>OY720449.1:17162645-17350145 GCA_963082715.1 Harpalus rubripes
TAATTCTCTAAAACTCTTATTTGAAGCATTTATTTCTAAAATCAAAATGAAACCATTTTATTCAAGAAAAACTGATAATAACTTCAGGTAATATATCACTTCCGATTAGCCTGTTTTAACCAAATTCTACTATGTTATTCCAATTGACATAAAAGTCTCATATATCAAATTTGAAAAGTTTTGGATTATATTTTAAAATAGTTTTTTATTAAAATCTATTATAGGCTTCAAATAAAGTACCATTTCTGGAAATTATGTAATGACCAAAAAAGGAGGTGCATAACTAGATGTTATAGCAGTCCTAAATACAAAATTTCAACTTTCTACGGCTTACAGTTTTTGAGTTATGCGAGATATGAGATATGTATGTACGTACAGACGGCACGACGAAATTAGTCAGAATGGACTCAGGGATAGTCAAAATGGATATTTCCGCTGAAATCCGAAAACCGAAATTTTTCGCGATTACAATACTTCCTTTACTTTGTACAAGGAAGTAAAAATGGTCCATTATGAATTTCAATACTATGAATCGCTTTAAATTTCAACGAACTTTAATTTAAAATATAAATAAATAGAGTAGATGAACTCATTATAACTCATAGGTCATGGTAAAGCGTTGTCTCTTTCTTCGAAATTGTCATCTTTATCTAAGAGGTTACTTTAGAACTCAGTAGAGTAGACGACATCAGTAAAAATCTAAAATCATAAGTTTCCGTTATAATTAGAACTGTGTACATTGGCTTTTTTGATACTTCTACTGTTCTACTGTTTCAACTATTGCTTTGATTCAGGTGGATTGTGGTGAAAGCAGGTCTCATCGGTAGTAACAAATCTTTCCATAAACATATCGGGGTCAGCTTCCTAACGGACAACGTCAGAAGCAGGGAGAATCTCACTTGGCTGAAATTTTTGTCATTCCTAACTCATTGGCCAGAATGTTTTGAAAAAGCGCAAGGGCCGAGAGACTATGCATTATTCTGTTAAATCAGATGCACAGATTTATTTGCCTTTTGAATATGCGGAGCATAGAAAGCAGCATTAATTCATGTTCCTCATCCAGAGACACAAAACAGTAATCAAAGTTGGCGTAAACAAAAATAAGCCGAAGTATAAAACAGCGCGTAAACCGCCACAGGACTAATAAAGAACATAACAGAAACACAGTTTGCGAGACCTTCTGATACCTCTAATCCTCAATTTCATCTCGTACATCTAATTAAATTACATTATCTATAGAGCGTAATTGAATTAAAATGTCCGCTGACGCTAATCTAGATTAATTATATGAAATACCTAACGCAGACTTGAGCGTATGGCTACTGATGATACCTGAACTCTATCTAACAATGTCGCGTAATCCTGGGATTCGAACCATCGAAAGTGTCCCCCAGCATCTATTGTTGCGTGGAGCCACATCATCTATCAAGCTCGAATCACCCCACAGCATAAATATAACCTTTCAAATTATTCCTATGTCCTTCATCACACCATGATTTAGACACCAAATTTAATTTTTTAAACATTAATTTATGGCCCCTTATACAAACTAAAAAAATATAACATCTCTTTTACATATTATAAAACATTTACCTGGGTGTTTTAAGATTACATCATATTGGTGCGCACTCTGTGACCCTATTTTGGGCAAGGTGAATGTTAAGTATAGTCACATGAACACGTAAGCTACGGTGTATTAAGTACGGAGTTTTGTAGGTCTGGTCCCTGGGAGATATAAAATAACCTTGGGTTGGAAATATTAATTTGTTTATAGTATTTATGAAAAAAAGTCATTATTACTAATTTTATCAAAAAATTATATATTATTTGAGTGTCAGGTCGCGAATCTGGGGAACCGGGTTCGATCCCGACCGACGCCAAATATTTCCAATTTTAAAAATTGACCCCTGTGGTGCACTCTCCACGCCAGCAATGAGTGCCCGTGAGGTGACGCCTGGTAAGCGCCCTCACGGTGCAAATATTTTATCATTTCCGAATCTGTGTACAAGCAGATTGGCACACCCAGCAATGGGTAATAAGCCGTGATGATATATTTATTTATTTAGTTTATTATTGAATATTTAACTTCAAATTTGTAAATGTGACTATAAAGTAAACTCCAAAAGCTGTGAATGTTACATTAACTATGGCAATTTCAATTTTGTTAGAATTTATTTTGTTTTATTTAAGCTGCTTTACTGTCTGATTTTGTGATTTTTACCTCCCGCTACCCTTGGTAAGGGAGGTATAGGGATCGTGCTAAAAATCGCATATCGAGATTTTGGTAAACGACCACGTTCTAAGATCACTAGAATCCAATTTCAACATTTTCACGATGATGTCTGTGTGTATGTGTGTATGTATGTGTATGTATCTACGGATCCTCCACTCTAACTCAAATACCATAATTCAGAAAATTTTGAAACCTTGTATTTCGAACTTTTTCTGTAATGAAAAGAGCCCATTAGATTTTGGTGTAAATCGGATAACCGGAAATGGCACTTTACTAGAAGCTCAAAATAGTTTTTCTTCGAAAAATACCTTTAAATGTTATTTTTTCGATATTAATGTTATTATAAAAATTAAAGATTATTAAATTTTCTATAGATTTGCATTAATACTTTTTCTATGAATAAATTTATAAAATTATCTATAATTTAAATCTCAGAGCTTACGCTTTAAACAAACAAAACGCAGTTATTCAAATGTATGTAACTGACAGATAAATGTCACTATCAAAGAACTAATCATATCAAAATAAAATTAGTAACGTTTCAAAAAGAAAAAAGTAAAAAGAACAATAGAAAAGGAATTCAACACAGTTTCCAGCATAAGTATATATGTAGGTATTTATTTAGATTAATAAAAATTAACGATTCACAAAAATGTTTAAGCTAATCCTCATTTTTGGATTAGTGAATTCTATTCTATCCCAGTATTTAAAATTTAATCTTCATATTATTATAGCTCCGGTGGATCAATGGTGAGTGCTCTCGGGGTTTTGGGTTCGAATCCCATTAAGGCATGGATGTGTGTGAATGTGAACCCATTCTGTAATTGGGATTTAATCCTGTTGAGTGGTTTAAAAAAAGATAGTTACTTGGATTAGATTAGACTGTATTTTAAGAAATAAACTATCAAAATTAGACTCGGGCTCTAAATGGCGGGAGGTATCGTGTTGGTCACACCAGATTTTTTTAAATTACACCGCATGTACCATTTTTGTTAATGTTTTTTTTTTGTTGAAAATTCCTTTCTTATTGTTGAAAGAAAAAAATTGTTAAATCTCCTTTTGTCAAAATTCAGCAAAAACTACCCTGGCCCAGGAGTAAATTTTTAAAATTTAGCGCGTCATTAACGTTTAAAAAAATAAGAAGACCGTAAACATTTACCCACTGTTTTCACAGCGCAAATTTGGTAAATATTGTTTGCATTTAATTATTTCTGTTGGGTGGAGAATAGTAGGAATTGAACTGTCTAGCGGTTAGCATGGTGAATTTGCTGTTGTCGTTGATGTCAGGTCGGTGTACCGCCTGCATATGTACTCGAGGATCCCGGAATACCCGTATTTATAACCATGACGTTGACTAACACATTTCCGCAACTGAAATTCCAGTTTTGACGGCAGAGGCAGCGAGAATGTGATCTTGTACACATGCGCTGGAAATTCGTTATCAAAACTTTAACGAGGAACTCCGTTGTCGTGTTTATCTCGGTGTTAATTCGAACAAATTGCAGAGGGCGCACAGAGATTCTCGCCTGTGACTGTAACGGAGCACAGGCGGAGTATTTGCATAACCTACTCCCAAATTGAATTCAAACGGTTTAGTTTTATGAAACTACAACGTATTACCTGCTGCATTTTAATCGGTCTCATTTGCCAGAAGCACTCATCCAATGGCATCGCTTGCAGCAAATGCTCCATGTCAACTACTACAATCTTCATCCCCCAGAAGAAAATACCTGCTATGAAAATTAATCATAATGCAAATTTAATGTTTTGAATTATAATAGATTTAAAGTTACCATGTTTCATCTTTGGGTTAAATCGAAAGAGATTGCAATCCTTGTCCTGTCTTGACGCCATTCTACAGAGAAGGCTATATTTTTCTACAGTCTATACACAAAGTAGCCATTTGCGCTCTCTTTTGTCAACGCAAAATGTCACTTTGCCGCCCATGCGCGATAAAGTAGTAAAAACGCTCGCTGTCCAAATTTCTACCTGTACAATGTTGAAAATATCACTTGTCTACATTAATAGAAACGTTTAGTCAGGAACTAATGGCACTGTAGTTACACATTTAGCACCTTCACAAGTCAATCTGACATATAACTGCTGTCGGTATATTACATAACCAAACAAAATGCAGTACTGCTGTGAAAATTAAATAGGGCATTCATTTACAAAAACGAACGTATAAAATGCATAGATTAAATTGAAGCAAAAGCTCAAGAAGAATGGAAAATAACGATAAATTAAAATTAAATATAAAATAAATTGTGTGAACAGTTGTGCTGCCACCTACAAAAGTTTGGCGTGAACGCTTCCAATTTTGAAAAAACGAAAGCCAAAACAATATCTTGAAGTCATATTTGAATACGTTCCTATCTTTACTGCAAAACTATTGAGTAGTACTGTAAGTGCAAAGTATACATTTTATTATTTTTTGTAATGGTAGAGGACCCCATTGTGGCGACTGTAGAAAAAATCTTGTGTGTGTTTCGAGCGCAAATGGCTATTGTGAGTGGTAGTTAGTAATTAAGAGTGCTAGCGTCTAGCACTCGCTCAAAATAAAACTCGACTCTACATGTCTTTTTGACATGAGTATCAAACACAGACTGACTAAAAAAGCTAAAAGGTTAACATATTCATAAGAAGATATTTAAGGGGTACAGAGTACCATATGGCATCCATAATCAAACATCAAGCCTACACGTAGGGTTGCATTAACTTATACACTTAGTAGTCAACACTCTAACAGCTTGATTCACAAAAAAAGATTAAGTTAATCCTTAGCAAATTTTACTCTAATTTTGTTTATTTCGTAAAATACAGGGTGTAAATGAAATAAGTACATTAAATTTAACCAGTAATATAACTCATCGAGAGTAACAATATTTCTTAATACTTTTTCTCGAAATCGCAATTTGTTTTAGCATTTTTACAACCCCGTAAATTGACGAGTTGTTCCAAGTATTTTTCTAATAATTGAATGTAATAGCAATAGCTCTGAAAAATTTTGTTTTAGCTATTGACAGTCCTGTCAGTTGTTGCAATTAAATTTTGACATTAGTAATAAACTTGTTTATAAGGTAAAATTCTGTCAAAATGCTTACGTTTACAAATAGCGAGTACACAGACAGTGTTATAGAGTTGCCAACGCATTTAGACTGAGCGTTTCCAAATCATACCATGTGCAAAAAGTTCAATGGTTTCAGCACATAACAAACTTCAATTGGGAATGGCTCATAATGTTCATTAATGAGACTGAAATTAGTTGGGAAGGTGTATTTATTACGCACAATACACATCTCGACAGACCAAAATACTGTAAAAATTTTCATTAAAAAATGTTTGGGTGGGAACAATAAATGGACGACTAATTATTGGTACTCATGTACCTCGTTTATATGTACAAGAGTTTGTACTTATATTTTTTGAAAAACGTATTTAAATTATTATGATTTGTCAACGATAAATTATCATCTCATAACCTAATAACTATACTTTTGCTCTTCCTCGTTACCTCGTTCCTCCTTGTCTTCCTCTATTCACAGGTGATTAAAATCCTGGTTTAATGCACAACTTTATAATTTTGTTATCCAAAAATTAAATTTCTTTATTTTAAAAATTGAACTATTACGAATTAATTAATAATAAATGTTATTTCCGTTGATTCGTTTATTAATTACTGTGACTGCTAGTATAACCGATAACCGAAATTTTTTGAGCTGTTTGTATCCCACTTGTATACGGCAGCAGCCATTTGTTCTCCATGGGCGGGTAAATATGCAACAAATCTTTAAAGAATTTTAACTCAAAATCTAAAAAAATATTAAGAAATATTGTTGCTGTCGTCGAGTTACATTACTGGTTAAATTTAATGCACTTATTTCATTTACACCCTGTATAGTGTAATCTAATCCAAGTAACTATCTTTTTTGATAATAGATAGAAAAGAATTCACTAATCCAAAAATGAAAATTAGCCTAAACTATTTGAAATCGTGCTGTACGAGTACATATCTAGATCACTGACACCTAAACGTAAACAAATGCAGTTATAAAAAAAATTATAATTGTTTCTAAACAGAATTTTGACTTAGAAAGATAAACATAATTCTTGGTTTCTTTGGACTGTTTTATATGGATACTTCTATCATTTACCGGAGTATTGAGTAACTTTCACTGGAGAGAATATGGGGTATGTTGATCCAAAACTTCGCCGCCCTAAGGTCAATAATTCGGCCGCACTTCCTACGCTCATTCGAGCAATTATTTGCTTCAATACACATGACTTTAGTTAGATTCAACGTAATTTAATTTACAAACGTACATCGAATATTAATTTTGAAGGCACACAACGGCGAATACAAACAATTACTTAACAAAATTTGCTTTGGAATCTTCGGCAAGCAATAGTTCGCTGCCAATGCCAGAGTTTACGTTTACTTTAAAAGTCGACGGGATAGGACACTGATACATTTCTAGCGTCTGGATTCAGTATCGTGGGTTCGAATCCGGGAATTTTTCTCGGCAGGCCTTGAATAGTATCTACTTCCGTTACCTTTACAAGTTGTGATACAATTAACTTTCCTGGCTAATAGTTATAACAAGGGCTTGCAACAGATGGGCAGCATATTAAAGAAATGAACGTGGTAAGTACAAAGAAAAATTTAATAAATGTTTGGCTTAAGTGGAATGGAACCCCTGCGTACAAGATATGAAGCGAAAATTCAAATAAATTATTCCTGTACTAGAACTATTAATATTTTTAAAAAATCAACATTAGACGAACATACTTCTAATATGAACCTACATTATAAAAAAAGTATTATTGAAATCTATTAGTATTTGACCTTGATTTTGTAGGTAAAACGAGAAATGCCGTTTTCCCCATAAAATCAAAGTCAAATACTAATAGATTTTAATAAAACTTTTTTAAAAATGCAGGTTCATTTCAGAAGTATGTTCGTCTAATGTCTAATGTTGAATTTTTAAAAATATTAATAGTACTAGTATAGGAACAATTTATTTGAATTTTCGCTTCATATCTAGTACGCAGCGGTTCTATTCCTCTTAAGTTTATTTTCAGTAATAAAATAACAAGAGAGTGAGAATAAATTGAAAATAATTTGACAGATTTGGAAAATTATTTTCTAATTTATCGAACTCTCGAATTATATTTGATTAGATTATTTTTTGATCCACAAGTTTCAAACAACGAAATCAGGCTGTCATGCTATTGTAACGCTATCTACTGTCGTAATTAACTAGCTTCATTCATCCACATGGCTCAGTTGGTAAGTCTGTTTTGACAACTAGAACACTTTGACAATGCAAAATAAATAATCTAAAGATATAATTACTAATTATGGTATTTCTAGAAGTAGTTTCTATAATTTTTTGGTTTATTTCATGATTAGAAATGGCACAAAATTGGTCTTTTTCGCTCATTTTACTTATGTGTTGATTACTATCTGACGTATGTCAACAAAAATAAAAGCTACAGAGATTATTCCAGGGAATAATCTCTAGAGCTTAACACTAGATTCACAATGGACCTTTACTATTTAAAGAGATAGAAGATATGCGCAATGGGGATCTGCGCATAGTAAGAACAACTGAGATGAGATCTATGGCGTTTGTTTCTAAAAAAATTAGACGTAAAATGTGAGAATATCTCAGATAACTTTAAAAAATCTTATCGAAATAAGTTACAAAAGCTTTTATTGAAGTTAAGTGTCTAACGATGCAAATTTTCACTGAGAATACAAGTATTTTAATGACTGCAATATTTTTGACATTTCGTTTGACAGCCCAACTGGCAGTTGTTCGCGCCATTTTCTTACTGTTTGCAGCGATAGAAAGAGATAACTGTTAAATTGAAAAGGTCCATAGCCGTAAACGTAAGGACTACATAACATAAAAATTATGAAAATATTATGTATGTTCACGATGGACATGACGTAAAAATTAAGATTTTAGTTATTTTAGGAAAATGTTGGTAATTAACATAGGGTATTTTAGTTCAAAGTTTATTAGGTATCATTCACAGCTTTTTTATACATGTATTGCAGATTCTACTATCTCTGCCCATATGTTCTCTTTCTTAAGAACATCTTCATAATTTTTATTCTATTTGTTATACGAGCATTCATAGCTTCTATTTAAATTAATCAATCATAATTGTATATCCATAATTCAGTCAGCTTGTTTAGTTGTTTAGAGTGTTTGACATTTCACGCGCATTAATTCGGTTTGTCCGTAAGAAAAACGTAAAGTTGAACTTATTTTAATTTTTTCTTACGGACCTCTTCAGGCCCATTCAGAATAAAAAAATTAGCGGTAGTATAAGAATTAGTGGCATCGGTAGCATAAGAAATTTATAGTAAAAATTATTTCCGTTCACAATGAAAAATTATTGAAATTATAGTTTCTAGGAATTTTTTATTATAAATTACTAGGATGCAAGGTTGACAGTTACAGCTGTCATGTTATATTTGCACAAAAAGCAACTGACATAGATGATGACTTATTAATTATACGTATCCAGAAGCACTCCATTGTATAAGATAAGCGAAGAGATTAAGGGAGTTTAAAATTATTTCAAAAAAAGAAAATGCGTGGGCACAAATTGTCTTTGAAATAGGCGAAAATGGTAAGTTACGTGTTCACTTTTAATTGTGCAAAGTTTATTAATAAGTATGTTTGTTTATATAGCGCAACGTCTGAGGCACACCACAAAATGATCCTTTTTCTATTGCTCATTTTATGTGATGAAATAAGAAATTAGATGTCAATAAACGTCAAAACTGTCAAAAAAATTAAGCGGTAGCGTAGTGGCAACGTAGAAGTTTGGAGATTGCAAACTCCTACCGCTGCCATTGCCACTGCGCTACTACTAATTTTCTTAATTTTTGGATGTGAACGAATACATTTGCTATAACGCATTCAATCTTTTACCCAGGCTACTACCACTGCCACTAATTCTACCGCTACGTTAATTTTTTGTTGTGAATGATACTTTACGCACCAGCATAAGCGTAAGAAATACGTTACAGCATCGTGAACGCTGCTATAGGTATACTATAGTTCAACACAACTTTACGCTTACGTTTATGCTTATGTTATTCTTCCGCTTAAGTCCATTGTGAAATATGCATTAATCTCAGTATAATAATAGGTGTTTGTTTTGCGTCTACGGTTTACTGCCACGTCCATACAAAATATATGGGAACGGCAGTAAACAGTAGACGCAGAGTAGCGAAACGAACAAACCTAATGACAGGTTTGGTTAAACGCAGACACGTGATACAAAATGGAACCAGGGCCGCGCCGTGCGAGTGGGCAGCTTGTGCCCCGCACAAAGGCGCTTGACTTTGAGAGGCGCCGTTTCAAGACAGTCAAGTAAATAATAGTAAATTTTTATAAAATGCTCTTATTCGTAAAGACAAAATTACTATAACTTACAAATTGACGTGATAGAAGTGTAGTACATTTTTTAATTTGTTTGCATTAGAGCTCTAGATATAAGTAAAATAATTATCGTATCAATCGGTTTGTTATTATTCTAGCAATGTTATACTGAAATAATAACTATGAAAATATTGATTACAACAATGAATATATTGATTATAACTCAAGAATATTGATTACAAGAATGAATCCCACAATGAATCCAATATTTAAATACCTATTATCATTTTGCAAAGAATCAAATGCATATAAAATTCTGAAATCTGTTGTGAAATTGTTGACTACAACAAACCATTTTGATTATAACCTATTGATTACAAGAATGAATATAGGAAAATTTCATCAATTTAATAAATCTAGCATTTTTGAAGAACAAAAGTATAGTTTGAACTTTAATTTGCAAATTTTACATCATGAAGGGAAGGGGCGCTAAAATGTAACATAGCACAAAGGCTCCTAATACCCACGGAGCTGCCCTGAATGGAACATTTAATTGGTTGTAAAAAATGTCAAAAATAATAGACGGAATAAATTTTTAATATATAAAATGTATTATTGGAGGATAGTAACATTATAGTGACAAAGTATCTACATGTTTTGTATTGAAATTTGATGGGAGATAAAAATCCCGAATTAATGCGCTGTGGGGTGTATTTTGAGAGTCGATAAAGTGTGAAACCTGGTAAACAAGGAATGATAAAACGATAAAAAGATTAAATCAGAAGCGTGAGATAAACAGAAAATCAATATAATCCACGATAACGTATAACGTCATTTTTGTACGCGGGACGTTTGACATCGGTGACAAGTGAAAAACAGCGTTGTCGCCGGGATAATGAAAGCCGAAAGAGGAACCTCAGCCGGCTCAGCCGCGTCCAGAATTTGTATTCAGATTCGTATAATATAAATGTAGAATTGCCGCGAATCGTGAATGAAAAATCAATTTGGCTGGCGCGCAACAAAGACTCGTTCGGTTAGAATTTTCCGTCCGTTATTTATGAACTGTTCCATTACCCTGTTCGTAAGTGAATCCGGCGATAGACGGAGACAACAAGACTTGGAGCGGAAAGAAGGCAACAGCCATTTTGGAAGGAAAGTTTGGCGAATAATAAACTCAAGTTTATTTTGTAACTAACTTTATTCTAGCTCCGGGAGATGTGTAATTCAAACTCTCCCTTGTAGAATGTTTCCGTTAGTAAACAAAGGGATGTGTCGGTGCTATCCGTGTTTACGTTTGCCTGTTATTAGTTATCGATTTTTCTTTATCTGCATATTTGCACGGGAGCCATCTTCTCTCTCATCATCCTCATCCTGACTTGCTATATCACTAGAAATTATTAATCAAACTTACACTTTTTCCGTATTTTCTACAATACAAGCGAAAGTATTACCAACGAATAATTTCTGCTGAAGGTTAGATCTTTTCATAAACTCTGAATAAACATAAAGAGCCAAGCTCATAACCTTTTACTAAATATTAGTAGCGCTACTAATGATTGCAACTACTCACTATTAAATTATTTGCGCTCATAAAACTAGTGAAAGTATAACTTAGTAGTACCTAATAGAGAAATTTAGTAGCACCAAAGGCTATTTTAAGTAGTATTACCTGTCAATCAATAGATTGTCATAATAATATTTTTTTTAAAAATGGATAAAGATACGTGAGATGCGTGAATTAAGAGAAAACCATTTGCCATTGTTAAAAAAAAATATATAGAAAGAGGAAAAATCCATTAGAAAAATTTACAGAAAATGCAATATACAAATATTTATTACACAGTTTTTCCGACTTTATTATATTGTAAACAATACTTGTAATATTTCTTATGTTGATTACAATAAAGGATATATACTGTCCAATAACATTGATTACAACAATGAAACTAAAATCCAACAAAGGAAATTTCATTAATATTTCAATTTAGTGTAGCCTAAAAAATAAGGCATATGTAATAAGGATTACTGTAATATATTTTTTACTACTATTCAGCTAAAAAACACATATTTTAAAGTAAATACATCTTAAACGTGTCATAATATCAAAAATGAAATCCACATATATTTATATATAAGATATCTATTTCAGTTTTCTTTTGCTAATTTCCACATTGAAAGTTTGTTAACCAATGTTGTCATGATAAAAAACGAAAACATTTTTTTTCTTCTTGTTAAATTTTCCCCACGCTCCGTTTACTTGCCATTTTCTTTAATAAGTAGTCTTATTTTTCTTCACTTCACTTCACACTGCACTACTCTGACGACTCTCACCTCAAAACTGTCAAATTTGTTGCTTTACAGGTTGTGTGTACTTAGTAGTACTCTAACCTGTATTAACAGATCTTTCATTTCATGCTAACATATTTATTTCTGTATATATCTATCTCTTTCATTCAACGTTTTCATTAACAGTACAGGGTTACCATATATACTTTACTACTAGTTAAAATAAGCCAATAGTGGAATTATGTGCACCAGTATCACTAGTTTTATACTATGCTCTGTTCCATTTAAGCCATTCAGTAGATGGCACTGGCAACAGCGCAAATCTGAAGTAGCCGAAATTACATTGGGTAAACATGTCTCTCGCCTCAAATTTCAGCCCAATCAGAGATGTCAAAACTATTCCCTATGCTCCGAAATACTGATTAACTTAAATGGAACAAGGTATAATCTATTTTACTAAGGAATTCTTATTTGTAAAATTTAGTAAAAGGTTATGAGCTTGGCTCAAAAATTTTAAACCTGCTTCACGTACAGGTTAGAGAATAGCTCTGTTCCAGCCGGTAATTTTAGACAAGTTTGCAACTTGTATCTGATTTTTTTTAATGCGCATGTGTGTACATATACTAGTTACTGACTGGTTTGAAATACCTAAGTGTTGGAACGCTGAATGAAACGGTGATGGTACCAAAGCGAGTATTTGTCATTTGTTGCGCATACAAGCTATAGTTAATCTCAAAAGTATGGTTCTTTATTATATGAGTGTGAAATATATCATATTAGTCACTAAAGAAAAAGTTTAGCCACGTACCCCGCAGGGCGAGTGGCTAATTTCCTTTAGTGACTAATATACATTCCACACGAGTGTAATACAACGTTTTATCCAAAACTTTTTAAAAAATTTCTTAAAATGTTTTTATGTTTTCATGTAATGCAAAAAAGCATATAAATATTAAGATATTTTTTAAAGGAAATTGTAGGTGCACACAGTATAAATGAATGTTTGTAATCTTTTTGAAAATTTCTTGAATAGTAATATTAATAATATTATAAATAAATTATTACTAGGGGCTGCAACTCCGCAGCACCTGCCACGAGCCGCCACTGGTGAAATGTTATTTATTCTCTTAAAACACTGACGTTTCGGTGCACTCATGCAAATTATATATGCATCCGCTTCTGGGATAAAAAAAACATAAAATCAAAAAACAAAATAGTACATACAAAAATAACTTGGACATTATGTAGCACGAGGGGGGGGTCTCCTTAGCTGAAGAGGATGATGATGATGCTAATACTAATTACTCCCAACGATGATATACTTTATCTTGCTGGTGGACGCCTCTGATGGTTGGCGTCCAATACTTCGTGCCGAAGGATTTCGTGAGAAGGACTTCTTGAGAAGGAAGAACACACATATACACTTCCACTTCACACTGGATGAGCACTTATATTACGACATGAACACTACTGATATTTATTTACTAATTAAACTAACTAATATTTTATTTACAATTAAACTAATACAACTAAGCCCAGCGGGCAAGCGTTTAACACGCGCCCCAAAACTAAAACACTACATTCCGTCAACTAACGTCTTCCCGACGCGACGAACTCATCTAGACTCTTCTACATGTTTACTTCACGAGCAACTAAAGCCGACTCTCTAAACCAAACGCTATCTTCAGGACAGGATGATCTTAGGGGTACAGGGTGCATAGGCTGGGGCATTCAATGTCACGCACGTATACATAATAATTTCTAAACCTAATGATCAACAAATAAATGTCATCATAATAAGATGAGAATTTCTAAACTGAATTTTGACTTAAATAGATAAACAGAGTTAAAATATGAATATTGAAAGTATAATTTAGAAAAGTTTATAAAAAGTTATTTATCTATTATTGCTCTTACCCTCGCCTTGTTACAATTATCACATCCTGCCAGCAATAACAAAGAAGGAGATACTACAAACAAAAAATCTGTTCTCAATATGTTATCTAATTATTATAAAAAAGATACATATAAAACAAAGTAGGTCACATGTTATACCTGCCGTTAAAAACATTTCCTTTGATCATTTTTTTATCTGGCAGTTAAATATTCTCCTGTTTATTTCCCAGGTTTAATTAAAGAAAATATGTTATTCTGCTCAGAGCAGATATATAATTATGAATGTGATAACATTAATGAAGATTTTTACGACTCTTTTGCGGTATAATACTTAACACATATGGTCAGTAGTAGAATGCTCATAAATGTTATAACTAAAAGAGATATATTGCCTCTGTAAAGTTTACTGCTGCGGTACTACCCTACTTTACACCGAGCTAGCCACTCTCATTGTGCAGATTTAATTAAGTTGACGCTTAAATTATTTTTGTTATGACACTAAGCAGAAATACCCGACAAGATGTATAATATTTTTCACAAGAGTAGCCTACATCAAATTTTAATTTGATTCGCTGCACTTTTCCAGGAAAGTTATGAACGTTACAAATTTTCTTCATTTCAATATAATTTTGTCTTGTATCGTACTTACATTTAACAAACTGTCGTATGTAAATTTTTATTGCTTTGAGATTTTTGTTACATACTATGTATAATAAATGATATTTTGCCTTCTGTAGTCTGCTAATTATTTCTAGATCTATTTTTCTATTTTGTCTAATCATAGGTACTTCTTAGTCATTCGTAGGCTGTAACTCTTTCTAGTTTTATTCTGTTTAAATCTACTGTCTTTTTGTCATCTTGCATCGTTTTTACTTCCTTGTACAAAGTAAAGGAAGTATTGTATTCGCGAAAAATTTCGGTTTCCAGATTTCAACGGAAATATTCATTTTGGCCATCCCTGAATCCATTCTAATTTCGTCGTGACGTCTGTACGTATGTATCTCGCATAACTCAAAAACGGTAAGCCATAGAAATTTGAAATTTTGTATTTAGGACTTCTATAACATCTAGTTGTGCACCTCCCTTTTTGGTCATTACATAATTTCCTTAAAATTTAAAACAGGTTAGAAATTTGACGTAGTTAACAAACTGAGCAGAGTCCTACTTTGAACACATTTCCAATTTTAACGCGCGCGCTTCGCTTTGCATCACTACCTTTTTTTGAGATTACATTCTTCATGAATCCAGTAGATATTGAACAATTTTCGAACACGGTAACTTTTTACCACTCGTGTTTTCGAACACCGTCGGTAGATGCGGTATCTACCGGTAGAATTTTCGTAAATGCGTATGTATTTTCTATAAAATCCATACAAAAAGTTCCTTGAAAAAGATTCTAAATTTCTTGTATGTTCATTACTTTTCGACAGTTGTATATATTTTATACAAATTCCAAACATAAAGTTTCGAGCAAAAAGATCTTATGTTTCGAGTAAAATTATAACGCAAATATTATACTACGAATATGTCAATTGCACTTGACACTGATATCTTTCAATCAGAATTTTCTTAATATAGTAGTTGTTTCTAGCATAGCTGGCTAATTTATGAAATTTAATTTTTTTATAATTTTATAACTCTATATCCATTTAATATGAAGTATAAAATGCAGTCAAATCGTATAGAGAATACAACGTTCTTTAACATCGTTTTTTTTTAAAAAAACTATTAAAATCTTCAAATGAGGGTACTTCCGGTTGACCAATTATAACCAAAATCTAATCAGCTTTACATATCGATGCAACGAAGAGGAATACGAAAGAATTATAATTTTTGGAATTGTAGTATTAGAGTTATCGTAGACGAAAATTTTGTTACACACACACACACACACACACACACACACACACACACACACACACACACACACACAAACACACACAAACACACACATACACCACATACACACACACACACTCACACACACAAACACACACATAAACACACACGCACACGCACACGCACATACACACACACACACACACACACACACACATCCACACCCAAACACACACACACATAATCGTAAAAATAGTAAAATCGTGTATTATAGGGACCTTAAAACGTGCTTATTCATTAAAAACTCACCACCGAATTTTTTGACCAAAGACAATACCTTCCTTACCTAAAGGTGACGGAAGGTAAAAAAGTGCTGGCTTTTCTATGGTCATTTGATTATAGGAAATAAACATTTGCAGACCAATTATTTCCCTAAAAAAAGAGCAATATGTTTGGTTTTAAATTCTGAAACGGGGATCGAACAACGACCTGTGGCATATGAACAAGCAAACTATTATTATCTGTTGCTCCTACATGCAAAATTTATGAATAATGTAGACTGGAATAAATTAAGAAGTCATAATATGAAATATATTATCATAATTTCAATTGCAAATTCTTGCTCAGTACAAATTTCTAGTTGAAAGATCAAACAAACTATGCACTACCATTTTCACTGAAACTAATAAAATGCAAACAATTTGAAATGTATTTACATGCTGAAAACGTTCACAATTTACACTTGCAAACCTACTTCTCGACATGAGATTCATGTTTTATAGAGCAGGAATGACGCGACGTGGTTGTATTGACACACGAGCGCAAAGGGGCGCGAGGCAGCCCTTTAATACACACGTATATGCGATGAAGTTTTATAAAAGTTTGACGCGCGGATATGACGAGGGTGTCTTGACACTTCGCTTCAATGCACACCCCATGGAGAAGGGAGAAGGTCACAATGTTCCGCTTTGCGTCTACCGGGAAAATAGGACACTAAATGAAATGTAATTATAAAAAATTAATTGCCAGCTTTTATTTCGACACGAGAGTGACATATTGGAAATAATTTTTTCAAGAGATATTAATTTTTAAACAACATTTTATTTATTCGCTTGGCTTTATATTTATGTTGTGTCATTTCGTATGTACATACAACTTAATAAGTAATTACATTTTATATATAAATAGTTTAATGAATATATGCAATTGATTAAGTGCAGGTCATTTGTATCACTGCGACCTATGAGAACTATTGTACCCATAGGCGCCCCATAGGCGCCCACAGGGGGGGTCGAAAGGGTCGACTGACCCCCCTTTCATTTATGGACTGTATCCACTAAAAGAAATTATAATTTTATTTTTTCATTTCAATGTATCATTGTATTTTTAATAATTATTGGTAATATTTTCTTATATTTTAATCAAAAATTTATTACACACTATCTATTACTAAGTACGAAATAGATGAAGTATCAGAATGAGTAAATTATGTTACGTACTGTTTATCTTCGGTATTGTATTTTCTTTAATATGCCGTAGTTTATTCTAATCATTTTATGATCACGTTCTTCTCAAAACTTTCACAATTATCGATTTCACTGTTATATAGAAATAAAGAAATAGAAAAGTAAATAATGAATAGATATTGCATATTTATTTATATTAAAAGTACCTACGTATGATTAGGGTTGCCGTATTTTGTAAAGAGCGCGATTTAATTAACATTTAATTATTATACATTTTATTTTGAGCAGTTCAATAGAATAATTATATTGTTACTCAGTAATATATTTTAGTTTAATGCAACATTGTATTTTCAGATTGTCTGTTTCTGTAGTTATTGCTTATGCTCGCATCTCGCATTATAAAGCCTAGTAGAAGGGGCAATTCTACGATTTTAGAGCGTACATACGCATTTTCGACATAAAATATTGATTTTAATTTTTTAAGAATTTGTTAAATTTACCTTGAAAATTATTAAAAATTCGCCTGCGGCGCATTCTTTTCTTACAACAAAAATTTCGACTCACCTTGTTAAAAAGTCTGCGGGCTCCCATGATTGTACCATAGTTCTAACTTACTTTTATGAATGCAGCAAGGCATCGAACCAGAACCTGAACCGAACCAAACCGTAATATTTTAGCGAACCCAAACCCAGAACTGAACCTCAGATATATTTGTCAATTAAACCCGAGTCGGAACCGAACAGGGTATTGAAACTCGGGTTCAGGGTTTAGTTCCGGTTCAGATTAATTTTCGTCATCGTAATACAGCCGACCGTCGACGCCTTCTTCAATTCAATTTTCATTAAAGGTACATTCACAAATGAAAATTAGGTTTAGATTTATGGTTTATACTCTAGATTTAAAGACTTTGGCCGCATATTATGTAATGACTCCATTCGCACTTCAGAATTTAGGGTCTCTAAATCCAAATTATAAAGCTAAACATTGCAAGGTCCAAACTTTAGGTTTATGATTTAGTTCGACGTCACAAACTTCACCAATGAGAACGAGTCTGAAATGATATGGATATATACACCCATCTTTAATTAGTATCCACTTGGTGGATTCGGCTTTTTAAACAAATGTGAGAAGAACATGGATACCGTCATAACTTAATTGCTGAAATATAATTAATAATACCAAGCGAATGAAAGTTTCACGGCGCACAGGCATTTTGTTGAGTACTGCTCTACCGATATTTTAATCTTGTTTTTGAAGCATTTACATAGATGTCTGCACAAATCAAAACAAATTTTCAAATAATTTAAACTTGCATTTATGAATGACTTACTTTGAAACCTAAACAAAAACCATAGACCTAATTTTCATTTGTGAATGCACCTTAAGCCGAACGAAACCTGAACCAGGAACAAAAGTGCAAATTTTATTAATGCTTGAAACAGACTCACGCACAATCCCATCTATAAAAAAAGAACAATCTAACCTGAACTTGATCTGAACCCAGTTTTTGGCGGGTTTGATGCCCTGGGAAACATTCCCAGGATTTTCGAGAAGCATGTCACTGCTCCAAAAGTCAGTTCCTCGATCTCATGAATCATGTATTGAAGTACGTTTTACATAGACGGTTTAATCTTTTACGGCTATAACTGGATATTTACTCATAATTTGTTCCGAAGGCGAAGTTTCTTCTTCCTCTTTGTAAAAGTAGTCAGGTACAATTTTACAGTGATGCTATATATCAGAGGACAATGGTCAGTAAGGGAACTTGTTAATATAGTCTTCGTTTGACTGAGACCCGGAATGTCTTTCGAACATAACGCTAAGCTGATTCCCTCCAACTTTTATTTTTACTTATCGCTACCCTTGGTAAGGGAGGTATAGGGCTGCTTAAAATCGCATATCGAGATTTTGGTAAATGACCACGTTTTACGGTCCCTAAAATCCAATTTAACATTTTCACGATGATGTCTGTGTTTAAGTGTGTATGTGTGTATGTAAATGTGTGTATGTAAATGTGAGTGTGTGTGTGTGTGCGTGTGTGTGCGCGCGCGTGTGTGTGTGTATGTATGGATCCTCCACTCTACCTCAAATACTATCACCCAGAAAATTTTGAAACCTTGTATTTCGAACTTTTTCTGTAATGGAAAGAGCCCATTAGATTTTGGTGAAAATCGGATAACCGGAAATGGCACTTTACTAGGAGCTCAAAATAGTTTTTCTTCGAAAAATACCTTCAAATGTTATTTTTTCGAGATTAATGTTATAATAAAAATTAAAGATTATTAAATTTTCTATAGATTTGCATTAATACTTTTTCTATATATTTTATGGATAAATTTATAAAATTATCTATAATTTAAATCCCAAAGGCTTCGCTTTAAACAAACAAAACGCAGTTATTCAAATGTATGTGTAACTGACAGATAAATCTATATATTTTATGGATAAATTTATAAAATCTAAAATTATAATCCCAGAGCCTACGCTCTTATATGACAAATGCATCTGACAGATCGTGAATTTAGATTTCATCCTTGGTAGTAATAGAACACGTAGCTATCCACTATGTAATAACCTTTCTTTCTGGAGGCTAATTGTGTGGTGTTGTAATTAGTGGTAGCGTGTAATAGGAAATGATGCGTGGCAACAGGAGACAAGTGTTTTCCGCGGAGGAAACTCTATTCCACAGTGTTCTATTCAAGCGGAAATCCATGCACTCGAGTAGGCATGCGTGGAATGTGCGAGTCCTAGTAACAGGACAATGCACAGAACACAACGTTCGTAGGAAGGAATTTTGCACCTGCATGTGTTAGATTCGCTCACACTGCTAATATACATGTTTTTGCACAAGTTAATAACAATAAAGAAACAATACTACAATATGAAAATCAAAATCATTCTCAATTAAAAATTAATAAAAGATGGCGTCCAATAAAACTAATAGAATTACGCCTTAACCTTAAAATTAATTATATAAAATATAAATATGTATTTCAAGAATTAAGTTCTCATCATCAGTTAATATTAACAAAGAAAAGTTAAACAGAGTAGTCAAGGTTTAACATGTCAACCATGCCAGAGGTTCTAACGAATCTGAGTTGTTATGTTAGGTGTTTTTGTTTATATCTTACTTCGTGTCATATTACAGTTGATAGTTGTACCCATTTTTTTAATTCTTTGGGCTTTTGAATTTAACTGTTACTAAACACATATTTTGTTCCATAAACTCAATCAATAATATTTTTTTTGTGTTGTTTGGTTATTCTTTGTAACCAGCTACAAATTTTTATAGATACCTTTGTATTTCACAAATGTGTCAAATAAATTAATTGTCATACTTTTCAAAAATGCAGGTGACACTTTTTAATTCAAAAATATGCGATAAATTTATCAAAGACACGCGTTTTTGGTTAATCTGTTTCTCTCGTCACGTCTCTTATTAACGGACCCCTTAAAAATATAAAAATAGTAAATGCCAACAATAGCTTTTTGTGTATTAAGAGCGCAAAATGGGACATTGTCAACTGAGAGGTTGTTGTCACGCGACGCAGGAGCTCGGTATCCTCTCGAAATCGACAATGTCCATTTGCGCTCAAAACAGACACACAAGATTTTTTCTACACCCGCCACAATGGGGCCCTCCACCAAGACAAAAATATGTATTTGTTTCAAGTACATTAAATCAGTGCAGTGAAAAAATATCTATTAGGAGCGTTCACGCCAAACTTTTGCAGATGGCAGCACAACTGTTCACACAATTTATTTTATATTTAATTTTAATTTATCATTATTTTCCATTCTTCTTGAGCTATTGCATCCAATCCAATCTAAGCATTTTATACATTCTTTTTTGTAAATGAATGCCCTATTTTATTTTCACGGCAGTAACTTATGAAAGTGGTAACTGTGTAACTACAGTACCAATAGTTTCTGACTAAACGTTACCATTAAGAATGCAGACGAGTGACATTTCTCAACATTGTGTAGTAGAAATTTGGACAGTGCGCGGTTTTTCTACTTTGTCGCGCATGAGCGGCAAAGTGACATTTTGCGCTGACAAAATAGAGCGCAAATGGCTACTTTGTATATAGACTATAGAAAAAAAAAATAATGGGATCTAAATTTTAACAGAATAGTTGCAAAATATACCCATTGTATACCTACTTACAAGAAAGATATACAACAGTCTGCAGAAGCCACGAAATGAAAACAATTAATGAGAAGGATTTTTCAAAAAGTACGCAAAATAAATTTTAAAACCCGCCAAAGATTCATGGAGCATGTCAGAACTAAACTTCAGCGTATAGAAGAAAATAGACCACTAGCTCTATATTAAACATGAATGTTAAAGCTTAAGCTATGTTAATTATTGTAGTATTAATCAGATTTATTATACATACTTTCGTTAAACCACAGTATCGTCCATTCAAAAATATTCCAAAAACTTATGTGACATAATGTTAGGAAAACGTATTTCAAAGTTTGTAGTTCACAATTTAAAAACAAGCTGCATAAAGTATAATTAATTTCTAAAGTTATGTGTAATTAGTAATTATTATAATTGCCTTTTAAATTTATAATAATTTATAATTTGTAACTTAAAGTTATATCAAATTATTATGCATAAAAGAAAACTCGTTAGTAAGTAACCATTAAAAGTTAGTTTCTAAGTTTATTTGTTATCAAGTAACTTATAATTGATGAAAAGAAAAAAGACGATGTTGGCAAAATAATAAAAATGTCATGTTGAGAATACTTAATAATTAATAGCAAAAGAACTTATCCTCGTGTATTGTCATAATATATTTTTCTGTAGAAACTCGAATATTTATTTATTCCGCCAAAACCTTGCACGTAAAATACATGAGAAATAAAACATTGATGCCCATAATTCTCTACAACGTACAAATTTAATCAAAATCGGTCATACCGTTTATGCAGTAAGCTCTCTCAATTTTTTTATGATCGTATTGAATTCAAATAGACAGTGAATCTGTTCTTTAAGTTTGGATAGACAACAAAATATCATTTCAAACGAAACAATAGCGGTATTCTTTTTGACCCAAATTGTATCTCAGCTCAGTACATAACTGAGTTGAGCTGAAGTGAGTTGTGATTTTGCAAAAAGAACAAGTTTTATTCCATTTTATCATTTCCTTCTTTACCAATAGCATTTGCTGTAACAGCTGTCAAATTTATTGACATTTTTCTGATCTATGATACTGTTTATAAACGAAAAATGGATAATATTGAAAATATATTACTTGTAAGTATATTTTTATATGTGAATATAAATTTTGTTGAATTATATAACCTTAAATTTCAAACTGAGTGTTCCAAATCATTTTGAGTTTTGTAAACTGGTAGTGTAGCATCGAAAGGGGGGAAGTGAGTTTACTCAGAACAACTCAAATCAGTTGTGTCAGAAAGAACAACGATTTCCTGAGTTTATCTGAAGTGATCTGAGATGAGCTGAGATTTTCTCCAAAAAGAATACACCTAATAATACTTTTCAATAAATAAATAGTTAATATTAACAATGATTTAACAGTTTGTATATTTGAAATAAATTGTGAAAAATTGTCAACCATCGGGACTCGAACCACAATCTTTCACTTTTAAAGTCGTATAACTGCTGAGGATATTATTAATTATTATTAATAATATTTTTAACAGTTATTCGACTTTAGAAGTGAAAGATTGTTCAGGCATCGAGAGAAGAGCAGCCAATAGCTTAGTTGGTAGAGCACTATCCCTGCAAGGTAGCTTTTCGGGTTCGAATCCCGATGGTTGACAATTTTTCACAATTTATTTCAAATAAATAGTTATTTACATAAGAGCCAAGAAAATGGTATATTACTGACGAGGAACTATAATGAAATACTAGGCACTTTCTCCCGAGTATTTTACGGCTCTGAGTCAAGTACAAAAATTAATTTTAAATTTAATAAATAAATCTGATTTGTTATAAGTATTTAGTAGTGCGCTTCTCTCGCTGCTAAGGTGCCAAAATTAAAATTAGTAAATATGAGCAAACCAATAAATTACTGTTAGTTTTACATTTTTGGTGCGTACATTTCTGTTCATTACAATGTCTTGCGAAACAAGTAATTGCGGCGAGGTTTTATTATACTAGTGTTTCTCAACCTTTTTTTAGTCCCGACCCATTTTTCTAACAATCTATTAACCTGTGATACCAATATCCCCTCCACCCCCCTTACATTCGCCTTAAATTGCAATTAGTGCAAAAAAACATAAGTTGCATAATAGTTATTTACATAATCACTTATGAAAAGAGTAATATTGTTTGATGAACATAATATTTTCCAAAACGAGCGAAACGAGTTTTGCAAATTATGTGAGTTAAACAATATCACGTTTTCATAACGTATTACACTATTATTCACGAAAGATGACTATTAAAGGTCATTTGTTCAAAGAAAGAATACACATCACTTTATAGCAGTATCTTAGCAACATTTTGTATTAGAAAGAGAAAGATTATTTGTCCTATGTCTATTTAATTTATGTGGTGTGACAGATATACGTAAATAGTGGCATTACTTTCTAACACACTATAAATAAATGACATATGTCGTAGAATTACAGATACCTAATTATCTACTACACTGCCCTCTGTGCTATTATTTACCCAGTGGCGTTGACGTTTAAATTAAATTATTATTCCTTGGTTTATAAGTTAAGTTTATGTTTTTGCATTTTGCGAAAACATAAGTGAAAAACAAGGTTTTACTATGACAGCTCCATGTTCATATTTCAAAATCAATTTACCAAAGTGTGGCCATGAAACGATAGAATTTCATTTTCTTATTTTAATTGTCAATGCATGCGTATATCATTGAAAAAGAGTTCTGAATATGTTCTGAAACCAATACAGATCTTCCTTCTTATGTAGAGGAATTAAATGTGAGTCAATAAATCATAAATAAATCATCATTGATATATTTTGTTTTATTATCAGTTGTTAGTTATGTAATATTCTTTACGTTACTCAGTTACGTTAATGACGATATAACTGTACAGTTGACGGCGTTTACCAGGCATCACCTCACATACTCTCAAAGCTGTAGTGGGGAAAGCATCACAGGGGGCACTTTAAAAATTGGAAATAATTTTCAAGTTTCAAGCTGGTCAAAACAGTAGTACTTATAGTAAGTTGAAATCTGGTTTAACCTTGGAATGACGTCACAAGATATTGGGCCAGAATTCGTTTTGCTATACTACTGACGGTATTACGATAAAAAAATTGCGAGAAAGAAAGTTAAAAGCATTAACAGATAACAAGAATATAAGAAGAATAAAGTCACAACGCACACAGTCAAACATATATAAAATTATTATTTAAAAGTTGCAGAAAAGAAACATGTAGAGTTAGTTTCGTTTAGATTTATTTTCCGTTATCGCAGATAACGGAGAGAAGTTTGGAAGTGAAATAGAGTTTTGTACGATAGAGCCAATATACAACAAAGTCGAATCCCAACCTTAAGCGAGCGATGCGAATTCTGTGAGATATCATTACTGCAATAGCTTCAACTTCATATAACTGTAACAATTAGCCAATGCTATCTCTCTGCGATAAAATAACTCGGAATCCTACCAAATGCGGCTCTGCCAGAGAGAAACTAATTATTTTTATGACTCTAATAAAAATGCTTGTTTCCGATAAAAATAAAGGCCACCGGTTTACGGATGGAATTAAATATAAAGTAGTATTTTTGTTTCTGTTTTGTTGATGTTTATGTAGTTATTGGGGAATCGATATTTTTTGTTGGTTTCCGATGCTCTAGGGACGTATTTATTTATCCAATTCTATGTAATTCGTTTTTTCTTCTCAGGTGAAAAATAAAATTTAAATTTGAAATGGAATTTGATACATATTATTTAAATTAAATACAAGAACAATGTAACAGTTTTTTTTAAAAGACCGCCCTAGTCACAAAAAAAGATTAAGCTAATCCTTATTTTTGGATTAGCGAATTTTAATCTAATTTTGGCAGTTTATTTCTTAAAATATAGTCTAATCTAATCCAAGTAACTACCTTTTTTGATAATAAATTGAAGATTAAATTTTAAATACCAGGATAAAATAGAATTCACTAATCCAAAAATGAGAATTAGATTAAACTTTTTTTGCGAATCGTTAATTCTTATTAATCTAAATACATACCTACATATTTACATATGCTGGAAACTGTATTGATTTCCTTTCCTATTGTTCTATTTACTTTTTTTATTTTTAAAACGTTACTATTATTAATTTGAAATGTTTAGTTCTTTGACAGTCACATTTATCTGTCAGTTACGTACATTTGAATAACTGCGCAACCAAGGAGTTTTGTTTGTTTAAAGTGTAGGCTCCGGGATTTAAATATATATATATATATATATATATATATATATATATATATATATATATATATATATATATATATATATATATATATATATATATATATATATATATATACTAAAGGTTGTACATAAATTTACAAAGTTGATGTTCTATAATTACAATTTTCACACAATTTAACTAAAAATATTGCACTGATTAATACATGTCCTATAAGTAAAATGTGTATCTGCAATAATAAGCGAGAGAAAGGATGTATCTACTTTTTCAAAAACACTATGTTTGTAAAAAATGTCGTATCCCCCAAACAAATTTTGAACTGAAATGTAAATAAAAGGGATATCGACCTGGTGGCTTTCAAATTTTAAATCTACACCCTTCAAAGTACTTAAATACAAATTTTGAGATTATTTTATTTGAAAAAAGAAATTGACCATTTTTTAAACCGCTTCACCTTCATACCTAAAAATGGATGTGCAGTACACTGTCAACAACCTGAAAAGTAAATTCCTCGCACCAAAAAACATAAATATACCAATATTTATCAAAATTTCGGGAATTGATCCATCTCTAATGGTAGTACTTAGAACTACGAGTAGAAACAAATTAATGCTGTATGTCTACCTAACAATTATACTCGTAAATAACTCTTTGATGAGAAGCAACAAATGAACAATACATTTACAAAAAAAAAAAACTCTTTTATTGCACTTTTTGAACAAAGCCCCTAAAATATTCTGATGCGCTGAAAATTTGTAATCAATTGCTGTTTTATGAAGAATCCATTAAATGATTAAATTTTATACTTCGTGCTTTTGTCTGTCAGCAGAATAAAATTTTAATTGTGATGTCATAAAAACAAAATGGAATATTAATTCATTTAATGGATGTTGTGACATTCATGATAAAATAATAATTGAGTGTTCCTGGTATTAAGTTCTTTTTAATGTTTTGTAAACATAATGAGAACAGATGCAAATCCCTGGCCAACAAAAGCTTATTTTTAAAACAAAATAATTAGGTTTCTTTTGTTGATAGAATGGGATTTTGTTTTAAAATCGTAACTGCGAACCAATTAAAGGTAAATTAGATATTTTGATACTATTTTTACGTGGATGGGTACGTACTCGAAATGAGTGGAGCTAATTTCACGAATACATTTGACGTAATTATGTTTGAATTTAAATTACGAATCAAATAAATACAGTCATTATATGTCTCTTAATTATTTCAAATATTTATTTCGCCATTATAAATAATTCGCTATTATTAAAAATATCAGAAGTATTAATATAAATGATTAGAAATGAAAAGATTCCAATATTAGTCTGTAGTAGATACACCCACAGCACAAATACTGGACAGGACAGTGAATCAAACGGTAAGGTAATACAACATAATGAGATGATACATATTTAAAAAACCTGATATGGCCAGAACATTACCTTCTGTCAGATCATGTCAGATCTATGTATTTTATAAATATTCCATACAGACAGTTTTTTAGAACTGATTCTATATTTGTAATAAAATTATAACACAAACATACTTCGTCAATCGCACTTGACATTGACATCTGTCTATCAGAATTTTTTTATTTAGATTAGCTGTTTCCAGTGTTATTGCAAAAATAATTTCTTTATAATTTTTTAACTCAATATCGAATTATAAACAAAATCTAATCAGCTCTTCATATGGATGTAACAAAGAGGAATACGAAAGAATTATAATGTTTAGAATTGTAGTGTTGGAGTTATCGACGGAGAAAAAATCGTCACACACACACACGCACGCACGCACGCACGCACTTTTAAACTCAGGGGGACCATAGAATCTTGAATTTGATTATTTTATTCTAAAATTCATTCTATAGGATATGACTTTCTTTATTTAAATATTATTCCGTAGTTTGATTCAGTTTATGTAAAAATTATTACAATTTTTTAAAAAATTGGAGTTTTGCAGGATTAAAACACAAGAAAACTAATAGTTATATTTATGTAACAAGTGAGTAAAGTATATCTTTTTTCACGGAAAGGAAAATTAGCTGAACGAACCGAAGGCGAGTGCGTAAATTCTTCGAGTGAAAAAAGATATAATTTACTCACGAGATGCATACAAATTTTTTTACGTCTGCAATGGGAGCGTGAAAAAAGTGCCGTAGCGTTTCATTATTTTACTCCGTAGCGTTCACACTTTCATATATTAAAAAAGACTTTATATAAACCCATTTTAATGAAAAAGGGTACTATTTTAAGAGACGTAACAAAGATATAAATAAATGGTTAGGAATTATTCGATTGTAGAAGGTATTAATAAAGGAAAAATAACGGAGCTGCAGTCACTTCTTGTAGAAATTTTATTGAAGTTTAAACATATAACCAACGTTTCGATCACAATTTGATCATCATCAGGGTAACGTTTTCTAAATTTATCCTTAAACGTTACCCTGATGATGATCAAAGTGTGATTGAACCGTTGGTTATATGTTTAAACTTCAATAAAATTTCAAGAAGAAGTGACTGCAGCTCCGTTATTTTCCCTTTATTAAAGATATAAATACTTTAACAATTCGAATATAAATGCCGAATGAAAAATATTAACAATGACTTATTTATATTATAATTATAATAATGAAATATTTTATTTATTCTACAGAAACAAAATCTAGAATAATACGTAAACAAGTTCATAATAATGATAATGCGTATGAAATTATTTAAATATTTTTCGTTTGCATTTAATCCCTTTATTACATTTTATTGTTTACACACATATTTATGAAACCGAAGAATATGTTTGTCGTTAATTAAATCAAAATTGTTTAATTTATATAGAGGGTAATTATGTTCAATATATTTAATGAACATTTTGTATTTGCAATGAATATAAAACAGGACAATTAAAAAACAATACAAATGTATGAAAAATTCAAAATAAATTAATTGTTGGTATAAAATAATGGAATGAACAACTGCTTTTTTGTATTGGAAAATTACAAAGTAATACGCAGCTGATCATATTCAATAAACACATTTCCAAGTGCCGAATCTATAAAAATGGCGAGGTACAATGTAACTTACGCGGAGAATAACAAACAGCCATTTGTAAAAGAGCGTTGTAAAATGGAAATTGTCATAAAATTTGATGGTACGGGGCTCATAAAAATACGAACGCTTTAGAAAGCTTCCAGTCGCCGAAGCTTAAAAAACAAGTGACCGCATTTTTAGAATCATCCTTATCTCGGGAATTATTGTTCACAAGCTTTTATCTTTACGTATTTACTAAGTTTCATTTTGTATTAAGATCAAAGATATACCTGAATTCACAGAAAATATTTTCTTGTATGTTTAATAGAAGAAAAATTCCGAGAAAACAAATTGAAATACCTGCTCTTTATTTCTTAGAACTGTTTCTCTGAGAACTCGGAAATTTTTCCGCAAAAAGTAACTATGATATATAATTATTATCTAATTTCCTTTTTTAAAATAACGTTCAACTGAATATCTGCCAAAGTACGTGAAACTAGCACAACCATTCCGACACAATCACACGAAATCAATCAGAAAATTTAGTACTCATTAATTACTACTTAATACCCACTGGCGATCCGCCGGAAGCCAATCAATCCGCTTCGCTCCATGTTAGCTCCCATCGATGCTTAATATAACATCCCTAACTTTTGAGGGACGGCAAGAACTACACTAACAGTGGTTTTAACTGGGATGAAGGAGGGGCTGGAATTTAATGTTAGACAAAAATTAGTTCTGTTGGACCCTCTATCCTAAGGAAATATTTTATTACTATTTGCACAACCGTATGTATTTTTTAAAACAACCGTAATAAATTAGGGTTTTGAAGAATTAGTAATTAATGAGTACTAAATTTTCGGATTGATTTAGTGTGATTGTGCCGAAATAGTTATGCCAGCTTCAGGGACCTTACCTACCAAGCACTATAGGCGATAGGAAATAAGCAATATGACATCTGGTTGTATTTTGAGAAACTATAGTTGACGGGCTAATTTTTATATGTGACATTTGTTTGGCTGTATAAACAAAAGTGTTATCTATTATGTTCCTAATATTTGCGTTTAGGTATATAATATCTCTTAATATTTCACACGTAATGCATAAATGAAATTAGTAAATGTCAAATTATCCCGTTAACATTAGTTACTTTAAAAGCCATTTTGGCGCTACGATCTTATTTTCCACAAAGCCAGTAGATATACTAAAGTACCGACATGGCGGCCATCTTGGCTTTAAAAAGCAACAAAAACAATTGCGCTGCTGTTGCACGTGCCAAATGTCACATTAGTACACACCAGTTTAAATTTTGGTGTGTAAAAAACAATAAAATAAATAGTTTACCACAGATAATGCATTGTTGCTGTGTAATTAATTGCCATCATAATAAAAATACTTAATTTTTTTTGACATACAGTGGTTTACAAACAATGGAAGAGGCGATATTTAATCGAAATATGCAATGCATTGTGAAGTAAGAAGTTTTAATTTGAATAGTGTTGTTGAAATTAAAATTTTACATTATTACAGAGACATTTTGTAGATAACAAATAATTTGACATTGCCAACATTACAGAACCCTGCAATAACACAAATACAAATAAAAGCGCCTCTACCGGCGGAAAAAATAGTTATTGTGGCTTTTTAAAGCCAAGATGGCCGCCATGGCGGTACTTTAGTATATCTACTGGCTTTGATTTTCCATCGCCTATTATATACGGAACCAAAAATAATCTTGATAATATACAAATTAAAAAAATATTCTGAAAAACTTTTCACAGATTATATATTGGTCATTTTCTTTCAAGAAAAGTTTAAGTTGCATAGCCTATAAATTGAAATATTTTTTCGCACTCCGAGACTAAAGAGCGATTCTAATCACTCATTTTAGGGACTAAAGTTCAAATTCAGTCCCAAAGGGATTAAATATGAAAAAATGCCTGGGGGACTAAAGTAAAAAATAAACAAGATGTTTCCATTTCGAATTTTAAATGGTACAAAATTGACCCCGGTGGTGCACTCTCCACGCCAGCAATGAGAGCCCGTGAGGTGACGCCTGGTAAACGCCCGCACGGTACAAATATGTCATCATCATTACCGATATCTGCGAACAAAGCAGATTGGCACACCCAGCAATGGGTAATATGCCGTGATGACATATTTATTTATTTTTTCCATAACATCATATAGTTACTATGATTTATTTATTCGTATCTGCACTACATTTTGAGCAGGCGTTGAGTTCAAATTTGAACAAAATTTTTGACATTTGTATTGTCAAATTGTAAGATCAATTTCTTTTACACTAATATGGTTCCATTTGATACAGGAGTGCGAAAAATATCGTATATACCACAGGACTAAAGTGCATTCAATCCCTCAGGTGATTATTTCCCTCACCTTCGGCTCGGAAAATAAACTTCACCCACATGATTGAATATGCACTTTAGTCCCTGAGTATATAATATACTATTATTCATATATAATATCATAAATGGTAAATTTTTGCCGGAAAAATTTTCAGATTGTTACGAGAGCCGGTTGCCTAGCAATTTATTGAGTGACATTGACAAAAAAATCACGAGTTGTCAAACGAGTGATTTTTGATCAATGTTACGAGATAAATTGGCAACAGGCTCGAGTAAAGCAATCGGAAAATTTTTCCAGTATAAAATTTAACCACGAATGGTATTCGGATGACTATTTCCAAAATAAAAATCAGGTAATCATTTATATATTTTCTTTCTTGAAAAAAATCTTCTAATTTGTGTTTTGAGGTGTTATATTTAAGTTTGCTTTTTCAACGTTTTAAATTGATTCCTGTCCGAATCGACTCGTTTTTAATAAAAACTGATAAGACTGAAAATATACACACTTTGACAGATATGTAAACAATATGTTTCTAAAACGTCAAAAAAATTTCGCTTATCAAAACTCACTTACTTGTAAAAATACGACATCTTATTGGCTTAAAGGCCGCGGAAATTTTTTTGTGACGTTGTTTTTTCGAAATGAAACTTGGTAACTAGGTAGACTCCTGAATTTGGATTGGCTTATAAATTTATGAGTGAAATAGTCAATTATAAATCTTTTTGTCTTCTCCTAAAAAATTGCTAAAATGGAGTTGAATCCCTTCCAATTTTTTTAAATTTGACTAGTACAATATGCGCTTGGAAATTAAGCAGTTTGATAATTACAAGAGATGATTTCATAGTTGTATCAAGATACCGGGCCACAATTACTTCACATTACACAGTTGATATTTACGCAGCATATCAATAAAATAATAAATAAATAATAGCTATTTGTGTATTAAGAGCGCAAAATGGGACATTGTCGATTGAGAGGTTGTTGCCGCGCGACGCAGGAGCGAGGCATTCTCTCGAAATCGACAATGTCCATTTGCGCTCGAAACACACACAAGATTTTTTCTACAGTCGCCACAATATGGGGTCCTCCAGCATAACAAAAATTTATTTTTTATTTATTTTTACTTATCGGTATTTTCCATTCTTCTTGAGCTATTGCTTCAATCTAATCTAAGCATTTTATAATGTCGTTTTTGTAAATGAATGCCCTATTTTATTTTCACAGCAGTGCGGCATTTTGTTTGGTTATGCAAGTGGGTAATATGTAACTACAGTGTCATTAATTCCAGACTAAATGTTTCCATTAAGAATGTAGCCAAGTAACATTTCTCAACATTGTATAGAAATTTGAGGAGCGAGCGTTTTTTCTACTTTGTCGCTCTAGAGCGACAAAGTGACATTTTGCGTTGACAAAAGAGAGCGCAAATGGCTACTTTGTATATAGACTGTAGAAAAATAAATATATCATCACGGCGCATATTACACTTTGCTGTATCTGCCATTCTGCTTTGTACGCCGATATCGCTAGTGATGATGACATATTCGTACCGTGTATGCGTTCACCAAGCTTCACCACACGTTCACTTAGAGGAGACTGGTGTCAATTGTAACAGGTGTCAAATGTTACAAGGGTAAGTAACAGGGCCATCTTCTCGAAGTAGATTAAAACGCGCTTGCAGAGTGAAGCAGAAAGAGTCATAGCTCTTAGGTATTTAGTATAAGTACATACCCGCAAATACGGCGTTTGTTTCTGACGAATGTTTGTTTCTAAAACACTATAAGTGCTCTGCTCGGAAATATTTTAAGTTAAGGATCAGTTTGTGAGTTATATCTGCTTTTATTTTTCATTAAAAAACATTTCGAATTATTACCTAATAAATACAAGAAAACAAATAATATCTTTATAAGATAAGCGGTGTCAGTTTTAACACATGTCACGGTGTCGATTGTAACGTGTTCAATAATTAAGTACAGTATTGATCTTGATAAAAATTACAAGAAAGAACCACTGCTATCGAAAACATAAAAGAAGAAGAGTAAACAAACGAAAAACAGTTCCGAAAGTAACAGTCGCAGATTACTCTTCAGATGGCTCCGATGAGGAAACTCTCTGATATGTATTGGCCCATATTTTTTGAGCACAGGAGATTGGTTGCAGTGGCGAAAATGTAAAATCTGGACACCGAGCAAGTTAAATTGTACGAAGAAAGACATTTTTTATGTTTACCTAAACTGCAATTCCGTTAACAACTAAAGGCATTGGTCAAAATGGTCCATATCACCAACAGAATATATATTTTGTTTGCTTTTAGTTGTCATCTGAATTTTGTATTTTCTGAGGTAATAAATAAATGTTCATTTTTTCAATAATTTCTTCTTTTATCTGTTATTTTATCTAATTACATCACTGTAATTTGTTACACTTAACACTGGTCCTGTTACTATTGACACCAGTTAGGTGTCAATTGTAACATTTGTAATGCTTCACTAAAAATCATCATACTGTTATATTTGTCCCATTTTCAAAATTAAAAATATTATTCACTAAGGTGGGTAGGTTCTCATATAGGTAATTTCAAAATTTCGAAATGTAACGTTAATTCGTGAAAAATAAAAATTTAAATTTTGTAACAATTGACACCGGTCTCCCCTATCGCTGGCGTGGAGAGTTCACGACAGTTGTCATACAATAGTTTTCCGATGTCTATAAAATTGATAACCTGAGTTCATTACAATCGCAATTTTGCCTGGCCCGATTAAAATTAATTTGAGCATTGACCGTCGACATTAGCGACCTCTTGACACACTTCGGATCTTCGCTTCGCTTGGAGAAATAAGCTTCTCGCCGGGGATAACTGGAAATAGTTGAGAGTTTAATTTTACGAAAGGATTATGGAAGAAGCGGGAGCCTGGAAAATCGGAATTTTTATGGAATCTGCCGGGAACAGATGTCGCCCCCTTGGTGGAAAGTGGGCCGATATTCGAAATTTGATTCCGTCCGGTATCCCGCCTGTGCCCGCGGCGTTTAATATGGTAATTACTGGGCCGCATGACAGAAGATCGATGTGTAATCATCGGCTAATGATATTCGGGGTTTCCGATTTCCGTTGGACCGCAGTGAAACAAAACATCAGAGGAAATTGCTCGGTTTGCGCATGCGTCGATGTATACGCGTAAACAACATACGCATATGCACAAACATCAGACACGGAATCAAATTCCAAATACTCGCTACACAAAATTACACAAAATACATGTTTCTCAGAACACTTGATTTCACTAATTATATTTTGCAAACTAAATTTACTTGTGCATTACATTCCCATTTAGAAATTCATAATCAAAATTGCAGTCTGCATAGTTGCTTTAGTATTAAATTATAGTTAGTATGTAAAACGCATTGATTTACTTGGCTAATGGCTGGTTGCACCTATGGAACTCAAATTTTAAGCGTTCCTTAAATTGTCAACTGTGTTGAAAACATTCGAAATTAAATGTCAGTTGACTTATTATTCATTTCTGTCACAAATACAATTTGCATTTTTTCCTTTAATTTAAGGGTAAGCCTTCTAGGTGCAACTGGTCCTTATTACTCTTTATTGAGTGTGCCAATCTGCTTGTAATCACGAATTTCGAATATATATATATATATATATATATATATATATATATATATATATATATATATATATATATATATATATATATATATATATATATATATATATATATATTGCTGAGAGCGTCTATCAAAAAATTCACAATTACATAATTTACAAGACTTCACTGATGATGCACTCAAAAATTAAATAATTATTGTTTAACTACAAATGTATAATTATTTACTGTCATTTTTAATTTGTACCGATTGTTATAAACATAAAATCTAAAGCAACTAACTTTAGCATGAGTCAGAAATTCGGGACACGATCCATTTTTCGGCGAATGGGCGAAAGAACAAGTGTTTGAATAGCCTCCTGAACAAGTGTTTTATAGTACTTTCCCTGTTTTGGTTTTCATTTATATTATTTATTTATAAAAATAATAAGCACGTTTTAAAGTCCATAGAATACGATTTTACTATTTTTACGATGTGTGTGTGTGTGTGTGTGTGTGTGTGTGTGTGTGTGTGTGTGTGTGTGTGTGTGTGTGTATATGTGTGTGTGTGTGTGTGTGCGTGCGAGCGTGCGTGCGTGCGTTCGTGCGTGTGTGTGTGTGTGTGTGTGTGTGTGTGTGTGTGTGTGTGTGTGTGTGGATGTGTGTGGATGTGTGTGTGTGTGCGTGTGTGTGCGTGTGTGTGTGTGTGTGTGTGTGTGTGTAGGTGTATGTGTGTGTGTGTAACAAAATTTTCGTCTACGATAACTCTAAAACTACAATTCCAAAAATTATAATTCTTTCGTACTCCTCTTCTTTGCATCCATGTGAAGAGCTGATGAGATTTTGGTTATAATTGGTCAACCCTCATTTAATGATTTTAACAGTTTTTCTTGAAAAAAAGATGGTAAAGATCATTTTTTCACATTTAATGCTATTATAAATATTAAAGAACATTGTATTCTCTATATGATTTGACTGCATTTTATACTTCATAATAAATGGATATAGAGTTCTAAAATTATAAAGAAATTAAATTTCATAAATTAGCCAGCTATGCTAGAAACAGCTACTATATTAAGAAAATTCTGATTGAAAGATGTCAGTGCCAATTGACATATTCGTACTATATTTGTTATAATTTTACTCGAAATATAGGATCTTTTTGCTCGAAACTTTCTGTATAGAATTTGTATAAAATACATACAACTGTCGAAAGGTAATGTACATACAAGAAATTTAGAATCTTTTGCAATGAACTTTCTGTATGTATTTTGTAGAAAATACATACGCATTGACGAAAATTCTACCGGTAGATACCACATCTACCGACTGTGTTCGAAAACACGAGTGGTAAAAAGTTACCGTGTTCGAAAATTGTTCAATATCTACCAGATCCATCTACCGGATTCATGAAGAATCTAATCTCAAAAAAAGGTAGTGATGCAAGGCGAAGAAGAAACAATAGAATGAAATGAAGACAAGTGTTTAAAAAAGCTAAAAATTATCATATTTTAATAATAAAAAATGTGTTAAAATTGTCAGCCATCGATTCGAACACGAGACACCTATTTTGCGGATTCGAATCCCGATGGCTGACAATTTTTCACAATTCATTTCAAATATACAAATTGTAAACTCATTGTCATTAAAAAATATAATACTGTTTTATTTCAAATTTCAAAAACATATTTCCAATGAACTCCAAATTGTTGTGACATCCATTGAAAGCTTAAATTGCAAAACTGTTGCATGAACTAATTAACAATAGCAAACAAATTTCATGACAACAATGCCTACCATTAGTGAAAATCAAAGTAAGATTGAAAAGGACAACGAGCAATAAAAATGTAAAATAAAACAAAACAATAAAACCAATGACACAAAAACATACGCGAAAGGAAAGTAATTGAATCAGCGCTCGCTTGTTAATTGAAAGTTCGAACTGCAACATACAGAACGACAGAGGAAACAGGGAAATAACAAAGTCATTATTATGAATACACGGTCCGGAATTAATTTGATTTTCATTGCGATATAACAAAGTAAACCAAGAAGTTGTACCCAATAAATCAATACAGGCAACACTGTAAGATTTACGTGCAAACTTCCCCATACCGCAACAAAGCGCGTCTGCTTGCGACATTGCCAAATCTCACCTCCACCAATTTGGTTACACAGTGGCGTACCTAAGTGAAATGGTGCCCAGGGCAAGGGTCGTAATTGCGCCCCCTGTCAACAATGTAAAATCAAGATTACATCTTTCTCGCTTTAGTGTGTATGTTGAAATTACTTAATATCCATATATATTATGAAATAACTTCAACCATTAACGAATCAGCACAATGACAAAATAACTATCAATATACGGGTGTTCCGCGACTCGACCGACAAACTATACCATATATTCCGGAGGTCATTAATATCAAAAAATGGCATTAATAACGTGCTCGAAATCGATCTTTTCAGTTTCTTCTGTTTCAACGCTCATCAAAGCAAGATCACTTAATCGATCTTGACCCATGGAGACTCTCAGATAATTTAAGATCAGTTTTAATTTGTTGAAAGATCTTTCACAGCTAGCGATGGAAACTGCAATAGTCAACATTATTTGCATGGCTATTCGAAGATTTTTCGCCGTGGTGAAACAGGAAGGAGTGTTCACACTAGATTGTAAGAACACAAACGCTGTCTGCGTAATGATATGGTATTAACATCTGCGGAAAATTCCCGCATTTTAGCTTCTGTTCCTGAGTTTTACAGACGTAAATACAGGGAAACTTTAGAAATATGGAAACATCCTAATAACATCAATCGGGATGATGGGTATTTCTTGAGCCACATGTGGAAACCGGTGATCCTCGGAACACGACACGCCCAATCTACCATTACGAACTCGATTCCCATTGGTCCTCATTAGTTTTGCTCATCTACCGTATCTTTAAATTAGTATATAACTGTCTTCTCGGCCTTCCTTTCGTCACTTGGTTTATTTGGCCTCTAGCGTGGTTTACACGTCGGGTAACCTTGTAAACTGAGTCTCCCCCTCTTGTTGCTTAAACTCAGCCTCTAGCGTGGTTGACACGTCGGGTAACCTTGTTTAAGACAGTACTATCCCCCTTGCTCCTGAACATGTCCCATACGACTGCGAGCGAAACGTTGAGCTCTGACTCTAAATATCACACAGTCCATTCCCGGAAAACGAATATTTCTCATGAAAGTTCATATTTTATATCTTTTCTGAACCCTATCAATAGGAATGAGTACTCTCGTCCAAAATCCAAGTAGAATCAGAAAATCGAGTATCAACATACGGTTGTACAATTGCGTAGCGTCACTTCTTGTTTCACTCGTTTCATTTGCATCATCCATTATAGTCTCGAGTACTTGGAGTATGCCGTCAAGGTAATTGTTTATAGGCTTCACAGCTTCCACTTTTGCATTCCATATTGTTTTAGGCTCAGATTTAATAACTATGGGCACAGCGTTTTGAATATTTCCCAGTGTTGAACAGACGATGAAAAAACAGATAGAGAGCTTCAACAGTTCCGAAAAATGTCAATACGCACAGTTCAAATTCTGGCACCCAAGTTACATACGAATACCAAGGGCTCCAACTGGCGCCCCCTTGGTTCTGGCGCCCAGGGCACCTGCCCTGTTTGCCCCGCCCTAGGTACGCCACTGTGGTTACATAGCTTGTTTTCCCCCAACTACAAGATTTGGTTACGTCTGCTGACAATTACAATTATATATAATAATATCCCGCTTGGATCTCAACAGAATCCACTCTGGTATTAATTAATATGTATTTATTGAACGTAGACCTATTTTGCGTTTTCTCCCTCTGTAGATTAACACTTGATTTCGCTTAGATTTCTCACAAAATTTGCGCGTAATAAGCATTTTCCCCCTTGCTAGAAATTCAAATTTTAGTTCCTGTGGTTGTTAAAATATTCAGAAGACATTGAAAGCTTAAAATGGTTTCACCAGAAATCCACGAAATTGCTGTTATAAAGTACATTTCAAATGAGTTGATCGCTATTCAGTTAACTACAAAATTAAAAAGTATTACTACACACAATGAAAGAGTTTAATGCTACATCATGCATGTAGCCTATTATGAAAAGAGAACCACAGGGGTCACATTTTTTGTTCTATTTGAAAAATTAGAAATCATTTCAAATTTCAAGTTTTACTTAATCATTACAGACTTACCGAAATTAATATTATTGAATAAGCTTGTTTCACATTTTTCAAAAAGTATTTTAAATGAAAGTTTTCTTAGTAATAATTATTATTTAAAGAATATGTTGTTATTTACGTAAAGAATTAAATACAAAGATTGGTGCCAAAAAAAGTCATAAAGAACAAACCCACCACTCTTGAGCCGTAGAGGAACATACATTACGTCATTCACAGCCAATAGGTATCAAGTTTTTCCATCACTTACCTATTTTTTTGTTATTTAAGCCGCTTTCTTTTTATCAAGAAGATCAACTCCGAGTAGCACGCATCTACCCATTTTCTTCGTCCCCGCTCCCGCGAAGCACTACCTTTGAAAAAGGATCAAATAGATCTTCAACTTAGTTATTTCTTCAATCACAATTTTCTTTTCTTCGCATCTTTTGGCATTTATATATTTTCAATAGTAGGTTTGCTCCTAGCAGTATTTTTGTAAGAAGATACAATACAACCGTAAATACTCATTTTATATTGAACATTTTATTATCTATTTATAACACGAACCAAACTCAAAAATTTGACACTTGTTTGACAACTTTGACAATACACTTGTGACACAAAAAATTGACACTGTAAAGGGACCAATTGGAGCCGCTGAAGACGTATGTGCTGTGATGTCACATTCTGTTTCAGATCACGTGACTTTTTCAAACTACTACCCGAATTACAAAAATTAATTGTAAGTTATCTAATGTATATTTGGTGATATTTTCAACTTTGAGGCTATTTAAATAATGACATCTTTTTAAATTTAATACTAAGGCAAATAAATATTTTTGCAACAGCCCTATTGATGTAAAAGGTTGTTGCGTTTTTAGTTTCTAGGGCAAGAGTGCATTGTAAAAAAATGTTAAACAATATGTCAACGTTGTTTTAATGTTATACTATTATTTAATTATTGTACTGCAAATTTGTGTAAAATTTGTCTAAATTATTTTCAAACGAAAATGCAGTTGCAAGTAGAAAAAAATAGAATTTTCAACATATGCTTTTATTTGAGTTTAAAAAAGGGGCAGAGGGGTCAGACGGGATGTCATCCGATGCCGCTAGAACCATTTGTGTGTGCCATGTACGAAAGAGAACGCTACTGAAGACAGTATAGCACGTTTTCGTTTCAAGTACCCAGGGCCATTTTGACTTCACTTCCAAAACACGTGATTTCTTCAGACGTGGAATTAAAATATGTTAGATCCTTAGGAAAAAGTACTATTTTTAAAAAAATTGTACTTTAAAAGGCCTTAAATTTGAAAATATTACGAAATATCCATCAGATATTTTAAAAATAATTATTGAAATTTGTGTAATATTTTGAAAAAATCACGTGATCTGAAACAAAATGTGAGGTCATACAGTTTAACATGTGAGAAACTATCGTCTACTTTTATTTATATAAATAGCGTAGGGTGATGGACAAACTGTTTTCCTATTGACTATGAATAACGTAGTGTGTGTTCAGATGTCACAGGAGTGGAGAGTTGTTTTCCATGACTATTTCTGGCGTCAATCTTTTCATTTAATTATTTACGAAAATATCAATAAAATATTTTTATTTTTTTATGAAATACTTTTAATAATAGAAGGAGTTTAAGGTTAAATATAACTAAAACTATTATAATTACCGCTTAACATTAAAATTAATTTAAGTAAAAACTAAATACGTATTTCGAGAACTAAGTTCTCATCATCATTAGTTCTATCAACTCTGTTGTTGAGTTGTTAGGACCTCTGGCATGGTTGACATGTTGAGTAATCTTGACTACTCTGTTTAACTTTCCCTTGTTGTACTACAGATGATGAGAACATAGTTTTCGAAATACGTATTTAGTTTTTATTAAAATTAATTTTAAGACTAAGGGGTAATTATAACAGTTTTTGAAATACTTTTGAAAAATTGTGAATGAGTCATTCAATTTCAACACTAATTGCTCACGTGGAGAGTGCACCACAGAGATCATTTTTGTGCGATTTAAAATTCTAAATAATTTTGGCATCGATCGGGATCGAACCCGAATCAATGTAAAATGTACCAAATTGTATTTGAAAATATGTATGTCTCGCAGAAGATATAAGTGATTAGCGAAATTTCAGTGAGACTTTGAGTATTTGTTACTTTTAAATAATTATGATAAGCTTTTACAGGAATTTCCCCGTAAAACATATTTGGTTCGACAAATAGGAAATTAAAACCAGTGCGCATTTGTAAAAAAATCCCCCAAAAATACTATATTAAATTCGCATAACAAACAAATCCACACATCAAAGCTGTGTTTCAAATCCGTTTGGATTTAGGCTGCTCATTAATCACACACTACTACCCTCCCTCTAATACACTCGAGTGGTCTCTGCTACCCAGTTACCCTCCAAGCACCCAGGTGTAAGTGACAACCCTCAGTCCGTGCTGTCCTATCGGGTTAATGTCTCTTACAGGTCGCGTGAATGGACCCGTCTTTACTGCGTAGCCCTCAACAACTTTACTTGCGCTCTATATAGCACTACGTGATCGTGAACGTGAAAACGTTGAGCGTGAAACGTGAGTTGGAGACGGACCACCGGAGCAGCAGGAGAGAACATTACAAACACATACAAATTGTCGGTTTTTAAATAGGAATTATGATTATGATGATTATGAAATAATATTGATTCGGGTAATTTTAAAATATATCAAACGCGTATTATAAACTGATTTTATACTATTATTAATGTAACATTCAGAACCGTAAACGATTCAATTATTAAATGCTGACGAAAGATATTTTGTGAAAAATCCATGGATGTCACTGATATTGGAACCAGGACCTTCCTATTTCTAGTAGAATGCTCCATCAACTGAACTATGAAGTACTCTTGAAGTCAATGTATTTTTCACATGCATAAATAAATAAATAAATAAATACATCATCACGGCATATTACCCATTGCTGGGTGTGCCAGTCTGCTTTGTACGCAGATATCGGTAATGTTGATGACATATTTGTACCGTGCGGACGTTTACCAGGCGTCACCTCACGGGCAGTCATTGCTGGCGTGGAGAGTGCACCACAGGGGTCAATTTTATGCCATTTAAAATTCGAAATATTTAGCGTCGGTTCCCCAGATTCGCGACCAGACACTCAGGCATGCGGCCACAAGACCCCATAAAATCCGAATTGAAAACTGAAAAATTGAATTTTACTGTAAAGGTTGTTTTCTCAATGAAAAGGCTTGGTGGTCCACGTAACGTATATTTATTTAGAAATACAGAAGTTACTGTAATGGTCTAAACCTAAATATTTCAATATGATATCACATTTAATGTGTACAATGTAACCCTTTCAGTCTCAATGGGTCATATATGGACTGGTCAAGTGTTGAAAATGCCCAAAGGAAAATAAATGTAATATAAATACGTTATCTTTTGTCCCAGTCTTAGCCTTCAAACCCCATTTTCTTCCAAATTCGAAAATTTTCAAATTTCCAAATTATAAATTTAATTACATCTCGATGCACTGATTCCATACTTTAAAATCGAAGATCGATATCTCTTTCGTTCTCAATATATTTACATTTAAAATTTTATCCATATTTGGACATATCCCAAAAATATACTATTCGATTCTACGAACAAAATTACATAAGCTACCAATTTTTGTAAAATTTGTGTCATTAGTTCTGTTTGGATAGTCAATAAACTGAAAATGACCAATACCTAATAACAATCGACTTATTTTTTACGATTTTTTACCATTTTCAGTTATTTAGCTTTAGAATTTGTATACGTATGTAACTCTGCCCGTAGAATCGCACGGTGACCAGAAATGCATTTCCACGGTTTACTGCCGTGACCAAATACTTTGTATTGACACGGCAGTAAACCGTAGACGCACAGTAGTGAAACGAACAAACCTATTATATTTAACATAAATATTGTGGTTTAAAATTTCATAATCAACGCGTTAAATATATCTAAAAATATGTAGCAGATGTAAGTAGATTTTTGATATTTTTTAAAATTGGTATATAGGGCACGAGCAGACACGTGACTTGAGCGTCCTTGACGTGCTAGGAATCAGCTGATCTGTGTGCGCTTGTCATTTTGACAAGAACAATGTCACTTTGACAAGACCAATGTTTTGACTTATTTTAATTTTGAACTGTTGAGAAGTTATTTTTAATTTCACGTGTTTTACTGCCTGAAAATTGTAACATTTTAGCAGTTCAAAATCAAAATAAGTCAAAACATTGATATTGTCAAAGTGACACTGTTCTTGTCAAAACGACATGCGCACACAAATCAGCTGATTCCAAGTACGTCAAGGACGCCCGAGTCCCGTGACAGCTCACGCCCTATACAGAGTTGTGCAAGATATTTACATCGAGTAATTTACATTGTTTTTTACATGTAAAAATCTCTTGTAAAAAACTCAACATATGTAAAAATACTCGTATCTCGTATATAGTTAACTTACTAACATCTAACGACAAACACTTATTTTTATTAGACTGCGAAAACATAAAACTGGCACTGATAGTGACAGTAGACAGCAATGACAACAACAGACAGAGCTACATAGCGTAAGTCTAGCGCAAGCGCAGTTGGAGTTTTTTCCGTTTTTGACGTTTTTTACATTTTTTACATAAATTACAGTTATTTACACCAATTTTGTATAAAACTAAACAAATTCGTAAACAACAACTCTGGGTGTATATGAGTTTTGGAAATCATAACTCAAAAATAAGTAGGGTTACAGACTTGTAGGTATTAGAAATTTATTTTATGTAAACGGGGGTTCGATTTTCTCATAGCTCTAGATCTTTGAAGTCCAAATCATAATAATAATTAGGAACGATTGTAAACGTTGAATTTTCAGAAACGACAAATTAATTTTTTATTCTTATTCTCTTGTTGCATTCCAATAACATTTTCATTTTGAGTAAATAATTTTAATTAGGTAGGTACAGTTGTATGTTAATGGAACTGTATAAAAAAGAGGCAGGCAAATAATTTTAAAATGAAATAAAAAGCGAACACCGAAAATTAAAGTGTATTTAATAATATATATTACAAGGAAAAAATACTAGGAAATATGAGTATTTGAGGTGTTCTTTCACTTACCCAGGTACCTGTACATTTTTTTTTCTTCACAAAGTGTATTAGGTTTGCAAGTATGTATATTATTTCAATACCAGGCTTGAAATAAATGTATCAAATTTTCTTTGGTATGAATATTGATAATACAGGCGCATGATTAAATTTTCATTTCTAAGGTTTCTAATATCATATTACTTACTTTTATGTTCTGCAGCTTCATTTCAAATTGAAAATTCTTAAATTACATGCTTTGATTAGATTAAATTTTTATGTTGGAACTGTACGGTTTCTCGCCAATTGCACTACTAATTAATTTATTGAAATTTTCTTATTATTACTTCGTGATATGTTATATGATTTCTGTTCAGTTTTAATTAGTAGTGTTTATAAAAATTTCCATTAAATATACGCAACATTGTATATAAAGTATTGATTAACAAGAAATACTTTAAAGTTAATTTTTTATATGTTTGCAACTGAATAATAATTGGTAGGTACTGATATTTTGCTTTATTTTTTTAAATTGAAACATTTGTGCTTTGAACGATTTTTTATGGGGATCTCGAGAACTATAAAATGACTGACGATATCATTTGTTTCAATGTCATAACCATATAGTTTTTAACCTATGAAAATAATAAAATAATAAAAACAAAATAAATTGTGAAAAGACGGCCTCTCAAAAATATAAGAACTGAAGCCTTTTAAAACTGATCAATTATGTATGTCATAGTTCAAAAATAGTGCAAAATATAAAAATCAATATGTTCTATGAAAAAAAATGTTGATTGTCCTAAGTGACAAAAGTTTTTTGCCTAGGCGTACAATTTATATTTTATTTATTTTATATTCTCAAAATGCCAATTACCTTCAACAATCAAGAGTATGCAGACATGCAACAGTGTTGATAAACATGTAGTTTTTCATTATGAAAATTTAAAATGATCTTTAGGTCAATTGTGGCATGTGTAACATTTTATCCAGAAAGCATTTTATTTTTATACAAAATTTTGAACGTAATTGGTCAGTGTTCAAGGGCTCCTGTTCTGATAGAAAACATGTAAAGAAAAATTGTTGCTAAATTTACTATCTATGGGGTTAGTTCTACCATCGATTAAGCGTTGTACGTTTACTTTAACCCATTTGAAGCCTGTGGGTCGATATCGACCCATGCAGTTTTTATTATTTATCTACAGTGTTATAAAGAAACTACATTCAGTAATCATCATGACTATAATCATTAAAAAAATAATGCCTAGAAATTATATAGTTTGTTTTAAAAATAGTTACTTATGCTACAAGAGATGTAGGTACCATTTACTAATCGAGGACGATTTTGCGCCCGAGCGATAGCGAGGGCTTGTAAATAAGATAGAGAGTGGTAAAATTTACCTACATCTCGTGTTGCATATAAGATTTTTTCCACTCCCGATGATTTATTTTTTACCTGTTCATTTTCATTGCCAGATATGTCAATGCTATCAAGAAATACAGTTGAATATTGATACATAAAAAAAGAATCTAAGTATTCCATGGAAATTTAAGAAGAAAAACGCTGTCATCTGCCACGCTTGTCACGTCAACCGTAACTTTTGAATGGAAATATTTATGAAATGAAGACAATTTGTTAGAAATTAAATTCGAAATTATAAATTAGAAGAATGAATAAATATTTGACAACAAGTTTAAAATATCTAATTGCTGGTATTTCACAAAGAGGGAGGTAAGTTCAGCTGTAGGGAAGTAAAGACAATCCTTACTTACCGTCGCTAATAGAAACCGATATCTTGACAGTCAAATACACATACATCCCTACAAATAATGTCCTAATAGCCTACTTACGATAATATATTAATTTTGCTACATTTTAATCACATTTTCGTGCAAATTTTTCATAATTTTTTGTTAAGAAGAAAATTAAATTTTGAAAATGAAAATAGGTGGTAAACATAGTTGAACTATGATCTATCAGGGTCTGCTTTTTTATTTCTTTTATAAACATTAGCGTAATTGTCAATAAAATTCAGATGAGTCGTTTTCAACCCATTGGGAACTATATCTTATATGCTGCATAATAACTTGCACAAGCTGTTTCTGTAAGTATACATTGACAATAAGTTGTCACGTCAACGATAACTTTTACTGTTACTATTATTAATTATTATATGTATAGAAATTCAAATTGTAAGCTATATTTTCAAATGATTTTATTTACTACGCAATCCTAATTTATTTCCATTCATACTCGTTTTGTATAAATGGTTGTTCCTAGTGGGTCGCTAGCAACCCATCTTGTTTCTAAGGCTCTTGTGGCCGACGGTTTTTTAAACATTTTTCTGATCATAAAGAAGACAAAAATATGCAAAAAAAAATATTAAAATTATTATAAAATAGTTACGGGTTCAAATGTGTTAAATAACACCCTGTATAAAATGAAAATGAAGTTGTAGATAGATTAGTGACAATGTAATAGTTTGTAAATAGAAGAAAAAGATGTATTGCATGACTGAGATAATAAAACAGCAAGTCTTATTACATCACAAACAATATAAAAAGTCGGCATTCGGTGTGGGTTAGAAAGTTCTGGCTCTGGCGGAGTCCAGAACAGCGTTCGCTTCCCGACATCGTATAACAACGTTACGAAGTTAAAAGGCAATGTTCCGGCGTACTAACCACGAGCACGTACAGCGCAGAAATAAAATTATTCCTTCATAAATCTGATGAGCCGGAACCCTTTTTTCAATAATAAATAAAAAGGGAGCGAGCAAAATGAATTCCAAAGTGGGCACAAGCCCAGCACCAATATGCTTCTTTGAGCGCTCACCCAAAAAATATGACGCATAAATTCTATTCCCTGTAATAAAACTGCACTTGCGCTGCTAAAGTAACGCTTTCATTTGCTGCTTTGTAGTTTTTGTCAGTTTTTTATTATCGCGACACAATGTGCAACTTTTGTTGCAAAGAAGCAAAAATATGCGCCACAATGCAAATCAAATTGCATTATTTTTGCTACATAGTGAACTGTTTAATGAAATTACTTTGTAATTAATATTAATGTTGATTGGAAACTCGACAAACGATTTAATCCTATTTTGCAATCCAATTAACAAATGACCCTTTCATATATTGCAGTAATATTCTATTTATAATATAGATTTTGACATTGTTTTTAATTATTTTTTAATATTTCATAATATAAATATTAATCATAATACAGTGTCGCCTGTATAAGTTCGTTATATAATCGGTTGTGGTTTTATATAACGCTGTCAAAAATACTCGATTAATCGATTATTTGATTAAACGGATGTTGTAGTTATAAGAAATAAAAATCGGTGGAATTTATTAAAACAGGCATTTGGATTAACAACTTCATTGCGACAAGGGGTCATTTCGTTATATATATATATATATATATATATATATATATATATATATATATATATATATATATATATATATATATATATATAACCTACGTCGGTATTATTAAAAATCTGTACAAAATAATACTTGTGAATGAACCAGATTATTTGACAACTTACTTCATGAACCTAATCTAACCTTAATCTTATCTGTCAACGCTTTAATTTTTTTTAATAATGAATTGCTAATTATATTTAGTACGCAAACGTTTTCCCAAAACAACTAATGAACAATATGATATTTATTTCATATTTGGAAACGTCTAAATTATTTAGTACGGCTTTGTTAATTCCTACAAATGACCTCAACGTGCTTGAAAATTTATGTGAAGATTTAATTTTTTTATTTTGACTGAATATGTAAGAGAAACATCATACATCACAAAGAGTTTTCAAGAATACCACTGAATGTCAAAAGTAACTTTCTTCCACCACAGTCTTTATCGTTCTTATGATCATTATTCGAAGTCGAAGCAGAATCTATACGTATAATAAACTGCATCATGTTAAAATATAAAAACACCAATATTTGGCAGAAAGGTCAATATTAATAATATTTGATTGATATAATAACCTGTCACATGTCAAATAACAACGTGATAAAAACCATAAATTCATAGTTTTAGCAATCGTTATGATAAAGTCTGTCAAAAAAAATGTATTCTTGATAAAAGTTTTTGCTTGCCCCGAAACGACCAATTTAGTTTTAACCTTTTCAAATTTTCTTTTAGTTTCAGATAAAAATAGAAAATTGGTCGTTTAGTTGAAAATTATTTGAAGTCCCAAAAAATAACTCCGTTGTTATGTTGATTGCCGTTATTTATTTATTTTCATTAACTGTTGGTTAAGAACGAGTTTACCTAATTCAATGCTCGGATTGTTGTAGAATGGTTAAATCAGCAATTTGGACAGAATTGAACAGGCCGAGATGGTCCCGTGTTATGGACACCAAGGAGCCCTGATTTGACTATGGCTTATTTTTTATCGTTGGGGCCGTTTGAAACAAAGATTAGAGATGCTGTGGCGTCTTTAACTCTCGAAGACGTTATAGGGAATTGCATCGAAGAATAGAATTGTGCGTTGAAAAGGGCGGTGAATGGATTTAGTAGAATAGTTATTGGTTATATTATTTTTATTGTTGAGTTAATGAAATTAAAATTTAGTTAAAAAAACCTGTGTTAACAATTACCATGACAACGCAATCTTATTTTTTGGGACTTAATAATTTTCAACTAAAGCGACCAATTAATTTTCGATTTTTATCTGATACTAAACGAAAATTTGAAAAGGTTAAAACTGATTTGGCCGTTTCGGGACATGCAAAAACTTTTATCAAGAATACATTTTTTTTGACAGACTTTATCATAACGATTGCTAAAACTATGTATTTATGGTTTTTATCACGTTGTTATTTGACATGTGACAGGTTATTGTATCAATCAAATATTATTAATATTGACCTTTCTGCCAAATATTGGTGTTTTTATATTTTAACATGATGCAGTTTATTATACGTATAGATTCTGCTTCGACTTCGAATAATGATCATAAGAACGATAAAGACTGTGCTGGAAGAAAGTTACTTTTGACATTCAGTGGTATTCTTGAAAACTCTTTGTGATGTATGATGTTTCTCTTACATATTCAGTCAAAATAAAAAAATTAAATCTTCACATAAATTTTCAAGCACGTTGAGGTCATTTGTAGGAATTAACAAAGCCGTACTAAATAATGTAGACGTTTCCAAATATGAAATAAAAATCATATTGTTCATTAGTTGTTTTGGGAAAACGTTTGCGTACTAAATATAATTAGCAATTCATTATTTAAAAAAATTAAAGCGTTGACAGATAAGATTAAGGTTAGATTAGGTTCATGAAGTAAGTTGTTGTCAAATAATCTGGTTCATTCACAAGTATTATTTTGTACAGATTTTTAATAATACCGACGTAGGTTCTGAATTGACAAATTCATAAAGATTGTTACAAATGTTTTTATGATAACAATCTTTATATGCATAGCAACCTTTATGACTGTATTTCTCTGAATAGGCCACTGTGTTGTTTAAAATAAATTTGACAGAAATTGAGTTTGACGTTTATTTTTGTTTAAAATAAACAGTCCGGGAAATGTTTCCAATTTCCACGCTGTACTTCCTGGCGCTGTACTACAATGTGCCCTTTCCCGGACTTAAATTAGAAATATAAAGTAGTACACAGTAATGAATTAAATATAAGTTTGTTTGCAGTAGCAATCCCGGAGTAGTTTGAGCAGCACACGCATGCGCAGTTTCATTTTAGTTGTTCGCGTTATGATTCTGTTCGTGGAATACCGTGGACTGATATATGATTGGTCATGTACTAATCAGACATGACCAAAGATTGATGCAACTACTATAAATCAGGGACTATTAAAACAAACTATTCTGTACATGAATTAGTACAGAATAAGTTTAGGATATTTGAGAGATTGTTACCGCGAACAAACCTACATAAACTACAGGATAGAATTCAAAAGCCAATTGTGCAGAACTATGAGAAAATTATGTAGATGATATATTTATTTACTCGTATATGATTATATGAAACTTGAGAGTGCTCGCTACTAACATTATTTCGTATAATAAACACAATTTCAATACGCCAATCAGCACATCCCACAGTAATACAACTCCCCCAATCAATCAGGCTCTAACTACCCTATCCACCTGCCACAATCTCCTGTTATTGAATGTCAATGACAAAGGACAGGACGGAGCTGTGTTCGAGGATACGGGGAGTCCCTCACTCGACTGTCACACTGGATCATGTGAGACACTGCACCGCGATATTCCGAAAGTAACGAACCAACGAGTGTCACTGTCAATAACTCAGATGACATGAACAAACATACCACAAGAAATTGTCAGCGGATAGCGGACGGTATCGATGGAAGAGATGGACACTTACCTGGAACAAGAGAAAAAGATTAGCTATTTGTTACAAAATAAATTTTGGTTAAGAACATCAAATTATTTTTTTAACATTATGTCTGCTTTAACATATGTATCAAAAGTTTTTGCAAAAAGTTAGACCTAGTTACCAAATAGAAACAATTTTTTATACTATACACTCTCTATCTTTTTACTTCCCGCTATTCTTGGTAGGGGAGGTTAGGGATCGTGCTAAAAATCGCATATCAAGATTTTGGTAAATGGGCATGTTTTAAGGTCCCTAGAATTCAATTTTAACATTTTCACGATGATGTCTATTTCTCTCTCACTCAGTGTGTATGTGTGTGTGTGTGTGTCTGTGTGTGTGTGTGTCGGTGTGTGTGTGTCTCTCTTTCTCTCTCTCTCTCTGTGTGTGTGTGTGTGTGTGTCTGTGTGTGTGTGTGTGTCGGTCTCTCTCTCTCTCTCTCTCTCTCTCTCTCTCTCTCTCTGTGTGTGTGTGTGTGTGTGTGTGTGTGTCTGTGTGTATGTGTGTGTGTGTGTCTCTCTCTCTCTCAGTGTGTGTGTGTGTGTGTGTGTGTGTGTGTCTCTTTCTCTCAGTGTGTATGTGTGTGTGTGTGTGTCTGTGTGTGTGTATCTGTGTGTGTGTCTGTGTGTGTTTGTCTGTGTGTGTGTCTGTGTGTCTGTGTGTGTCTGTGTGTGTGTCTGTGAGTGTGTTTTTCAGTGTGTGTGCGTGTGTGTGTGTGTGTGTCTGTGAGTGTGTCTGTGTGTGTGTGTGTGTGTGTGTGTGTCTGTATGTGTGTGTATGTGTGTGTGTATGTGTGTGTGTGTATGTATGTATGTGTGTGTATGTATGTATGTGTGTGTGTGTGTGTGTGTGTGTCTGTGTGTGTGTGTGTGTGTGTGTGTCTGTCTGTGTGTGTGTGTGTGTGTGTCTGTGTGTATGTGTGTGTACGTGTGTGTATATGTGTGTGTGTGTGTGTGTTTATGTGTATGTAAATCAGATAACCGGAAATGGTACTTTACTTCAAGCTCAAAATAATTTTTCTTCGAAAAATACCTTCAAATGTTATTTTTTAAGATTTATATTATTATAAAAATTAAATATTATTAAATTTTCTACAGATTTGCATAAATACTTTTTCTATATATTTTATGAATAAATTTATAAAATTTTCTATAATTTTAATCCCGCAGCCTACGTTTTAAACAAGCAAAACTCCTTGTTTACGCAGTTTATATCTAAAATGTACGTAACTGACAGATAAATGTCAAAGAACTAATTATTTCAAATTAATAATAGTAACGTTTTAAAAAGAAAATAGTAAATAGACCCATAGTTATATAGAATGGATCTTAATACAGTTTAAAGCATAACTAAATATGTAAGTATGTATATTTACATCTGAAGCATCTAGAGATTCGCTCCAACTGACCCACTGTCTATTTCGTTACATTATTTATTTTTTTGGAAATTTTGATATTTTCTGACAAAAGTTCTGTTACCAATCACCTTTAAATTTCTAAATCGTCGAGTTAATTTGCAAAATGGTGTTCTAATTTTGTCTTGAGCACTTTAATGAGTCTGTTGATTCGATTTGGAGGCAAAAGTTCCGAAAACTTTTGTTACGTTAGTTTAGTACAAATTAATAGTTGAAGAGCTGTTAGCAAAACAACCTTAGTCAATTATTTGAATTTGAGATAATAAGAGGAAAATCTTTCTCGGCGTGTTCCACTTTTGAGTCATATTTTGTTAATAGAGAGATGTTCATTTCATCTTAGAATGATTGTAATTATCCATGTTATAAGATTTATCCACTAGTGTAATTAGCGAAATTATAGACCCAGCCCTAACGTCGACAATGTCAGGTGAATCTCTCGGATGTTGTTTGTGAGTGTCTGCCACAGAACAGCAGTCTTCGTCTGGCATCTTCCCTTGAAACGGTAACTAATTACAGTGAAATATTCTGTCAGATCTTCGTCGAATCCACGCAACTAATTAAGGTCGATTTAGTTAGACATTATCGAAAATTTCAAATGCACTTCCAATATTGCGAGCGCTTCTAAGAGGATAAACAACTCTCGGAAAGCTGTTTACTATATAGGCGACTGGAGTTCCAGGTATAACAGTTTGTTTGAATAGTATTTACAGAAAACTAGGATGCACATCATTGGTGCTCGTTATTTTCAAATATAATTGCCTGTTACTTCAAGTACGACAATTATAAATACGAAGAAAATCTATAAACATAATAGTTGTACAATAACAGGCTTACCTTCAAATAACGTTACAAGCAAACAAGTAATTGGGCCAGAAAAAAGTTGTCTTTCATTTCATATTCTAAACTATGTATGTCAAATTTTTAATGTTAACTCTAAGCCTTTTTTAATACCAATGCATCTACGTCTGCACATTCCATAGGGATAAAGAATTGTATATCCATTTTTAAATAGTTTGAAAAAATAAAAGTAAAACTTAATTCAAGATTTACTAATATTTTACTTTTTAATGTCATTTTGTTTACCAAAAAGTACAAATATTATAAATCTAAGCTACATACAACGACATGTATCTACTTTCAAGGAAGGCTAAGGGTCTGGTAAAACTTTTTTCCAAAAAGTATCTCACTTACAAGTTTACATTTTAAAGTTTGAGCGTTTCTACAAAAACGTCATATAAAAATGTCTAATTATTATGAAACTGTTCATCAATGGTTATTTTTCTACAATAATAGGCTTTTTACTTCTCACTACCCTTGGTAAGGGACGTATGGGAGTCGTGCTAAAAATCGCATATCGAGATGTGTGTGTGTGTGTGTGTGTGTGTGTGTGTGTGTGTGTGTGTTTTGTGTGTGTGTGTGTGTGTGCGCGTGTGTGTGTGTGTGTGTGTGTGTGTGTGTGCGTGCGTGCGTGCGTGGGTCTAACTCAAGTACTATCATTCAGAAAAATTTTAAACCTTATATTTCGAACTTATCCTGTAATGGAAAGAGCCCATTAGATTTATAATTATATATAGTTTAATGCCCAGAGCCTACGCTTTAAACAAACAAAACGCATTTATTCAAATGTACGTAACTGACAGATAAATGTCACTATCAAAAAACTAATCATTTCAAAATAATATTAGTAAAGTTTTAAAAAGGAAAAAGTAAATAGAACAATACAAAATGAATTCAATACAGTTTCCAGCAAGTAAATATATAGGTATGTATTTAGATTAATAAAAATTAACGATTTACAAATTTTTTTAAGCTAATCCTCATTTTTGGATTAGTGAATTCTATTCTATCCCGGCATTTAAAATTTAATCTTCATTTTAGTATAGCTCCCGTGACTCAATGGTTAGAGCAACGCCTCATGTCATGAGTTCCCTCGGGGCTCTGGGTTCGAATCCCACTAAGGCATGGATGTGTGTGAATGGGAACCCACTCTGTAATTGGGATTTAATTCAGTTGAGGGGTTTAAAAATGGTAGTTACTTGGATTAGATTAAACTAATTTTAATTTTTAAGAAATAAACTTTCAAAATTAGAGTAAAATTCGCTAATCCAAATAAGGATTAACAATCTTTTTTGTTACTCGGTCTGCAAATGGCGGGAGGTATTGTGTTAGCCACACCAGATTTTTAATGTTCGTTTTTAGGGTTAAAAATGTCATTTTATGACAGCTGTGTTAAAAATCTGGTGTGGCAACACAATATCATTCGCCATTTACAGCTCGAGTCACTAAGCTAGTCGCTATTTTTGGATTAGCGAATTTAACTCTAATTTTAGCAGTTTATTTCTTAAAGTATGGTCTAGTCTAATCCAAGTACCAACTTTTTTTGATAAGAAAATGAAGATTAAATTTTAAATACCGGGATAGAGTAGAATAATTTAAGTTCCTGGTGCAAGAAGAAAAGTATTATCTCAATTTTGTAGGACACCCTTGTTCTAAACAATAATTCAAGTTAAACTAAAGTAAAATAATTCTTTGCAATTTGACTTCCAAAGAAAATTTTGTTATTAGTTCCTATTATACTAATTGCAGTCAATCGAACTCATCTGAAATAATTAGAGCATTTTTAAGTCCTTGTTCCTCCAACAGTTACGACTGTTACATTCCAAGAAAATCTTTTATGATAGTGTAAAATTTGCGCGAAGCACTTACTTAATTGGAAGGCGACTTGTGTTTCTGTTAATAATCTGCGAGCTGAACTATTAGCACTTCTCGCCTTCTTTTTATGATCGATTTTACAGCGTTGCTTTACCGGAGAATTCCGTGAATTGTTTGTGTCTTAATTAGTGTTTTACATATTTTAAATTCTAATGAAACGAATGAATGAGATTCAAGCAGATTAGAACGTATGAACTTGCTTTTTTCTTTTATTTTTAATTAAAAATTAATTAGGTTTTATGCTTTTATGAAAAATATATAATAGATTTTATATACATAATAAATATGCGATTGAATTCAATTAACCAAATTTAAATTGAAAAATAAATTCAAAATCGATAATACATAATTTTTAATTATGCTGTCATGTTACAAAGAGGAATAAAAATTACACCCATTATTTCATACAGATATTGCATTAAAATATTTCATGTAAAATGAAACATGTACATAGTAATTACTCTTGTAATTTTGAAATTAATTTCATTTACACTATTCGATCGTTAAAATTACAATAATTTTATTTCAAGTAACCAAATAGAGTAGTTTTATTGTACCGTAGAGTACAACCGTTGTTCGAAACATACAAGTAGATCAATATGACCCAAAACAGCTACCCTAAATAAGGTCTAATATAGTTGTTACTAGGCATAATAAATACATAATAGTTGTTTTATAATATGCCATAAAAATATCGCCAGAAAAACTTTCGAAAGATGTTATATAAACTTAAAATATGCAAAGATATCTATTATTACGTTTACACGCAGTTTTGAAAATGGTTTCAGTTTTCAGTCAAAATTATGCAAAACTGTTTACATGCAGTTTTCAAAACAAGTTTAAAAATTGATTTGAAATCAGTTTCGGCGCATGCGCATTTAGCTGATGTAAGTTACAGATCTTCTTCACTCCAAATACTTCGTTTTGCTATTATTCCAATGTTTTTTATACTTCGTACCACTACGTACTAAAACTACACAACTGTCAGTATATTTGAAGGTTAGTAACACAAAGTGACAGAAAAGTTATGCTTTGTACGCATGCGCAGTATCGAAACTGAATTTAAATGTTTACATGAGTAGTTTTGAAACTAGTCCAACCCATAAATTTTAGTTTTGGTTTGAGATTATTCGAAACCGTTTTGACACATGGCGTTTTCAAAACTAAAAACGTTTTAAAAACGGTTTCAAATCTGCATGTAAACTCAGTATATAGGTTATTTGGACAGATAGCCAAAACATGAACAGCCGTATGCATAAGTGCAAGCTTAAAATAGTTTTAGTAGCATTTTACGTAGTGACCAGTAACACCAGATAAAATGCTATTAGCAGGATGGTATGCATAGTTGTACTTTAACTGGTCACTACTAAATAGACAACTTGCATTATATTTAACCTGGCAACATTGTAAAATTTTGTTGTTTATTAAGCTGACAGCTGTCAGTTCTATATGTTTTGAGGTAGAATATCATTTCGTGTGTTATTATAGCGTTCTTGTTATTAGATTTTAGTTTTTAGTTGATTAGACCAGTTATATTAGGTTATATAAATTAAAAAAATAGTGGTTATAAGTGGATATACAGTTATCAAGTGCTGTCATCACATATATCAGGGAGTATGTTTATAAACGGATTTTTACATTTTAATTTGAATAGTCAGGCATTTTATATATAGAAGTAACACAATGTAAAATGGAAGAGCGCTTGTTGAATATACACGAGGAGGTGGAAGAAACAGAAACAATATAAGAATTTATTAGAATCAATGACGAATTGTACCCTTGTCGTAAGGTTTACTAAAATTTGATAATTGTGAAATAAGTGGCAGATAATAGTTATCAATCCCATATTCAAGATACGTACTAACATCCTTACTGAATCCGGTCACATGCAGAACAGCGTTACAATCGAGCGCACATCCGAACGAGGAATGTTGTGGGAAGACTGTTTGGAATAATGAAAAATAAATTTTGACGCTTTTTTAATGCACTACATCTTCATATAGAAACGGCAATAATTGCAGTGGCTGTTTTGCATAACATTTGTGTTAATGACCTGATGAAGAATTCGCAAATGATGAAGATGAAGATGATGGCAACATTCCTGAGAGGCATGCTTTGAAGGCAATATATTGAAAAATATTTTAATTAAAAACAAATATAATGCAAAAAACTAAAGTGTTAACAAATTACTTATAGTTACATGTAGAACAAAGCTAAAGACAAACAAAATGTGAACTAAAATGTGAATAAATTATTCCTTTACATGTACAAATTTATTGATAAATACTAAATAAATTTAAATATTGACACTATTTACAACTCTTCCCGTTTTTCCCTTAAAGCTGTAACTCTTGCTTCTTGGTATTGTTTCTCATAATTTATTTTTAATTGATGCATCTCTTCGGCATGCCATAACACCACTACAACTACTTTTTTTATAACTACTACCGTTGTTTAGAGGTTTCCCTTAAAAGTGTCTTAAACATGCGTCAGTTGGTCACTAACACTTAGTTGCCAACTAACAATTTAAATCCTACTAAATTTTACTATACATAAGGTTTTGCTTAGTGACATTTTAAATTGTTTTTAAAATGATCTTAGTGACCACTAACAAATTTATGCATACGGCTGGAAATTGTTAACGTTTTTGGAGTTCTAAATGTTGGCCAGACGACTATTTACAGAACTATACGGGAATGTGAAGAAAGTGTAGTACCTATGTATTAATTTACCAAAAAGTGGGTGACCCGAATTTTTGCCCTCCAAATTGAATCAGCAGAGTCAATGTATTCAAGACAAAGTCAGTCAGAAGAACATCGCGCAACTCAACTCGACAATTTAAAATTTTAAGATGATAGTTAGCAGAACTTTGGTCAAAAATGATTTAAAATTTTGAAAAAGAAATAATGTGCAGAGCATTAAGGAGCCAACATTTTATCGAAAACAGAGAGAGAATATAAACCCCCCAAATGTTTCTCAGGCACGATTGATTGAAGACTTTTGGACATTTCTTAGCAGAAAAGTAGACAATAATGGAAGGGAATATCAAAAGAACAACAGTTAGAGACAACAATATTTCTGACGATCCGGGAAGTAGATTTAACATCGTTCAGAGACAAATGAGATAACGTATTAAAAACTGAGCCGCATTGAGGATAATGGTAGCCTATCAGTGTTGTAAAATTAGATTTCTTATCTCCTTGGTTTAAAGGATAGGAACAACCTTTTAAGACAACGTTTCAATAAAAAATTCTATCCATTTGATTACGTTAACTTTTACTCAAAACTATTGTTAAATACGGTATTAAACTTTTTCAAAAAATATTTGGGTTGTGTATTGTTTTATTTGTTTATATAGACATATAACAAAAATCGGATGTGGCCAGCACATTACCTTTTGTCAGTTATATGTATTTTGTACAAATTTCATACAGAAAGTTCCTTGCAAAAGATTCTGTTTCGTCTACATTACCTTCCGGTTGTTGTATGTATTTTATACAAATTCCATTCAGAAAATTTCTAGCAAAAGATCCTATATTTCCAGTAATATTGTAGGACAAACACACTTCTGTCAATTGCACTTGAGACTGACATCTTTCAATCAGAATTTTCTTGATATAGTAGCTGTTTCCATAGCTGCCTATTTTATGAAATTTAATATATTTATAATTTTTTTTATTTATTTTTTTAAGCAGATTTGCACACCCAGCATTGGGAAATATGCTGTGATGATATATTTATTTATTTTTTAACTCTATACTTATTTAATATTAAGTATAAAATGCAGTCAAATCGTACAGAAAATAAAATATTCTTTAATATTTATAATAACATTAACTGTGAAAAAATGATATTTAACATCGTTTTTTCAAGAAACACTTAAAATATTCAAATGAAGGTACTTCCGGTTGACCAATTATAACCAAAATCTAATCAGCTCTTCATATGGATGTAACGAAGAAGAATACGAAAGAATTATAATTTTTGGAATTGTAGTATTAGAGTTGTTGCAGGCGAAAATTTTATTACACACCCACACGCACACACACACACACACACACACACACACACACACACACACACGCACACACACACACGCATATATATATATATATATATATATATATATATATATATATATATATATATATATATATATATATATATATATATATATATATAGACATCATCGTAAAAATAGTAAAAACGTATTCTAGGGACCCTAAAACGTGCTTCTTCATCAAAAACTGACCACCGAATTTTTTGACCATAGACAATACTTTCCTTACCTAAAGGTGACGGAAGGTAAAAAAATAAAGAAGTTTGGATGGATAGTTGAGTGAGCAGTTTGAGTGGGCAGTTTGCCTAGCAAATTTTCATGGGTAAATAACCTACAAAACTGGATTGTTGGATGGACAGTTTGTGTGGGAAATTTGGGTAGGCAGTTTGGAAGAACAGCTTAAGTGAGCACTTTTCGTGAGTAGTTTGATTGCATAAATGAATTATCCCAAAATTAAGTAAGCTTACGGCACAGTATTATATATTTTTCTTCAAGCGTATTATAATATGCATATTATGCTACTGTACACACGCTATAGAAGATATTCATTGTCTTACTAGTACAAAAATGTTGATATTGTTGTACTAGTAAAAAAATGTTAGTTTCTTACTTCACCGCTGGCGGCGGCATTCACCACAGCAACACAGATCATATTGAAAATTGTTATTTGACAGTTCCATCGTTTGTGTTTTGTAGTGTACACAGCCAGCATTGGCTTAAATTGGAAATTTTATAAATAAAAAACTCCAAAAAAATGTCAAAAAATTATTTAAAATACTTGAAGAAAAAATAGTATATGTCATTCGGAGTAGAACGCCCTTTTTGTGTTTTACCCAGCTTGCGTAGCCTCGGCTAGCGCCTCGGCCGCAATAGCTGGGTTCAACACAAAAAGACCGCTTTCTACTCCTAATAATATACTATTTTTGCTAAATGGAGCTCATTAATAATAATAAAATCTTATTTTTTTATCCAGCGTTCTGATAAAATAAAAAAATATCTTATACAGATTATTTTGTTTTCATCTGTATAAGATGTTCCGTAGTATGTTTACGGAATAAGAAGACATATATAAATAATAATAAGACATTAGGTGAAAAAATATTATTCGATGTGTTTTTCTGTTCAACTTCTTTGACATTAAAGGTAATTTAAAATTCACACAGCACTCTATTCATCACGGAATCGTAATGGATGACACAGCGACGAAATTCATATGTCTTCTTGTTTATATGGTTCCCTGCTTCTGTGTATTATGTGTATTCATATACGGAGACACACGAAAAGTCACGGGGCGTTTCGTGGAAATATTATTATGAAAAAAGTAACAAAAATATTGTGAGGACGCGTGTCTTGCATTCAAATTATTGTAACGTGGTCCCAAGTTGATATTACACTTGCTAACTGCATACGTGAAAATGCATACTATTTATAATCTGGACTGAAAACGGAAATTCAAAAAGTTAATTTAAATAAATGCATATATCTCCGCTTTTCATATTTTAGCAGGGAGAATTTTATAATTGGATAAAGTTATTTTAAAATTAAAGAGCTGTTAGCAAAAACAATCTTAGTCAATTTTTATTTTAAATTATAATAATCAAAGAAATAACTTTTAAAGATATATGTAACTTAATTCAACTCAGGATCATGTTTAAGTATTAGAAAATTATTTAATGGGTGTTAAGAAATAGAAGAATAAACATTGATGGACAATGACGTAGTAACCAGCGTTGTGACTGATCCAGATCATTTGATCTAAATGACTGATCTAATTCATTTAGTATGGTTTTTGATCTAATCTAGATCCTTTTATACATTCAGATCTAGATCTGGATCTAAATAAACTATAATCTACGATCTTGAAAAAAATATCAAATAAAATAAAAGCCTTAGAATTAATAAGTTCGATTGATCGATCATGTTTCTCAAATACAATACTACCATACCGTCATCCGCACCATTGGAACTTAGACTCCTAGAAGGTGCAATTTAAGTGACAGTCGATTCGAATCTTTGATATTTTTAAAGGGAAACGGATAAAATTGGACAAGACGAAAATTAGTGGCTCGTCTTAATTTATTACATATCAACAATTTTAATGTTTAAAATTATTTTTGTTTCTGTTTCTACTTTATTCATTAATTTAGTATTAATAAAACTAAATATGTATCTAATTTTTCTTTCCATGTGTAAGGTGTAAGGCTAGGAATATTTTTTGTAATGAATTAATTTTTTGTATTCCTATTTAATTAATAAGAAATGAAAAGCATTTGAAAATCGTTACTGATCTTTTTATGATCTATGATCCTAAATTTCTGATCTGATCTGAACACCTGATGCATGTAAACAATTTTAATACCTTAAATTAAATCACAAAATTATTATTGTAGATAAATACTTTTCTTTTTTTTAAGATAATAAAATTGTTTAATTTTGTATGGACTTAGTTTGAAAATAAATGGTCGCCATTTTGAAATGGTTGAAGTAAAACTTCGATATTTTGATATCATCGTGAAGCTAATTTTATGTACATTCAGAAAATATATATAAAAATACAGATTTAATGTTGTACTCGTTTCCTCTAAAACCGGAAGTGATGCATAATTCCTACTATGGTCATCTTATGAGCCCCTTTGTCTATTTTAAATATGCTTATTAACATTTTCTTGTATCTCTCAAAACTTACGCCAAACACCCTGTATATTCTGTTTCATATTTTGATTGTTTATACATATATATATATATATATATATATATATATATATATATATATATATATACATATATATATATATATATATATATATATATATATATATATATATATATATATATATATATATTCAATACCTGGAACCGTAAAATTAGTCGAAAACAATAATAACATTTTTGCAAAAATCATTGATGCCATGCGCAAACATCTGTCACTACTTAAAGAAATCTTAAATTTCGTTCTCGTCAAATTACATTGTTGTAATCAACTATTACATTGTTGTCATCAACACTACAATAAAAGTGTTTTTTTTTGTCCTTGCTTTGAAAATAACTTTAAACGTCAAGAATTTTTGACAGATGTTCGCACTTTTGTTCCATGGCATCAATGATTTTTGTAAAAATGTTATTTTGTTTTCGACAATTTTTACGGTACCGGAAATTGAAAAATTATAAACAAAATCATATTCGGATGCAGTATTTTTTCTGTAACAAAAACTTAAATCCAATTTTACTCTAAAATAATTAGGGGAGCAAATAATTGCACATTAAGATTTTACCAATGAAACCCCTATGCTGCGGCCTCCAAGTCACCAGCCTATATATATATTAACTAAAATTGCTTGTCTTCGTGGGCGTATAATATCCAATTTACAGAAGCTCCAGATTAATTTAAAATCTCTTTATCACGAGGGCATCATGTCAAAGAATATCGTCTGTAATTTTAAAATTTCTTATTAGCAAGTCAGATTTTTTGAAGCAAACGAAAATGTTTGTAATTAAGCATTTATAGCATTTAATATCAGAAAAATCTCGATAATCGGCATTTCATTCTTTGTAATTATTCATCCGTGTTTTATTAAATTCGCCTTTATCCTTCATAAAAGAATTTTTAATTCAGGGAAAGATGCACAAGAGTAATTTCCAATAAATGTGTACAGTGATAAGTTTTAATACGGCATTATTTTCAGAATTTCATATTGAATTTAGATATTAAAATTATAAAAACGGGTTTTATTGCATTTTTGTAAATATCATTTTATAATGGTTCTCAAACATGATTTAAATAAAACCTTTTATATAGCTAATATCTTAACTACAGACTGACAAAAAATGTATCAAAATTTTGACAGTAACATTAAACAACTCATTTCACATTTCGTTTCAATGCAACATTGTTAATTTAAGCAATTGTTAACAATTTAACTATTAGCGGTGCAACTGGTCATTAATCAATAGGAAAAATATTTAAATGTAGCACTCTGCATTTTCCAAACATACTTTAACATAACGCACAAAACACAATTTTTTTAATAGCACAACAGTGACCCTTGTGATGCTCTATTGTTCAGGACATCAACGGTATAGACCACGGTGCAGTGTGCGAGCACGAGATGCGTTGACATGGCTAAGTAACTGGGAAACAAAATGGTGCTAACGCGACCCGTTACCATTTGACAGGTGTTTGACAGTTGGTGTGCCGGTTTTGGTTGCACGTATAAATAGTGTTTTGCTACAAGATGCACAACAGGGTATGGATCAAATAAAGCAATTTCTATTTTATAAAATATTTGCAATAAATGCGAATGATAGGATGTCAAATATTATGTGATGCATTGGGGGATGTAATAATTCTCACAAAATTACCGATTGAAGTATCAAATTTTATAAATTTCCTAGAAGATTATATGAGGAACAGATGTTTAAGAAAATAACTTTTTATTCTACTAACATGAAAAATTCTTTTAGGTATACATATTTTCTCATTGTAAAAGTTACTTATCGTATGAATAAAATTCCAACAATTGTCGTCTGATTGCAATACTGAATTATACAAAAATATGTTTCTTAAGTTAATATTTGAACAAAATGTAATACAAGAAGAAGAAAATTGTATTAAAATTGTATAATACTTGCAGTTGTATGAAATAGAAGTCTATTTTTGACATAATTCGTCTATTTATTACAGATTTTGTACATGTAATGTTAATGTTAAAGGTAGAAATTCACATGGTTCGTATTTTTCGTGTATTTTCTTTTCCGAGCTAGTACAACTGATTCCACTTAGAGCCTGGTATATTTTCAATGAAGAATCTTCTTCAATTATTGCGAATATAAAAGAAAGATGCTAACATCATGCACTGATATCGTGATATGTAGAAATTTCCTTTTTTCTAATCATTCAAGTTTTCCAACTTTTTAATCTCAATTTCCATGTATTGCGCATCTTGTAACATTTAATTAATATTATAAATTATAATATAAATTTAAATATGATAAAGTGGTTTACAGAAATCACACATATTATGAGAAAAATTATATTTTCTGCCACAGTACCTTCGCTGGTATTTTGACTTTTTTGATTGTCACATCACATATATAGCATTTTAAATATTTTCTTTATTCATTTCAATATAATATGATGTATAATATTCATACACAATAGCAACAACTAAAAATAAAATTGTAAATTGTATCACTTTCTCGAAATGTCAAAATTGATTCGGTAACCAAAAATGCCAATGTAGCCGTTAGAGGCGCTGACGCTCAAAATGTGCACATCGCGTATAGAAACATTTCTGTATGGAATTTGTACAAAATACATACATAGAACTGATAAAAGATAAACGGTAATGATTGAAAATATAGAATATTATGCGTTGTGCGTTAGATATTAATAATTTAATATTTTAAATATCTTGTGTAAAAACCGGGTCGCAACAAAACCTAACATCTAGCGGCACACTGTATGAACTAGCCCAGTTAGTCAGCCATTCTTCGTAATGCATTAGAATACGTCGTGCACTCACCTATAGATACTACACCGTGTTGTATAGACCTATTATCATTTCAGAATTTTGTAAATAGAAGCAGATCGGCTCTCGTAGAACTCGGTAATAAGCCGTGTTATATTTTGAATTTGTGTTCGCTAAATTAAAATTATTTAATATAAACTCAAGTTTGTTGTGATTCGAGAATCTGCACAGAAAATGAAGTACCCTAACCCCGGCGCAATTTTTTTTCATTAGTAGAAATTCGAGTGCAGTGAAGTAGTTTACATTCCTGCAACAAAATTGCAGCGCTATGCGTTGAGATTAGCGCGTTAGAGTTTGCGTTTCGTTGGCTGAAATATGAGTGCAAATCGCGTAGTGTAATATAAAAGTCATCAGTTTATAAGGGTTGTTGAGAGAGCGGAAGCAGTTGCAACGGCGGTGTATGGGCGCCGGATATTGCGCTAGCGTTACACTTCATCGCCGGCAGAGGCGTCGCAGTCGCAACCGGCGTCGGCGCCGTCATCTGTTTCTGTTTCTCACCTCCTGTGCGATTTGTCGCACAAGATAAATGAGTTATGGACTGTTTTCTTTTTGCCATTTCATTTCGGAATTTTAAATGTAAATAAATATTAAATTCACCCAATTCTTTATCTTCCTTATTTCTTCAGCACCAATTAGGTTGTTGTTCTATTAATAGAAAACTTAGAAATTGGGAAATTTATCCAATTTTTGATGATGTTCGACAGGACGAAACAATCGTCACCGTTTTAATAAATCTGTGGCTTAATGCACTACAACCAAGCCCTTCAAGATTTAATTGAGATGTCTTCATTAGTTATTATTGCAATAAGTATTTTTGTTTGTTTTATGACATGATGTCGGTGACATTTTAGTTTTTTGGGAAATATAAAAATATATCGTTCTTTTAGCCGAATACACAAGCAGTCTCATTTTGATTAAAATATATATAATATATAATATTAATATTGGTTGTTGTGTTTTTAAGCTACAGAAAACAAAATATTTAATTCTGTTTTTAAATGTATCACCAAATGCGACTACCAAATAACATATCTTTTTTAAATTTCTGTCTTCATTGAGTTAATTGGGCACCTTTTTTGAAATGTCTATACCCCTTTTTTGAGCTTTTTACGTCCCGTAAGGGATGTCCAAAAATTCTAAAGTGAGATTTCTGCATTCATATGAAAAGTTGATTAGATTTTTGGTAAAATTTGATAAACTAGAAGTGGCAATTTATTTGAAGCCCATTACAGATTTTAATGAAAAAATCTGGTGTGGCCAACACAATACCTCCTGAGTAAAAAAAAGATTAGGTTAATCCTTATTTAAGATTTAGATTAGCAAAATTTTACGCTAATTTTGACAGTTTATTACGTAAAATATAGTCTAATCTAATCCAAGTAACTACTTTTTTTTAACCCCTCAACAGGATTAAATCCCAATTACATAGTAGATTCACATTCACACACATCCATACCTTAGTGGGATTCGAACCCAGAGCCCCGAGCGCACTCATGACTTATGAGACGTTGCTGTAAATATTGAGCCACCGGAGATAGAATAAAATGAAGATTAAATTTTAAATACCGGGATAGAATAGAATTCACTAATTCAAAAATGAGGATCAGCTTAAACATTTTTGTGAATCGCTAGGTAATTTTTATTGATCTAAATACATACCTACATATATATTTACTTTTACTAGAAACTGTATTGAATTCATTTTCTATTGTTCTATTTACTTTTTTCATTTTAAAACGTTACTAATATTATTTTGAAATGATTAGTTCTTTGATAGTGACATTTATCTGTCAATTACATACGTTTGAACATAGATTAAGGAAAATATATAGTAGAAGATTGGTTATCTACCTTATAAATCGTGATAACAAGTTTTAGTGACATCTATGAAAAGGTCAGAGAACTAAATTTGACAGCTGACAGGTGGCGGGAAATATGAATTCATTTTGAATTATTCTAAAAATGAAATTTCATTTCTTAATAATGTAATTAATAAAAAATCTATCGAAAATAGATAATTTCTTAAAGACATTATTAAGAAATGTGAAATATATGTTGCACTGTAGAAAAATAGGCAATAAAAGTACTATGTTAATGTCTTTATTTAAACATGCATGTATTACATTACATTATTTAAATCAAATAATAAATAAATAAATAAATACAAATCTCAAATTACTCAGCGACAACTAATAAAATTTAAGCAAATACTATTCAGGAAAACAAAAATTTGAATTATTATTATAACAAGAAGTAATTTTATTTCAAAAAAGGTTTGTTACTTTAAATGTGAGCCAGAAATGCACTGCTTTTTCCCCCTTTATACTCCTTTTTTTATTAAAATTGACAACACCATACTATTCCAACATTCTTTGATGAATCTTATGAAGCTTCACGTCCTTTCGTCAAAGAATCGGATATCTTGCTGCACTCCTACGGTGCAAACATCTAGGAGCACCGCGATGATGTACATTCTTCTGATCCACTTGCACAGACCATTTCTTCTACTGGGCACTGTCAACTTCTGCAAGAATGTCTCTTTACTACGTACAAGTTACAAATATTTCATGTGATCTTCTGAAATATGATTAATTTGTTAATTTTTTATATCAACCTCGTATAATAACGCTAATATGAAAGATATACTTACCGAAAATATATTGAATGATAAAGCACTATATTGCAATAAAGATACAAATTCACAACTAACAGTTTGAATTTTAATTTAAAATGTCAAAATTTTTCGAACAATGCAATGATAGAGAATTGTGGGAAATTTACAGCAGTTTTCAAACATTTATCACCTTTTTCTAGGATTTAGACATTAAAGTTTAAGAATCACTGTAAAATCTGTACTACTAACGACATCTATGAACGGGTCAGGAAGTATTTCCAACGCTACTAGATTGAAAACTTGTTATCACGTGTCTCAATGGAGATTCACCCCCCTGCATTTGAATAACTGCGTTTTGTTTAAAGCGTAGGCTCTGGGATTTAAATTATAGACAATTTTATAAATTTATCCATAAAATATATAGAAAAAGTATTAATGCAAATCTATAGAACATTAATAATCTTTAATTTTTATAATAACATTAATCTCAAAAAATTAACATTTAAAGGTATTTTTCGAAGAATAACTATTATGAACTTCTAGTAAAGTGCCATTTCCGGTTATCCGATATTCACCAAAATCTAATGAGCTCTTTCCATTACAGAAAAGTTCGAAATACAAGGTTTCAAATATTTTTGAATAATAGTATTTGAGTTAGAGTGGAGGATCCACACACACATACATACAGACATCGTGTAAATGTTAAAATTGGATTCTAGGGACCTTAAAACGTGGTCATTTACCAAAATCTCGTTATGCGATTTTTAGCACGATCCCTATACCTCCCTTAGCAAGGGTAGCGGGAGGAAAAAATATATTAAAATATCAAAAACTTTTCAATATTAGTATTTAAGAATTTAATATCAACAACATATTAGATTTTGGCTAAAATCGATGAAGCAAAAGTGAAGTTTTGAACAGATTTTCGAGGATAAACAATAAAATATAATCCAAAATTTCGTATTCCAGATTATTCTATTTATTGTTAGATTTAGTTTACAAGCGATCAAATGGAAGTGATATTTAACTTAAGCTCATTGCTAGTAAACATGGTATTGGCGGGAGGTCATGTGTTGGCCACATCTGATTTTTTTGCTTTCAAGTAATATCGTCGGTACGAGAAACTTTCGTATTATTAAACCAAACACTGGGTTTCGAATTCAAGGACGAAGGAGTTTTAAAAATGCATGAAATCTTCGTTTTGTTTCAGCGCAAAAAGTTCGTTTACAATGCCAAAGTAAACGGGCTGAAAGTGGTGAACTCTGGAGTTAACAATTTCTGGTGAATATGTAAAATAAATTAATGTCCTCTAAACGTATTCATTTGATGTCCCTTGAAGTGCCTGATGAATATTCAGTATAAACGTTAAGTTTTGGTTTATATCCCAAAAGATTTTTAGAATTTTAATTGAGTGTTTAAGGCAGCATTTAAAGTGTTATACGTCGTTGTCGCGGCATTCATCGATTGTTTCAAGACCTTAATTTGTTTCTATTCCATTTGAATTTAAAATATTACGACAGACGACGAAAAAGAGAAACTTGGAGGTTGAAAAACAAAAGAGAAAAACCTTTATAGTCTCTCAAAGTATTACAGTAATGATATTATACATCGATTATGATATGATTGATTTCCGAACCGCAAAATATCAAGTAATTATTGTATTTATATCTTACTTATGGTTTCCTTAATTTTTTCTGATATGTATGTCTAGTAGCTTCATCTTTGTCTTACTTACACATCTAGAGAAAGATAATTATACGAAATTTGAAAATTACATCAATGGTACCTACTTAATATTTTAGCAGACTCGTTCGTAATCCAAATTCAGGCGAAATTAGTGGTTACTCATATGGCCCATTCTGCGTTTACCTTAACTGTTGCGAAATTAGTGAGAATGAATTTCATTTTGAACAAAAAATATATGAAATTTTTATAATTTATTGGTGATATTTACCTTGAATAATCGTAAAATGCAGTAGTATTTTAGTTTAAGAATAGAATAATTCATTATAAATTTGCAGAAATTTAGGTTAGTCTAGGAAGTATTAGCTGTATTCTTTTTGGATAAAATCTCAGCTTATCTTAGATCATTTCAGATAAATTCAGAAAATCGTTGTTCTTTCTGACACAACTGATTTGAGTTGTTCTGAGTAAACTCACTTCCCCCCTTTCCGATGCTACACTACCAGTTTACAAAATGCAAAATAATTTGAAACACTCAGTTTGCATTTTTTCAATATTATCCATTTTGCGTTTATAAACAGTATCATAGATCAGAAAAATGTCAATAAATTTGACAGCTATTACAGCAAATGCAATCGGTAAAGAAAGAAATGATAAAATGGAATAAAACTTGTTCTTTTTGCAAAATCACAACTCACTTTAGCTCAACTCAGTTATGTAATGAGCTGAGATACAATTGGGTCAAAAAGAATACAGCTATTATATTACGTAATTGTACTGTACACAAAACTGTTTGAGATCTGCTTGTACAGTTTGCACTTTGTGAGTTTCAAGAGAGAAAATATGCGCAATAGGATCTGCTCATATTGAGGCAACAAATGGCGAGAGTCACAGTTACGTGCTTACGTGCTTGTATTAGGGGTCAAAAAGAATACAGCTATTATATTACGTAATTGTACTGTATACAAAACTGTTTGCGATCTGCTTGTACAGTTTGCACTTTGTGAATTTCAAGAGAGAAAATATGCGCAATAGGATCTGCTCATATTAAGGCAACAAATGGCGAGTCACAGTTACGTGCTTACGTGCTTGTATTAGGAGATCCATGGCGTTCCTTTTTTTCAAAATTTAGACGTAAAATACGAGGGAACTTCTCAAAGGAAGTTACAAACGCTTTTATTAAAGCTAAAATTTTAAACGATGTAAATTTACATCGAGAATACAGATATTTTAGTGACTGCAATATTTTTAACGTTTTGTTTGACAGCTCAGCTGACAGTTGCAGGCGCCATTTTCCTTATTATGTGAAAAGATAGAACTATAAAATGAATAAGCAGAAGACGCACGTCATCAACCTGAAAAAAACCTTATAAAATGAAATATAACTTATATAGAAATTATTGGGTGCTATTATTTTTTTTATCTACGACAGTGCGCTAATACGTAATTGGTACACTAACTTGAATGTCATTATGAGTTTCATAATGGCACTGAGTGTCATTATGAGTTTCATAAAGCACTGAGTGTCATTATGAAACTCATAATTGTGTCATTACACTCAGTGCCATTATGAAACTCATAATGACATTCAAGTAAATTGTAACCATAACAATGAATAAAATGAACCGTGGCCTACCGTAAATACGTATTAAGAACGTAGGCTACGAATGAACATTTCAATGTTTCTCATTATGTCAAAATTTAAATGAAAAATGTATTTTAAGATCAATTTAAACTGTCGTAGATAAAATATTGAAGAATACACGTTTGATATAGCCTAATAATGAAACTTGCGTGATTAAAACACTCGGCTCACCGCCTCGTGATTTAACATCACACGCGTTTCATTATGAACGCTATATCAAACTTGTATCCTTAATATCTATAAAAAGAAGAAATAAAAAATACTTGTATTAAGAAACGTATATATTCATGAAATTTACCTTTATTTCTAAGTCAATCCTTATTCCTTTTAGCGAATATAAAATTATCTGAAATAATTGTAGTTGATTTTCGTATCATAACGGTAGCACTACTGAGAATGTCCATGTTGACATTGAATTTAAAATCAATCAAATATCGATCCTGTCCCTGTCACTTGATTGTCAGTGATTGTCAACTCATCTAATCCAGGCACGAGTGACTTGAATTAATATAAATAATTGTAAATATCAAAGTAATTATGTATTATTGTTTTGTAAAAAATATATAGAACTGTCAATTTGCTGTCAATAAAATATATCAATATAATATATAGTTCTAGTTTATCTATCTATTGTACTAATTACAACAGTTTCTTCTGAGTTAGGTACTTATGAATGTCTGGTCGTAAATCTGGGAACCGGGTTAGATCCCGACCGACGTCAAATATTTCGAATTTTAAATGACACAAAATTGACCCCTGTGATGCTCTCGCCACGCCAGCAATGAGTGCCCGTGAGGTGACGCCTGGTAAACGACCGCATGGTACAAATATGTTATTATCATTTCCGATATCTGCGTACAAAGCCGTGATGATATATTTATTTATTTATTTAAGTATTTGTGAGTTGTGTCTTGTGCTACAGAATTACTTCAATGCCTAATTACCGGATAGGCTGATTAGGCTACAGCCTAGGGCGTACAGATTTTGGGAGCGCACAATTTTCTCATTTTATTATAGTTTTTGGGGTGCTTTGATTTGGTTAGAGCTAAGACCACTTAAACCAGACCCTGAGTATTATTGGTTTGTTTTAATAAGTATTACACGATCATTCATCATCATCATCATATATTGTATACAGCAAATTATGCAACATGTAACACGCATTGCATTTTCTAGAATAAATTAGTACCCCATATAAACATAGTAATAAGTGACGACATTATTTGGTAATATTTATTGGTGACGTGCGTCTTCTGCTTGTTCATTTTTAGTATAGCTTTTAAATTGAATAGCTGTATTATATGAGGGAAACAATTTTAATACATAGATTGAGAGATGAACTCCAATTTGTGTACGGTACTGTAATTTAGAAAAAGGTGGTATATTTGTATTTACTTAAACATATAACGATGTCGAATCAAAGCATAACTTTGCGCAAGAAAGTTTCTCATTTACGTCTCGTGCACTTTCATTAACAAAAGGATAGGCGTGAGCCGTAAGGTGTTGCGTCTGTTTATTCTCATAATTCGTTTTGTTAGCATGCAATTATAAAGCAGAAAGATAGTTCGGTTGTTGCGAACTAATTTCAGGAATGCAAACGTAGAGCGGGGTGCTCGGGTGGCCGCGAGACAAGGAAACGCGTCGTTATTTTCAGCTTCAGCTGGGAGAAGGCGAAGGCTTCAGCTTCAGGTAAGGGAGTGAGCGCACGCAGTAGGATTAATTTCCACGCCACTAGGTGTAATTAAAAGCACTTGTCAGAAAAGGAATTTGTTTAGAACATCCTCGCAACGCTTGCACAGCACTCTACAAAGATTATTAGATACATGTTAACCCGCAGCGCGCTACGCACAATCGAACAACCAAATGAATAATAAAATGTTTTAATTGCAATACCGAGCTCCAAATTTAGACCCTTTTAGTCAGACCAGACTACACCGATAAATTTTCAAAGAGTATTAAGGTGTAGCGTTTCCCTCTGTTGTGCAAATTTAAACTCTAGTCCACTGTGCTCAGTCGGCGCAATGAAAAATTTATCAAAATGATTTACTAATTTTCCTGGCTCTGTTTCATTTAAAATTGCTTCAGATATTTCACCATTCATCTGAAAGATTAAACACAGAATGAGGCAATAATTGACAGTAATACACCTTCCTAGCTCATTTACTAATTTTTCTTTTGTACCACGATTTGGGCTTCTAATATCAGCGATCCGTAACGCAGTGATTATTATACATATATATATATATATATATATATATATATATATATATATATATATATATATATATATATATATATATATATATATATATATATATATATATATATATATATATAGATGTGCAGAGTACTCGCGACTGGTTCGAGTAGTTAAGAAGACAAATTTTAAATCGGGTTTTTGACAGTCAAATGAAATTTAGTGGGCAGAAATAATTTCGACACTCTTTTTAATGAAGTCAAGCTTTAAGCTTTCGGTTTATTTAAAACCATCCTCAGGACTAATTTATTAAATTATTACAAATTTTTGTTTTAAAATGTAAAACGACATATATTGCGTACAAAATTTATAATTTTATTAACTATGACAATGTCTAAACTTAAAGTCCAACTCTAAATTCACATATTATGTTTGGTTTTGAAAAATTTTATTTCCAAATCTCAAATTAATAGTCCTGAGGATGGTTTTAAATAAACCGAAAGCTTGACTTTATTAAAAAGAGTGTAGAAATGATTTCTGCCCACTAAATTTCATTTGACTGTCAAAAACCCGCTTTAAAATTTGTCTTCTTATATATATATATATATATATATATATATATATATATATATATATATATATATATAATATGTTGCAAAATTTTAAAAATTACTTTAAAAAATAATATTGTAACACGAGGGGGTCTCCTAAACGCTGATGATGATACTAATACTGCTTGACTGTTTACTCCAGATTCCTTCTTAATGCTTACTGGTGGACGCTTGGACGATTGGCGTCCTAAACTAAACGTTTTTATTTAGATGGTTACATTCAGTAACCCAGCGGGCGCCGCGTTTAGCACGCGACCCAAAACTACAACACACTACATATCCAAACCAACAACTCGACGAATTAATGAAGACTCTTTTTCATGTTTACTCCATGAGTAACTAAAGTCGACTACCAGAAACAAATCGCTATCTTCAGGACAGGATTATCTTAGGGGTATAGGGTGCATAGGCTAGGGCATTCAAAGTCACGCACGTATACATAATAATTTCTAAACATTATTTTATTGAGTATTGTCCCATATGTCTTGCAAGGTCTCGTGGCCGTGTGCCTGAGTGTCAGGTCGCGAATCTTGAGAACCGAGTTCGATCTCGACCGACGCCAAATATTTCGAATTTAAAATGGCACAAAATTTACCCCTGTGGTACACTCTCCACGCCAGCAATGAGTGCCCGTGAGGTGACGCCTGGTAAGTGCCCGCACGGTACAAATATTTCGTCATTACCGATATCTGTGTACAAAGCAGATGATATATTTATTTTGTTTATATGTCTTGCAAGGTAGGTTACACACTAAAGTTGTTTATTTATTGTGCCAAAAGTACTGGGAATTGGTAGAAGATAAATTTGTAAGTTTTAAGTCTATATTTAAAGTAGTCAAAATAATTTGACACGGATCCTGTTATATTATAGTAATTTATATATATATATATATATATATATATATATATATATATATATATATATATATATATATATATATATATATAAGCTGTATTCTTTTTGGTGAATTCGTCTCAGCCCACTTCCTATAAACTTAGTAAATTATTGTTATTTTTGTCCTAAATGAGCTGAGTGGCACTGAGTGTACTCACATCCCAACTTACCGATGATGCATCACCCGTGAAATAAACTCAAAATGATCTGAGCCATTCAGTTTAATGGAAGAGGTAATGTAAGAATAAATGCCAATTTGTAGGTTAAATGTGTTATTTTCTATTTTGGTTCTTTAATATGTACTTTATGAAACCCATTTGAATGTCATAGAGTACTTCTTTGTGACATCTAAATGAGTTTCACAATGTACATATTAAACAACCGAAATTGAAATTCCTGGACATGAAATCACGTACAGTCTTTGAAAAAATAGAAAAAATAGTATAAAATACACGTTTCATAAGACATTTCAGCCCACTTGGCCGCGTGCGCTAAAATCATGTCTTATGAAACTTGTATCTTAATGTACTATTAAAGTTGAGTCTTCTTGGTTGACAAAAAAAAGAATTACTATATCTATATGTGAAACGTCGTCTTTTTAAATACATCTCAGCTCAGTTAATCTCAATTCACTTATCAACAGAGCTATTATACAGGAGGTTTCGACTGACATTGATTTTTCATTTTGAGACAACAAATTTCAATATTCGATATTATTTTTCTTCAGTTATTCTTTCATGTTAATATACCGTGATAATGCAATAATCAGATTTTAAAATAAAGTTAGGTCATTGCAAGTGAAGAGCCATAATGAAGAAGGCAATTTGCTGGAGTGGAGAGCAAGAAATATTTGCTCCGTTGAAAACTATCAGCCTCAGCAGTGGATGTGTATCCCTTCCCGATGGTAAACAAGTCCAGAGCGTAGGTTTGGAGACGAGAGCTGATGAAGTTGACCGCCCGGAGGAAGATGGGAAGAGAACATCGCATCCGGGCCGCTGCTGCCGCCATGTGTCAACAAAACGAATATCAAACGATGTTCGGCAAGTTACACCGTCCGCGTGTTTGAATAACCGTGCGCTCGCAATTTGAGTTGCGAATATTCTTCCCCGCATTTCATTATTTGAAGACGCGAGGCGCATTATTATGTTACTTTGTAGTGTCAATACGAGCCGATGAAAAACTCGGCACGGAAACTGTTTGCGCTTTTCGTTTTTATTCATATGTGTGCAAATACAACATTTAAATTAATACGAGTACAATACAGTTTCATTTAAATGCGCATACGAATTGCTACCTTACATTAAGCCAGTCATTCCCAACCTTTTTACACTTCCGTACCGCCAGGGGCCTGTTTCTCAAAAAATACTAGTTTACAAGTCACAAGTGAAATTTTTAATAGTACTACTAAATTGTGTTTCTGAAAAGTATTTTACTACTCGTAGTTTACAAGTTACTATACTCTATCCGGTTTAACTATAGAGCGTTGGGTGAGATAGGGCCTACGATTCTAGCTCTCTGATTGGTTCAAACGTAAACCGAGTTTACACAGTAAAATAATTGACGCGAAATTTAAATTTGCTTGACAACTGTAGCAATTATTTTGACGTTTGACTTAAAATAAATAAAAGTCAGCAAAATCAATAGTACACGATTTATTACATATTATTAATTTCTGTTCAGTTCTGTTTGTTAAGTATATTATTGTTCTTTTCGTTTATATAATTTTCTTAGTGTTTTGGCGTTATAATTAATATTACATAGTTTTCACTGTGCGCGTTTTCTTAGTTTTTAGTTAGTAGTTCGCTAGTTTTGTAATTGTTCTCTTCGTAAATATTATGGATAAAAATAGATTAGATATGTACAAGACAAAATTACTAAAAAAAATGTCAGAAAGATTTTTTTAAATCCAGGAATGGCGCCAAAATTTGAATTTTTTATTTAATACATGTAAAAACGGCCGCGCTCGAAACGCCATCTAGTCTATAGTTAAAACGGATAGAATAGAGTATAGTTCACAAGTTAATAGTTACAAGTGAAATTTTATTAGTTCAGTAAAATAGTGTTTCTGAAACATTTTCAATAGTCTAGTAGTTTTTTTTTTTAATAGTATTTAAACCAATATTCTTTAAATCTAGTGATTTATTCTGACTGACGTTATCATTTTCATATCTAGCTGAAGAATAAGTCCCAATTAATTAATTAATGTTTCTAACTTATTTGCCATGAGTAACATCTCATTCATATGGGGTTTCTGCGTGGACAAAATTTACTCTTACTTTAATTAGTTTTTGACGTCGCACTACTTCTTCATCACTAGACTCAGAGTCACTAGACCACATTATTATATTATTTAAAATAATCTATTAACACTAAACAACGACAGACGCTACATGAATCTGAATTAACATTATCAAAGAACTATAGAATTACATACGAAAAAGAAGAAAAAAAACACGAACTGTAAAATAATACGACTAGTAAAATTTATATTCAAAATTTACAAGACTTTTGGCACTTGTAGCTTTTCTCCAGTAAATTACTAGTCTAGCAGACAACTCAAATATTTTGAGAAACAAAATACTAGTATTTTTTTGTCAAATACACTAGTAAATATAAGTTCCCAACTTGTAACTAGTATTTTACACTTTTTAGGGTCGTGGCGTACCCTGGTTATGTTATAACTTTTCTAGGGGGGTCAAATATATTCTATACACATATGAATTCACATAAATACGTTGTTACAAATTTAGTTAAAATTTTGGTGCTTGACTGAAATGAGCAGAATACTCATTTCTTGCAGATATCCAGGCAGAAACAAGACTTTTCTCCTTGAAAGAGTATATCATTGAATTGTCACTGATTAATTGTAGGAAACATTAAACATTCCCTTGTTTCCACATCTTCTGACACGCCTTTTTCTTGTGAAAAATTGTAAGAAGGTTTAACCCAGTATTACCTCCCGCTATCCTTGGTAAGGGAGGTAAGAGGATCGTGCTAAAAATCGCATATAGAGATTTTGGTAAAAGACCACGTTTTAAAGTCCCTAGAATCCAATTCTAACATGTTCACGATGATGTCTGTGTGTATGTGTTTATGTGTGTATGTGTGTGTGTGTGTGTGTGTGTGTGTGTGTGTGTGTTTGTGTGTGTGTGTGTGTGTGTGTGTGTGTGTGTGTGTGTGTATGTGTGGATCCTCCACTCTAACTCAAATACTATCATTCAGAAAATTTTGAAACCTTGTATTTCGAACTTTTTCTGTACTGGAAAAAGCCCATTAGATTTTGGTGATAACCGGAAATGGCACTTTACTAGAAGCTCAAAAAAGTTTTTCTTCGAAAAATACCTTTAAATAAAATTTTTTCGAGATTAATGTTATTATAAAAATTAAAGATTATTATTTTTTACAGATTTGCATTAATACATTTTCTATATATTTTATGGGTAAATTTATAAAACTAATCTATAATTTAAATCCCAGCGTCTACGCTTTAAACAACCAAAATGCAGTTAATCAAATGCATTTCAAATATGTGTAACTGACAGATAAATGTCACTATGAAAGAACTAATCATTTCAAAATAATATTAGTAACGTAAAAAAAAAAAATGTAAATAGAACAATAGAAAAGGAATTCAATACAGTTCCCAGCATAAGTAAATATGTATTTAGATTATTAAAAATTAACGATTCACAAAAATGTTTAATCTAATCCTCATTTTTGGATTAGTGAATTATATTCTATCCTGGTATTTAAAATTTAATCTTCATTTTATTATAGCTCCAGTGGTTCGATGGTTAGAGCAACGCCTCATGTCATGAGTGCCCTCGGGGCTCTGGGTTCGAATCCAACTAACGCATGGATGTGTGTGAATGTAAACCCACTCTGTAATTGGGATTTAATCCTGTTGAGGGGTTTAAAAAAAGGTAGTTACTTGGATTAGATTAGACTATATTTTAAGAAATAAACTGTCAAAATTAGAGTACACCAGATTTTTTTTGTTTTGTTATTATTGAATTCTTCAACGTACTACCCAAAATTGCCTCGCATACCACCAGTTGCGAACCACTGCACTAAGCGACCGCACTGAGCGTTCTCAATAAATCTCATAAATTTTTTATTAAAATCCGACTAGCCACTCGACCTAATGCAAATTTAATTTCACCTTATTAATTTCATTTAGGACTCCGCTCTTTACGTATAACTCATTTCATAATATCAAAATAAATATAAGGGATGTTTGATTATTACGCAAACATTTCTACATTTTATAAAAGGTGGCAAATATTTAAAGGGATAATATCAGATCAGAACTAATGTTGTAACTCAAATATAGTTTTCTAAAAGCAGAATTTTTATGGAACCCCAATTACTGCTTTAGGTATCAGTTGATCACATAACCGTTGGTTATCACTAACTAATTGTCCGATATGTCTTGCAAGGTAGGCTTTACTGTACACCTAAGTTTTTCATTGTGCTACAAGTAAAGAGGCTTGGTAGAAACTAAATCTGCAGGAGATGACCTTTAAAATGCCGGTCAATCATCAGTCATTTTGTCTACAGTTTTAAAAGTTTTGAGTCTATATTTAAAGTAGCGGAATTTTATTTTTAATGTCTAACCATTTATGTAGGTTTGTTGGAAATGTAAACTAGCCGAATTATTATCGGTTTGGGCTCGTAGTTGTTGAAAATTTAGAAGGATAATAACATTTGTAACAATAGCAGAGTATCACAGCTTAGAAACGTAGTCAAGCTATTAGGTTTCGCCGTAGAAGTTTCTCGTTCAGTTATACAGAAAGGAAAAGAATAATTCCGTCGGTGTTAATATTCCTTGCAGCCTGTATCGAATGCAGTGGAGCTTATCTTGGCCATATAACGAACTTGTCAGCTACGCGGTGGTCGTGTTGCCACTGTCACACCATTCACAACTTCGCTAAGTGAATTAAAAAGTTAGGCAGACACAGAAAGAAGTAGCATAAAAGGAAACATAAATGTTTTATGCGTGCAATTTCCCACGGGACACCGAGCTACATAAGATCCATGAAGCCGCCGGGACCGCCGAAAACGGTGTCCACCAAAATACTTTTTAAATTTACTTCCCAAGCACAATTTACAGCACTTTCTAGATTTATACTTTATAGCATTTTTGATTTTTTCAACTCTAGAACTGACTTTCCTCATCTGTCACAGGCAGGGAATTCCCAATGGCTTTGAATTAATAATAACGGTTCAACGAGCACATACTTTTCAAAAATTCAATGATTCGGGGATGATAGAAAATTTAACGTAAGTACACCTAAAATGAAATGGACATTAGGATTAGCTATGTATGTATTATCTAGTAGTTGTAATTCTGCGGAAGACATTCATTTGAAGGTGAGCCGTCCTCTGTTGGTTTATAGTCCTTGGGTTACACCAAGGTAATTTGAATTTAACTGTTCCTCAAATTGATAATGCATCAAAATAAAATGGCAAATAATATTTATAAGACATTGGTTGTAAAAACACTCAAACTTTACAACGTAATAACTTACTAAAATATTTTTGTGAGACAGTTTTACTAAACATTTTGGCATCCTTAAAGGAGACATCATTATATATGTAAAAATAAATATTAAAGTTAAAATGTAAAACTAAGAAATATAATAAACACAAGAACAAAATTTATCAATACGACTTTATTTTTCAAATCAGAAAAAGTGAATATTTATACTAAAACATTTTATCTTAGATACAAAACATATATGTTATAGCTATTAACATACCTAGGAATGTTATGCACTTCATAACTGTCGCAGATGTCAGTTTGAATTCCGAGCTCATCTAAGGCTTGTTATGAATAATAACATCCGTGGTTTGTTTAATAGTTTATCGGCTTCAGAAATTTAAGACATTATTAATAATTATAATTTTTTGAAATTCTCTCAATAATGCAACTTTCAGATTGCTATGGTTAATAGAACAATTGTTTTGACATATGTCAATATGACAAATACATATTCAAATTATGTGCTTTATTCCTCATGTTTATTACTTTAGAATAATGTAGACCGTATTTAGAACGATATGCTAACGTTATCTGTATGTATTAATGAAGAGCATTATATTTTCATTTTATTTTATTTTCATTTTGTAGACCGTTGTTGACAAGTAAGTATGGTAATATTATCATACAGATACAGTTATTACTTCGTTACCAGCCTACTTTTGTACATGTAAACAATGGAAGAATATCCTGAAACCGGTAAACAATTTAACTAGGCCTGCTATATAAATAACCAAAACCAAGGCCCGCTACACATATAACTTATATTTACAATATTTCGATTATGGTTGTTTTTTCCAAAAGCTCCTCATTTGTTGACATTCATACATAATGGGTAACAATAAGAAAATTTCCTATTTTTAATTTCCTATTTGTTTTAGTCTACTAGGTCAATAGGTAACGCATGAGTACGTTACGAGGATTATTTTGTAGGTTACAAATATTTATTTTTTGCCTCCAAACACTGCGTTGCTGTTCGGGTATAGTGTCCTTAAACTTAATCTATTCTTTTACTTTTACATGATATAAATTGATTAAATTAAATAATTTCAGCTGGCAATTTTGTTTATAAACCTCTAACTATACATCCAATAAACTGTAAGGATGCGAGACGCCTGCTTCCGAAATTTAACCATACTATTATTTCATCTGATAACTTTGCCTTCCCTTTGAATTTTATATTGAAACTTTTTGAGTTACTTACAAGAAATATGAACAGCAATGTGTAGGAGTCCCAAAAAGTGATACAATTAAGGCGCAGGATTTTTATGCAAAATAAATTTTAAAACCCGCCAAAAATTCATGGGGCAAGTCGTATAGAAGAAAATGTACCACTCCATATTCCATGAATGCTACAGCTTAAGCTTTGTTAATTGTAATAATAATAAGTAATAAGCAGATTCAATATACTTTCCTTAAACCAGTTCAATCACAAATTTTCCGAAAACTTATGTGACATTATGTTAATAACTTTATGACCGCTATGTTTTATTTAAAGTTGTTAATATGACATTATAAGTATAATTCTTGTATATTTCTTATGTTGTTTGAGGCATTTATGATCCGTTTATCCTTTTTTATACTATATAAATAGTATAGAGTTTCATTAAAATTTTCTAAATCTTTCCGAAAGCTTTGTGGCTCTTGCTGTTTGCGGAGCACAAAATTGCATGTCAAATAATCTTTGTGCACAATATATTCAATCTGCCATCCACTGTTATTATTCAATCCTATAAAAAGAAGAAGTAATCCCGTAGAAGTTTGACTGTACCTGTTATGCACGCTCCCAACTTCCTTGTGTACTGCTAGATGATGAACTTTGGTGTCGTGTAGAAAGGCCACGGAAATTGTTGTCATTCGTCACAGTAGGAGGACATCCGGTTTCCTTGTCATGCTCACTCCCTGTCTCTCTCCACAGAGTTACACGTCCACGTCACAGTATCCAAGCAACCGAGGACGCTCATTTGTTTTGTACACATGGTGTAAACTATCACCCAACAACTCGCGACGCAAATTTATTGTTATTGATGGAAAATATGACCCACAGAATGTGAGTTATTACTGCTAATTAAAGTGATTTATTCAAGGAAATAATCGTTATTAATGAGGACTTAAGAATTATTCCTCATTTTGTTTCCTGTAGTTTTTTTGCGAGTGTTTTTCTGAAGATAAAATTATGTTTGGCTTTTAACCATTAACCGTTCATAATCCATTGAAGCAATGAGAGATACATAAATTAAAAATTCCAATATTCTTTAAATATTCTCAATAAATAAAATCCTGATCACTTGAAACATTTAATTTGAAATCTTGTTTTAATTTAGTTAATATTCAAATTCATAAAACTTTTACCAGATCTGTATAAAACGTGAAACTAAATCCCGAGCTAAATCCTTAATAGACTAAGTCCACCCTTTATTAGCTATTTTACCCTGCGTTAAGGCGGCGGGGTATAATACATCCCACCTGTTTAATTTTCATGGGGTCTCGTGGCCGTGTGCCTGAGTGTCAGATCGCGAATCTAGGGAACCGGGTTCGATCCCGACCGACGCCAAATATTTCCAATTTTAAATGGTACAAAATTGACCCCTGTGGTGCACTCTCCACGCCAGCAATGAGTGTCCGTGAGGTGACGCCTGGTAAGCGCCCGCACGGTGCAGGTGGCACACCCAGCAATGGGTAATAAGCTGTGATGATATATTTATTTATTTATTTGTTTAATTTTCTTTATTCAACATCGACTCATAATATACTTGTTACTATGGTTACTTGAAATAACAAATATGCAACATTAGTCACTCCGTGAGAGAATATTTTAGAACTCACGGAGGAATTATTACCGATTTTTGTGTTTTTTATTAAATATAAATAAAAAGCAATTTTACAAAATTAATTTATTATTGAAATAATTTAACATTATGAAATTTATTTATTTAAATTAATATTAACATTTATCCTAAAATAGATTACCTATCGTTACACAATGACAGGTATCATGAACGGCTGATGAAACGAAGAACCAGTTAGTGGTTACTTGCTTCGGAATTAAATTCAAAGATGCTGCTTGTGAATACGTTTTAAAGGAAGGTCCTCATTTTAAAGTATTTTTCTTTCAAATAACTCTTAATGACAGACAATAATTATTACAGCAATTTTTATTAATAACAATATAACAAAACCATATCAACCATTCAATGGCTACTTTGTAAGATACATCAATTGACTTGTCAGTGTCAAATGATGAATGAAAACATAAAAATGATTTAAGAAGTTTTTAAAATGTGTTGGGTAAAATTACACTCGTATGGAATGTATATTAGTCACTAAAGAAAATTAGCCACTCGCCCTGCGGGCTACGTGGCTAAACTTTTTCTTTCGTGACATATGATACATTCCACACTCATAAAAAATAACTATTATATTTTTTACACAGTTGTAATTCTGGTTTCTTGCTTCCGTATACCTTCCTGTTCGACTCTATACTTTAATTTAAAAGTGTCTGTCACAAAAGTACCATCGAATTATTTTCACGTAGGGTGTGATACACAGCGCACTAATGACTTTATAAATTGTTAAAATTTAATTAATTAATTACCCTCTTTCCAGTTACATAAATAGCCAAGTTATACAAAAAGAATCAGACACTTCTGTATTATTACATGGAAGTCAAAAAAAGAAAACCCATGTACTTTTTTGTGAATCCCTGCCATAAACCGAAACTTTTGGAACATGTGGTTATTTTGTGTTTTAAGAGTTATATATTAAAGATAATGAAAGCGAATGACACTAAAGAGAATATTGATTTTTCAAAGAATTGACATTTTATCTGTAATAATAGAATGTATTCAATACAAGTTACCCAAAAAAATGTTTTTCTTTGTTTATTAGTTTTGCATTTATATACCCGAAAGCTGTATACAGGATGTTTCAAAAATACTGTAAAAAAATTAATGACATATAGTACTGACCAAAATAAGTAAAAAAAACCTTAATAAACAAGACTGATCTTAAACTGTTTCCGAGAAAAGCGGAAAATCGAAAAAGACTGACAAAGATAGTGATCGAACAAAATTTTATCTATGTCAGTAAATAGACTATAAAAAAAAAACAATAAAATTTTATATGAAACGTTTTTTTCGATTTCTAATATTTACGAAGTTATTTGAAAATTAAATATTGGCCAAGGTCGCCACAAAATTTAACATAGTACAATTATTTGATTTAAAAAAAACAAAAGCACATCTAAGATAACCTTTGAAAGGTAAACAAAAAATCCCATTTAATCTTATACTTTTCGAGATAGCAGACATAAACCCCGTAAAAACTCATTTTTCACTGCCTCAAATCTCGGAAACTATGGAAGATCGGACCCATGTTGAATAAGGTTTTTTACTCATTTTGGTTAGTACTATATGCCCTTAAATTTTTTTACAGTAATTTTGAAACATTCTGTATATTCACTTAACGTACCCAGAATTCGTAATTTCCAAATGTATCAAACCAGAAGTACCTATATGTCATCTTCTTGTCGCGAAATACATTTTAATTAAGCCATGCTATATCCATATTTGATCATATCTCGTTGGAGTTTATTTATAAAGTTTCAGCACACACTTAGCGAACTAGATCTAGATCATCTCGTTTGTGAAATCATCGCTAGAAGCAATTGCAATTCAATTAATTAAAATCGGTGTAATCGATAGAGTTTTGTTAGTCTAACGAAGTATAGTAACTAATGAGTTAACAAATCGTATCTAGTCGCTATCGGAAAGTGTCCCCTAAAATGTAACATGAAAGACAAGGAGAGTAGAGAAAGAAATAGGTTGAAGCAGGCCAGCATGGCCGGCAGTGGAAAGAAAGAAAGTGTTTTGTGCCAAACTGCAGGAGTAGTTATGAGTTGCGCAGATAAAGTTTCTTTATTTTTCTAACCTTTTGCCCACTCCTTAGTTATTATATTTCGTGGTCTTTACCCTTGCAAGGGATCTGAAGTTGGCTGCATGCAGAGTGCAGGACATAGCCATAACTTCAGGCTTGATATCGCTAATAGGCTAACTTCGTTAGGAACATGGAGAGTTTGCTAGGGAAGTATGTGATGCTGCAGGGGTTTTCTCTCCTTATACTCGTATACTCTCTCTACTACTATCTAGGCATGGCATTATTATATATTATTGTTAGTGACTTGTCGTATGGGGCAAATCTAGTTAAAAACAATATGGCAAAGTAGTAAGTTTCTTTCTCGAAGTAATATAGTAAAAGCATTCTTAGTGGATATCTCATATAAGTAGACATAGCTCTTATTTAGACGAACTTTCCCTTTACGAAGGTGTATAGTAAGTTGTGGTCTCAAAATTTAGATGTCGTTAATCATCATAATTATTCTGGTACTACGATGAAAGCCTTAGCACAATATTTTTCACGATACGTTCGCTAGTCAGGTAGTTGCTTTTAACATTCAAACACTGGAGTAGAATCGATGGAAAATGTGTATTGAAATAAAAGTACCCTATGTTGATAATAAAACGGGATTTCACTGAAAAGTACTTGTTTTTATATTAGGCTAAAAACATACTAATTTCTCCTCTAAATAGTTACGGAGAAAATGTTCTTTCTAGTTTTAATCTGAAAAATAAAATGTTTTACATGAACAAGGAGCTATAATTAGCAGTAGTTACTGCCAACTCTGGCGTTACCCAAGGTTCCGTTCTAGGGCTTGTACTGTTTAATATTTTTATTATAACTTAGGAAGTATTTTTTTACCGTAAATGTATATTTAAATGGAAACCAAATTTGTTGGGGATGTCGGCTCAGATATTAAATAAATTTAATTTTACTTTTTCTTCGACGTTTCGAATATTTACGGTTAACCTGATTCATGATTCAAAGAAAATACATGAGAAATAAAATCATTATAGTTCTATAATGATGAGTCAGCAATTAAAATTGAAAATAGACTTCATATAGTGATGCACGCGAGGTGAGACGAGATGAGAAATATAAAATATCAATCTCGTCTCGTTTTCGGATCCGCAATCTCGATCTCGCTCTCGTTCTCGCACATTTCTTTGGGTCTCATCTCGTTCTCACGCGAGAGTCTCGCTTTAAAAATAAGCGCTTGCGCACTACCTATTTACGTTTCAGTTGAACTACAAAATACAAATTCACGCCGATCGTTCCGTCTTCCGAGTATTTACAATCGTATAACTATAATAAAGAGACGAAACACTAAATTTTAGTCACCAAATTATTTCAATACGAACATCTGTTTATATATTCTGTCATCAGTAAAACTAATTAAACAATAAAAAAAAAATTTGAACAAAAAGTTTCTACACTTTATCATTAACTATATGCCACTATTTAAGTAAGATTTACTCATAAAAAAGCGCTACACTGGGAACCCGCTGGCAAATAATCACTCCGCTTCACTCCATATTGGCTCCTATCGACGCTAAATATAAGATCCTTTACTTTTCAAGGACGACAAGAATTTTATTAACCGTAGTTTTAACTGGGATGAATTAGGGACTGAAATGTTGGAGAAAAACTAGTTCTATTAAATGCAAAACGGATTTAGTCTTTATTTTGCATTTCCTCGCTCTGCGACCAATATCATTCGACTCTAGATAGACTCAAAAAAATATAGTCAATTCATATAATTTTCACATTCACCTGTTCTATGCACGAATTACCGTTGACTCCACTCCCTGTACGGTGCATTTTTCATTGAATTTATGAATCAAAGCCATAAAGTTACAAATAGTTTTTATTGCGAAACTGCGAGCAGCGAGATCTCGCGAGATTCTCGCGAGATCTCGCTGCTCGCAGTTGTTATATCGATCTCGCCTCGAATTTTAAATTGCAATCTCGCTCTCGTTCTCGTCTCGCATAATGCAATGAGACGAGACGAGATGCGAGAGTACTCTCGCCTCGTTGTGCATCACTAACTTCATATTTGATTTGAACTTCCGAGATTCTCGCGAGATCTCGCTGCTCGCAGTTGTTATATCGATCTCGCCTCGAATTTTAAATTGCAATCTCGCTCTCGTTCTCGTCTCGCATAATGCAATGAGACGAGACGAGATGCGAGAGTACTCTCGCCTCGTTGTGCATCACTAACTTCATATTTGATTTGAACTTCCGAGATTCTCGCGAGATCTCGCTGCTCGCAGTTGTTATATCGATCTCGCCTCGAATTTTAAATTGCAATCTCGCTCTCGTTCTCGTCTCGCATAATGCAATGAGACGAGACGAGATGCGAGAGTACTCTCGCCTCGTTGTGCATCACTAACTTCATATTTGATTTGAACTTCCGCTGCTAGTTTTCGTACAGCACAAATCAAATATGGAATCTTGTTTCAATTTTAATTGCTGACTTTCATCATTATAGAACTATAATGATTGTATTTCTCATGTATTTTCTTTGAATCATGAATAAGATTTAATATTTAAAAAGCCGAAACGTTGATGAAAAAGAAAAATTAATTTTATTTAATTCCTGAACCGACATCCCCAAGAAATTTGGTTTCCATTTAAATTTGTATTGCAGTCGAAATTAAACCCGAAGTACATTTTTATGTTTTCTTAAAGCAACTATAAATTTATGAAATAATAATAATGTATTTTGTTGATTATTCTGAAATTTCTAATTTGAACATTGGTTTCATCATGCAAACATACAAGTAATTGACCAACGTTTACGATTCAGGAGAACATGAATTATGATCATAATACTTGTTATTAGATTTGGTTGAATGAAAATGTAATGTAATTAACTAATATGGTAAACAATTTCCTGAAAACGCAATTCATATGAACCGAGTAATTATATGGTTATAGCAGAAGCGGAGATATTGAAATCCAATGGGTTTCACATCAGTTTTATTTAGTATGAAGTATGCATTATGTTTACCATTAGCGAATTTAGCAATCCGATTTTCAATAATACATGTTTACCCTTTGATATATCAAATATTGAATTGAAACATCACGAGCCGCACTGTCCATTATTGTTGTTTATTATCCTTCTATTTAATCGGGATGTGCACCAGACAGAAGAATTGAAAAATAAAATATGTTTCACAATTTTGGCTGAATACTATTTCATATTAATCACACTTCACAAAGAGGTCTTTTCACTAAACTATTTTTGGAAATGTAACAAAATATATGGTACAAGTTATATCTTTCTCATTTTCATTAAAATTTTATTGTTGTAAAAACAAATAAACCGACTATTTGCAACTAATTCGACGAATAATAACAGAGCAATAACTGGGTAATCGACTAAGGGCCGGTATTTCCAAATTCGAATAAAGTGCTGGATAACTTATCTGTCAGATAAATGAACAATATCGCATCAAAACTTGACGTTCAATATAATTTACCTCATTTATGCTCTTATTTCGATGCGATATTTTATCATTTATCTGACGGTTAGTTATCCTGAACTTTATCCGGAGACGGAAATACCGGCCCTAAGTAAAATAACCGGTTTAATTGATTAACCGCTGAACCAGGTAATCAAATAAGCGGTTAATCGAATATTGTTTCAAAACTGCAGCTATTAGAGGTGGGGCGTAACTTTTTGTTACCGATCATGCACGCTCGCGTAACTAAAAATCTGGCGTATCCAACAAAATACCTCCCGACATTTACAGCCCGAGTCACAAAAAAAGTTTAAGCTAATTCTTCTTTTTGGATAGAAAATTTTACTCTAATTTTGGTACTTTATTTCTTAATATATAGTCGAATCTAATCCAAGTAACTACCTTTTTTGATAATAAAATGAAGATTAAATTATAAATACCGGAATAAAATAGAATTCACTAATCCAAAAATGAGAATTAACTTAAACTTTTTTGCGTATCGTTAATTTTTATTAATCTAAATACATACCTACATATGCTGGAAACTCTATTGATTTCCTTTCCTATTGTTCTATTTACTTTTTTCTTTTTAAAACTTTACTATTACTAATTTAAAATTAGTTCTTTGACAGTAGCATTTATCTGTCAGTTACATACATTTGAATAACTGCGCAACCAAGGAGTTTTGTTTGTTTAAAGCGTAGGCTACGGGATTTAAATTATAGGTAATTTTATAAATTTATCCGTGAAATATGTAGTATTACTGCAAATCTGTAGAAAAATTAATAATGTTTAATTTTTATAATAACATTAATCTCGAAAAAATGACATTTAAAGGTATTTTTCGAAGAAAACCTATTTTGAACTTCTAGTAAAGTGCTATTTCCGGTTATCCGATTTACACCAAAATTTAATGGGCTCTTTCCATTACAGAAAAAGTTTGAAACACAAGGTTTCAAAATTTTTCCCGAATGATAGTATTTGAGTTAGAGACATCATCGTGAAAATGTTAAAATTGGATTCTAGGGACCTTAAAACGTGGTCATTTACGAAAATCTCGATATGCGATTTTTATCACGATCCATATACCTCCCTTGCCAAGGGTAGCGGGAGGTAAAAATGTAATCACGACCAACGGTCACTCACGTTCACGAATTTATTTTGGCACTCACGCCGATCACGCCCGGCCGGCCACGTTCGTATCACGTAATAGTTTCCATATAAGCCTATTTAACACACTCATAAGTTATCAAAATTGTTATCAAATTGGTAATAAGTTGGGTAACAAATTGGTTTCATTAGAAACTAATGCTTATGGACAGATGGGATGTTTCATTCCATCACAAATATCACTATAAATTTGGTAACAAATTTATTAACAAAATTATGATCGTGTCAAGATATGTATATATTTAGTGAAATCGGAGCAACTGTGTATACAATTTTGGGTACAACAATAAAATATGAAAATTAAGATAACAATTATTAATAAAAATTGAAAAAAACTTGTAACTCACGCTCGATTAAATTACCATCACGCCTGCTCAAACACGAGAATTTTTAGTGTCTCACGCTCACGTCCAATCATAAATTATATTCACGATCACGCAGGTCATGTCGTACCGTTTACTCGATAAAATCACGGTCCGCGCCCACCTCTAGCAGCTATCAATGCAAACACAACTATGGAATTCACACATTCTGTAACTGAAAACTGTTACAGAATGAGCACTTTCCGTAACACTGTTACAGAATATCAAACCACACTAGTTTTTCAATTCACCTATTTAAAATACATAAAAAACGCAATTGTTTTCAAAATCAAGCCGACTTTGCTTGGCGCTTTGTTTCTTTTTGTCACCTCAACTGCCTGAACTGTCAAATTATAAAAGAAATAATTACATAATTACAACTGACAGGTTTTGGTTATAACTTTAAATTTTGTTTTCAAGTGAGTAACAAATAAAATATTGTATAATACACGCCAGGAAACTGTTTTACTTCGTCACGGAGAAGACAGGCTTGACTACTCGGCTCGCCCGTCACTTCCTCCTTTCAGCGTAATATAAAATACTGACATCAGTGATAAAAAAAATTGTATCCATCCTCATCACAAAAGTGATTTAATAACGAGACTTCAATAGATAAAGAGTCACTTTTCAAATATGAATTAGAAAATTAAATTTAAGCCGTGAAATTATTTCGAAATCTTTTTTTTTAAATATAAACCTTCCTTTTTGTAATTAAGTTAATATAACAAATCCAAATATGCCTGCATTTTTGATTAAGTAAATTTCAAAATACACTATCGCCGTTCGCCCGCCGTGTGTAACTTTATAAATAATTAAAACTCGTCGTTGCAGCGTAGCGGCAATTAATCCCTTGATGCTGGAATTTTTTACGTGTGAATTTTGGCGAGTCGCGTTATGAAATACGCGATACAAATCCGAGCTGGAACAATCTCTAATTAAGTTAAGATCAAAGTAGCTGGCTAAACTAGAATCCACCTAATTTAACTTACAACCCTAAAGTTTGAAACAAAGCCTGGCGAGAGAACTGCAGAGCAAGAGGGGAAGGAAGTTTTTTTAGGAACATACGTCACTTCGCCTCGCCTCAAAATGACGTGTAGCGCTACAACGGTGAAAGAGAAAACTAATTTCAAAACATAAAATAATAGGAGCAGATATAGTTCCTACCGACGTCAAACTTAAAACTTCTTTTGAATTTTTTATTTTTATGTATATTTAGGTACAGTTTTCGAGTAATTTTTCAGTAATTGGAATATAACGAGGTAGTGTTAAAAAGTTTCCGGAATCGTTGCCTAGAGCCGAGCAGGTGATCGCTGGGGGGATTTCTTTTTCCAGGGTTGTCAGCCACTACTAGGGAAAGCGTCGAGCCGACAAACACCTCTTTTAGTTAATGTCTGCGAAAGCTGCAGGTTGTTTCTAAAAAATTTTGTTTTTCTTTTTCAATCGTTGCAGTAAAGTCATCTTCAGAGCAGCGAGCAAACATCAAATTCAGCCATAGGCGTAACTAGGGGGGAGGGGAGCGGGGAATTACATATTAGTGTAATTATTTTATATTTTAATTATTGATATAATTTTGTTAATTGTGTGATATAAATTGATTAATCGACAGGAATATAAGTGAGTAGTAAATAATTTAGTAATTATTCGACTTGAAAAATTCTGATTAAGCAATAATTATTCCACAAATTATGCTTTTACAAACAATAAAATAAGCGTTTTGTACTTTACATCCTAACCACATTATTCGTAAATTTACTGTATTTAATCGCTAGCTAAAGTAACCAGCGATGCATAGGAGTATTCACGTTGAAAATTTCAAAACAATCCACATTATAGGTATACTTAAATATTCCGGAGAGTTCGAAAAGTTTCTTACATGTTGCAAAATAATCTAAAATGTACATAAATGTTAAGATTTTCATAAAGCTCCAGAGAGTTCTAGAATGTTTCGAAAAGTTCAGAATTTCGAATTTCCTTTTTCATAAAGTTCTTTAACGTTCTAGAATTTTTCTGAAAGTTCCAAAAGTTCTATCTATTTGTGCCGCTATTTAAAACTAAACTGAGCTCAGCCATCCTTTATATACTTATTTAAAATTGCCAAAAATTTATAGAATATTCTAGAATTTTCCGAAATATTCTAGAATTTAATGGGATATTCAATATTTTTTTGGAATATTCTAGAACAGTGATTTTCAAAACACATTTTTTAATGCACACATACGACAAAATGGGATTTCCTATTTACTTTTCATTTCGAACTCAAAGGGCCTGGCCCCCCCCTAGAAAAATTTTCTAGTTACGCCCATGAATTCAGGGTTCTGCTGAAGTAATCGCCATCTGATGCCCTTCAGATGCTAAGAAAGCATACGGAGATCAGGCGATGAAAAAAATCGACTGTGTACGAGCGGTAAAAACAAAATTTTCGCTTGAACAAAAGCAAAGGGAAAGTGATTAGGAGCTTTTTTTTGATAACCAGGACGTAATTCATCACGAATTCATCCCTTAAGGTCAAACTGTAAACAAGGAATTTTAATGGAGATTCTTCAACGCCTACGAGACGCAATCAGAGGAAAACTTTTGTCGAATGACAACATCGATTCCTGATGGTAAAAATTACCTTGCTAAGAACAATGTCACCACTCTGGAACAACCTTCCTATTTTCCTATCCTTGCAACTAGCGATTTTCACTTCACCTTCAGAAAATGGTTTGCATGAATGTTTTGATCTGTTTTGTACAAAAAGAGGAACAAGTATGTAAATTCAGTAGGTACTTTAGACGAAATTAATATAAAAATGTTGTACCTACCTTTTTACCTCCCGTCATACCGTAGGTAAGGGAGGTAATGTAATCGTGTCAAAAATTCGATGGTATGTTTTCAGTAAAGTCTCTTTTGTATGCAGAATAACAACATATTAAATTTTGGCTAAAATTGATAATCCGGAAATGATACTTTACTTGAAGTTCTCAACAGATTTTCGTGAAAAATATATTGATATATTCCAAAACTTTTAAAATTTGGTATTTAAGATTTTTATATTAATGATAACATGTTAGATTTCTTCTAAAATTGATAAACCGGAAATGATACTTTACTTCAAGCTCTGAACAGATTTTCGTGAAAAATATAATAGGATATATTCCAAAACTTGTCAAATTTAGTATTTTATATAAAAGGAAGCACCATATTAGATTTTGGCTACATTTGATAAAAAAAAATTATACTCTGAACGGATATTCGTGAAAAATAAATTGATACAATCCAAAACTTTTCAAATTTGGCAATTAAGATAGTTATATAAATGAGAACGACATACTAGATGTTTTCTAAAATCGATAAAGTACTGTAGAGGAAGCTAAAAACAGATTTTTTTTGAAAAAATATATTGAAACATGATTCTAAACTTTTCAAATTTGGTATTTAAAACTCATGTATAATTTGAAACAACAATAGATTTTGATTATACCTATATGATAAACCGGAAGTGGTACTTAATTTGGTGCTCTTAACAGACTTTACTTAAAGCTCATTGCTACTTCAAACATGGAATTGACGGGAGGTCATGTGTTGGCCACATCAGATTTTTTCAATAAAATTTTATTGGTCAATTCCGGGTGTTATGTTTTAATGGACCCAGCAAATATCTCGCTTATTTATTAAGTTGGCAATTTTTTTCATATAACATGATTTATACAGCAACATGTAAGCTACTTGATGACGGATGTACATTCCTGATACCACTTCCGGTTTATGAGTAATTAATATCTACTTCGAAATTTCAAATGGAACACTATATTTTTTACAAATTTGAAAAGTACATCAAATTTGCTTTACCATCATGTAAAATAATCCATATGTTACATTATTAAAAAGTAAAATGGCGGGCACTTTTTTATACACCTAATTGGAAAGAGAATAGTGAGCCATGACTGTGGCTTGTGTTCGTTATTCTTATTTTCTGTATTATTATGACAAAAAAATATTATTTCGTTTAATAATAATAGTTACAATTGTTTTAGTTAATTGTTTTATTTCAAGCCACAGTCATGGCTCATTATTCTCTTTCCAATTAGGTGTATAAAAAAGTGCCCGCCATTTTACTTTTTAATAATGTAACATATGGATTTTTTTACATGATTGTAAAGCAAATTTGATGTACTTTTCAAATTTGTAAAAAAAAAATAGTATGTTCCATTTGAAATTTCAAAGTAGATATTAATTACTCATATACCGGAAGTGGTATCAGGAATGTACATCCGTCATCAAGTAGCTTACATGTTGCTGTATAAATCATGTTATATGAAAAAAATTACCAAGTTAATAAATAAGCGAGATATTTTCTGGGTCCATTAAAATATAACACCCTGTATAATAAAGACAATGCAAGTCCAACCAGTATTTTTTAAATTTAATCATTGTTTGTCGTGGTAAAAAAAAACTGTTTTATTTCCAGTAAATTTTGCGAGACAAATTTCCCGAGGTATCTGTTTCTCGGTATCTTGTTACGGCGAGAACTTTGAACTCCTGAAGGAGTGAGGGGAGAGTTATTACAACCTGAAGCCGAGCCTAGGTGAGCGCTGAACAGGCTTCTGGGTTTTGAGTATTATTAACGACTTTTACACGTAACTTTACAGGCATTTATCATCGAAGGCCCTTGGACTACACTACCCTATCTTGCTAACCCTCACGCAAACTAAGAATACAGTGTACTGCACCGCATTATTTATCATAAACATGAATTGTTATTATATTTTGAAGGGAAATATTAGAGAAGCAGCAGTCAACCTTATACTGATTAAATTAATTTGAAAGATTTTATTCACATGGGCAAATATATACCGTTGAGGATATTTCCCTGACCGCACTTTACGAACTCCAAAGCTGCAGTGGAGAGAACACCACATAGTTTGACTGAAGTTTAGAAAACTAACCACTCAAGAATTTTATTTTGATGGTTATGTATAGTTGCGATACCATAAAAACACTAAATTCCACAAAAATTTGGGCGCGGAAAGCAATATTTAGCGATTTTCGTATTTAAAAAAAAATAGGGAGCAACCACTCGCATTTCAACATTTTGAGTTCTGTGCGTTATGTTCAAGTATTTTTAGAAAAATTGCAAGCGAAAAAGTCATCATTTCCACAAGTACAGCCTTTAGAATAGGTAAAATCTAATTTATTTTTGCAACAAAATATATAAATACCTTCTTCCGCGCTCTAATTTTGTATTTCTTTGTTATAATTTAGGTAAAAGAAGACAATGCAACAAAAAATTGGAATTATAAGGTGATAGGTATTTTAGAATCCCACTTGTGGTTAACATATTGATATTTGAAGAAGTTAATACAGAGACTAATTTAAAAATATATAAGATAAAAATTATAAATGGAAACAGAACAATAATGATATAGCTGCAATTTATTTTTATAGTAATTCACATTGCGAGTCCGTTACTCAAAACATTACGGGCATGCGCGGTACATAACGAGCGAGGGAAGCGAGCTTGTTATCCGTGCGAGCACGTAAATTTCTGGTAACGGTTAAGCATTGCATAATGTTTTATGATATACTGAATCGTAAATAATTTGAAAAAAAAAATTATATATTGGAACGTACAGCACAATACATTAAACTAATTGATCGAAATAGTCTTTGGAAACATATGGCGAAGCGAAATAATGAATAAATAAATCTGTATAGATGTTGCTATGGGTTTAACAGCCCGTAAATTTTTTTACAACTAGAGACAGAGCTCTGTAATAAGACGTTCACGATTCAGTATAACGTAACATATTTTTTCTACAGTCTATATATAAAGTAGCCATTTGCGCTCTCATTTGTCAACGCAAAAAAATGTCACTTTGCCGCTCTAGCGCAACAAAGTAGAAAAACGCTCGCTGTCCAAATTTCTAACTATACAATGGTGAGAAATGTCACTTGTCTACATTCTTAATGGAAAAGTTTAGTCAGGAACTAATGGCACTGTAGTTACACATTTACCATCTTCACAACACAAGTCAATCTGACATATTATGCTCTGTCGGTGTATTACATAACCAAATAAAATGTCGCACTGCTGTGAAAATAAAATAAGGCATTCATTTACAAAAACGAAAGTTAAAATGCTTAGATTAGATTGAAGCAATAGCTCAAGAAACATAAATTGTGTGAACAGTTGTGCTGCCACCTGCAAAAGTTTGACGTGAACGCTCCCAATGGACATCCACTTTTCCACTGCACTAGTTTAATGTACTTGAAACAAATAAATTTTTGTTATGGTGGAGTAACGACTGTAGAAAAAATCTTATGTGTGTTTTGAGCGCAAATGGACATTGTCGATTTCGCGTGTGAACAACCTCTCAATCGACAATGTTCCATTTTGCGCTCTTAATACAAAAATAGCTATTTTTTCTCTAAATACATGCCTACTTACTACCCTTGAAAGCAGCTTATTTCATACAAAATTACCTACGAATTATTTCTTCATAATTGTTGTAACCTATTGTTTGAGTAGTACAGAGGAAGATACGTTCATATATTGAGTTTTTTGATAAGTTTTTTACGACATATCTAACTTGTATTCCCTTGAAACTTCCCACGAGTAATTTCGGTCTGCACAACGCAGAACTAATTGGAAACATTTTGTTGCAAAAAGTTTCAAGGATCATAGGCAAATAAATTCGTACTTTCTCATTTTCATAAATTAATCAGTTTCATTTTAATTAATAATGATTTGTGTTTGTATTTTCAATATTAGAGGTGAAATTGGCAGGTTGAAGAAACAAAATGACGCTAACACCTGCTCCACCATTATTTATCTATCTATGATCCAACGTCAGATTACTAATCTCAGGATTTCATAAATCTATTCGCTAATAAGGTCTGAGCTACCTGGATAGGAATTCAATAAAGGAAAACACACCGTGGTGGATGATAATGAAATACAGAACATAAAAAGAGAACAGAAATTTCACAATGACATATACGAGCACAGGCTAAATAGTCCGGCCGGTTTACATTTCCAACAAATTATAAAACCTACACAAACAGTAAGAAATTTGAATAAAATTATTTCGACTGCTTAAAATATTGATTTGAAACTTACAATATTTTTGAGCTAGATGACTGGTGATAATAGTTCAACTGGCCTATAAAGGGACATCTAGTCCAGATTTATCGTTTACTGAAACCATTCACTTTTGGTAAAAATCCAGTGCGTACAGTAAAACTCACCTAGCAAGGCATGGGATAATACTTATAACAGAAGAATTTGCAGGGTTTGTGGATATAAGGCGATGTATCGCAATATTAAATGGCAGAATACTTAAATAACATTCAGTTTTTGTAGTAATATCTATACAGGGTGATTGGGGGATTACGGGTGAACATAGGAATTTAACATTTTTCGGCAAAAATTTTAAAGTGCAAAGTTGTACAGAATTAAAAGTTGCATAGAAAAACATATTATACCTTGCATCACCTTTAAGTAAAGAAGGTATTGTCTTTGGCCAAAAAATTCGGTGATGAGTTTTTAATGAAGAAGCATGTTTTAGGGTCCCTAGAATACGATTTTACTATTTTTACGATGTCTGTATGGAAGGATGTATGGATGGATGTATGGATGGATGTATGTATGGATGGATTTATGGATGGATGTATGGATGGATGTATGGATGGATGTATGGATGGATGTATGGATGGATGTATGGATGGATGTATGGATGGATGTATGGATGGATGTATGGATGGATGTATGGATGGATGTATGGATGGATGTATGGATGGATGTATGGATGGATGTATGGATGGATGTATGGATGGATGTATGGATGGATGTATGGATGGATGTATGGATGGATGTATGGATGGATGTATGGATGGATGTATGGATGGATGTATGGATGGATGTATGGATGGATGTATGGATGGATGTATGGATGGATGTATGGATGGATGTATGGATGGATGTATGGATGGATGTATGGATGGATGTATGGATGGATGTATGGATGGATGTATGGATGTATGGATGGATGTATGGATGGATGTATGGATGGATGTATGGATGGATGTATGGATGGATGTATGGATGGATGTATGGATGGATGTATGGATGGATGTATGGATGGATGTATGGATGGATGTATGGATGGATGTATGGATGAATGTATAGATGGATATATGGATGGATGTATCGATAGATGTATGGGTGAATGTATAGATGGATATATGGATAGATGGATGGATGTATGGATAGATGTATGGATGGATGTATGGATGGAAATATGGATGGATGGATGTATGGATGGATCATGAATAGATGTATGGATGGACGTATGGATGGATGTATGGATGAATGTATGGATGGATGTATGGATGGATGGATGTATGGATGGATGTAGGGATGGATGTATATATAGATGTATGGATGGATGTATGTATGGATGAGCAATCTCTCTTGTTTATTTACAAATTAATTAATAATGTTATAATGGATTCCAATCTACTTGCATTGTTAAATTTTCATGTACCCAGAACAAACCATCCTCGCAAAAAAATATTGTTTTCCATTACAACAGCTAGGACAAATTACGAATTAAAAAGTCCCTTAAGGCGTTCATGTTCTGAATTTAATGTTTTATACCCTAATTGTGATTATATTGACTTTTTTTTATTGTTTATTATTATTTAAGAAGAAATTGATGACACATTTCTCAGTGTCTTAATTTATAACCTGCTTAATTTTTCTTTGCACAATTTATTGTACATATAATATGTAAATGTACTATTTTGTAGTACTCCTTAATTGGGAACTTTGTTCCTGTCGGGTACTTATAAATAAATAAATGTATGGATGGATGTAAAAAAAATTTGTTAATTCGTAGCAATAGCCACGATATTTGTTTTCTTTTTTTTGTTTACAGAAATTATTAATAAACGTCAAACGTCAATCTGATTTATGGTATATAAATCCCGTTTTCTTTGATAACTATTTCCATCAAGATAATTCTCCATAATAATGACACGTTCCTAATTTGAATAAACAACATTAATTATATAATTTAAAAATAATAATAATAAATAATACAAAAATGACAGAATATGAATAAATTAATATTGTTTTCTACAATGTCATAAGTCATGGTTATTGCTACCAATTAACGAAACTTTTGAAATTTATTTTTAAAATAAAGAAGAAACTAAAACCATAATAAAAAAAACATAACAGTTTTGTATACAACTTTTAATTCTGGTCAACTATACACTCTACAGTTTTTGTCGTTAAATAAACAAGAGAGCAGGAAATTGCACATAGCAAAAATCCCATGTTAAAGTCCTATGTTCGCCCTTATCGCCACCACCCTGTATGATAAACTAGTCGAAAAAAATTTGTAGAAACTTTTCACCATTTGCGTAGGTTTTTATATATAATTTGTTGAAAATGTAAACCAAATGAGCCTGTGCTCGGAAGTACCTATGGGTAGAAGTCGACAAGATACAAATTTTATCGATTCTGAACACACTCCAGGACTGTGCTAGCATAGTAGAAAATAGGATTTACTATTGGAAAGATCTAAAGAGTTTTCCTTTAAAATATCTCTCTTTATGATTAATGTTGATGGTATTATTTTTATGGAAAATCTTGTAAGACCATCGACGCTGAAATTCCTTTAAGGATTGAAATTCCGTTTTATATTAAATTTCGATAAACAAGAGCAATTTTGCACGCGAGTCTGGATATTAAAGATGGTCCGAAATAAAAAGCACTGACACAGCCTCACAACAAAGCTCCTCCCGCTGCAGTAGAACGCTAGAACGGGAAGGATTTGAAAGTGAAAAGTTGGATTCTTAATCTAGTTGAAAGCTTCCACAGTTTCGTAATTCTCTCGGCCTTCTATCCCTTGCACTACAATGCGGGGTCCTATTGTTCCGCTCGCTTGCGCCACAATCAAGTAATTAAATATCTAATCAGCCAAAACATCTCCCCGGACGCACTTTCAACGACCTATTATGGCGACATATAAATCATTACTTATTTATGTATACAACACTTAAAACATCTTCAACTTAATTACAGTGCCAAGGACCTGCAACTGACGGTGATTGCGATAAGAATTTTATGAGTTGTGCCACAATTATCCACTTTTATTAGCCAAAAGAATGCTTAAATAAATCCGAAATGGGATGAACCAATATTCTGCTTATTCTTTTTTGCGTTTACTCCTATATTACTGCAGAGTGCATATTTTCATTATATCCGCAGAGTTTGTCCGGTCCAAACAGTCAACTATGACCACAGGTTTATTGTACTTTAAATATCGATTTAAAACTAGAAAAAAAAAAACTATGCGCTATTGACCGGCATATTAAGAGTCAGTTTCTAGTCCAGATATATCTTCTTCAAGACTTTACTTTTCGCACAATACGAAAAACTTTGTAAAAATCTAGTGCTACATTAAAGGCCGACGCACACTTGAGCTCGGCGAAGCGAAGAGCGGCGAAGGGTCACTTTTAGAACAAACGCGCACTTGCGAGCAGTTTTCAACGAGAAACGGCCGCGTTTGCTTCAAAAGATGGACAGCGCAGTGGCAAAATGCCATGGTACAGAGAGGCCGGAAAAATGTTTATTTTTTTGATATATTCTACTACATTCTGCAACCAAGTAGTTAATCTCCTTTTTTGTTGAGTCGTTCAATATGTAAGGAATTTTCTGAACTAGTTTTATAAACGGTTTCCACTTTTAAATGAAATTCATATTTTGTACATTCGTTGCTTTATATTTTGAAACCAAAATAACTAATTTTTCACATTTTACCATAATCTATAGGTATTGTTTTGCTATGATGTGTGAAAGGTGTGAAATTTAGTTCTACATTGGCTATTTCCGATGCGTCTTGGGTATATTCGTTCTTATTTAGGTAGCTGCGCTATCGCACACTTCAGATCAGCGAAGCGAAGAGCAGAGAAGAGCAGAGAAAAATATTTTCCCCGAAGTATTCCGGCAAGTCGCTTCGCTTCTCTGTTCTTCGATGCTCCAAAGTGCGCGTATACACATAATAATATATTGAATGAAAAAACAGCTCTTCGCTGCGCTTCGCTTCGCCTCGCCTCGCCCAATTGGGCCTTAAAACCTACCTTGCAAGACATAAGGGACAATACTCTAACAGAAAAATGTACAAGGCTTGATGATACAATACCTAATAGAATTAAGGCCGTCGCGCACTTGGGCGAAGCGCAGCGCGTAAAAGCGAAGCGCGGCGAAGAGTCATTTTTAAAACCAACGCGCACTTACGAGCAGTTTTCAACGAGAAACGGCCGCGTTTGCTTTAAAAGATGGACAGCTCGGAGAAAACGCAACAATGCAGGCACTATCTATACGAGACAAATTTATAAATTATTTTGTTTCATCCGTAGGTTCAGTGCAGTGGAAAAATGCCATGGTACAGAGAGAACGAAAAAATGTTTAATTTTTTAGAAGAATTCTACTACATTGTATAACTAAATAGATAATCTCTTTTTTTATTTACTTTATTTTTATTTAATAATATATTTAGTTTTTTTTTTGTATTAAGTAGTAGTAGATATTCATTTGTAATATCCATATTTATTGGATCAAAAATTTAATGAATTGCTTAAAATTCACCATTTTGTAATGTACATTATTAATTAATAAACTTAATATACATAGCATATCTTACCTGTTAAATTCATTTTTTCTGCTACTTCTAACCAGCATTTATCTTTCAATGGGCGCATTCAGCAGGCATCTGGTCGCTGAACATGTTCATCAGTTTTCTGCTGTATGTACTGTTCACTAGAGACCGTTCACTGACCAGTCACCGACCAGCTGACCGTAAATAAAGTACGGTCAGATGGTCTTGGTCTCTTGGTCACTTGTTTACGCGCGCTAAAGCGAATGTTATTTTCTTAATATGGCTTATAAAAAAGATTATATTGTCGATAATTTTATATAATATCCTGCATCTGCGCCAGAAGAAGAACATAATTATTATTTTAACGGTATGTTAGAATTTCACCATTATTATTTAATATGCTGTTATGTTTTAAGGCTTAGTTTCTTCAGCACTATTTTATGTAATATTTTTAAGCATAATTTAAATTATTATTTTCTAATCTTTTTGACTTTTGAATAGCACGAATCAGATTGAATGTGAAAAATGTATTCAGCAGAAACCTACTCGTTCGGCGACCGTTCGGTCAGGTGTTCAGTGACCACAGAAATCTGCTGAATGCGCCCAATGTCTGGTTAGAATACTCGGCACATCCCATATCGTACAGTTCTTTATATTTTGAAACCAGAAGAACTAATTTCTCTTCTGTGTTTGACATTTTCATAGAACCTATGCGTATTGTTTTGGTATGATGTTTGAAACGTGTGAAATTTAGGTGTATACCGGCTATTTCTGGGTCTCATGCGTATTCGTTCTGATTTAGGTAGCTGCGCTGTCGCATACTTCAGATCAGCGAAGCGAAGAGCAGAGAAGAGCAAAGAAAAATATTCTCCCCGAAGTATTCCGGCCAGTCGCTTCGCTGCTCTGCTCTTCGCTTCTTCAAAGTACGCATATGCACATAATAATATATTGAATGAAAAAACGGCTCTTCGCCGCGCTTCGCTTCGCCTCGCCCAAGTGCGCGACGGCCTTTAAAGCTGTTATTATAACTTATAAAGGTGATGTAATGTAACATGTAACCCAATATTAAATGGCGAAATACTTGTAAAACAAATTCAGTTTTTGTAAAAAAATTATATAATTTATAAAATTTTCTCACCATTTGCGTAGTTTTTTTTTTTTTTTTTTGTTGAAAATATAAATCGACTGAACTGTTATGAGCCTGGTTTCGTAGACTTAAATGAAGTGGGAACAAAATATTGCGTCGCCATTTCACGTTCTATCTGTGCCGATGCGCAAGGCGCGATCCAATGAAAACACCATCCAAACTTGTCTCATTAATTATAAACGAAATGAAGAAAAACCTTGTTAATAAACTGGAGATGGTAAACTAGTCCTTAATTTAATATCAACAATCGTTTTGACGACAGGAAGTTTGTCAAAAAGTTAGACGGCCGCATAAGAAACATGTCAAGACTTGGTTATATAATTACGAGTGAGTTCTTGCCGAGTTGTGATTAAACCAAGCCTCTGCTACAGCTTCAACAGCAGCCGACGTCACGTCACTGCAGCCAGCTTCTTAGCAAATAATTCTACCTTGTAAAAGAGGACTTACGCACGACAGGAGGAGAGACTTAAAACGTGACAGAGGAGCCACCAAAATGGAAAAGATGCAGATATAAAATCCATATTGAGCAACAAAATTTTTGTTGTTCTAAAATAGTATACTCGCCGTCAAATGATTATGGACTGATGATCAACTTCTTCATTTCACCGCACCCTGTCTCTTGCCATGCGGTATTGCCACTTCTTCATAACTTAGCATTTTCAACATTGCCTATGAAATTGGCAACAATGTAGAAATATTAGTCCATACTTATTTGATGGTAAGTATAATTGATGTATAAGCCAATGTTCATAGTTAGGCGTGTTTATATTTTCAACAACAAATTATAAATGATGAGAAATTTCTTCAAATTACTTTCTACAACATTGTTTTAAATATAGATTTATAACTTCAAAAAACTGGGTTGCGTCGACTTTATTAGTAATAGCAGCTTTTATTTTATGAAGCATTGTACTCACAAGCCCTGCACATTATACCGTTAGAAGTATTGTTTTATATGTCGTACAAAAGGTTTTACTGTACGCACTAAGTTGTTTTTCATATACCGACAGTAAACGGTCTCGCTAGAAGGTTATTCCAGACTAGAAGATGACTGTACTCTAAATTCGTTTGGCCCACAGTTTTTATAAGGTTTAAGTTTGAAGTAGTAGAATAGCTATTTGTGTATTAAGAGCGCAAAATGGGACATTGTCGATTGAAAGGTTGTTGACGCGCGACGCAGGAGCGCGACATTCTCTCGAAATCGATAATGTCCATTTGCGCTCGAAACACACACAAGATTTTTTCTACAGTCGCCACAATGGGGTCCTCCACCATTACAAAAAATAATAAAATGTACACTTTGTACTTACAGTACTATTCAATAGTTTTGCAATAAAGATAGAAACATTATTCAAACATGACTTCGAGATATTGTTTTGCTTTCGTTTCTTCAAAAAATTAATGCTAATTTTGTAATGAACATCTTAAGTTTTTTGTATAATTAATGTGTTTCAAGTACATTAAACTAGTGCAGTGAAAAAGTGGATGTCCATTGGAAGCGTTCATGCCAAACTTTTGTAGGTGGCAGCACAACTGTTCACACAATTTATTTTATATTTAATTTTAATTTATCGTTATTTTCCATTCGTCTTGACCTATTACTTCAATCTAATCTATGCATTCTATCCTTTCTTTTTTATAAATGAATGCCCTATTTTATTTTCACAGCAGTGCGGCATTTTGTTTGGTTATGTAATATACCGACAGAGCAGTTATACGTCAGATTGACTTGTGAAGGTGCTAAATGTGAAACTACAGTGCCATTAGTTCTTGACTAAACGTTTCCATAATGTAGACAAGTGATATTTCTCTACATTTTATATGCAGAAATTTGGACAGCAAGCGTTTTTTCTACTTTGTCGCGCATGAGCGGCAAAGTGACATTTTGCGTTGACAAAAGAGAACGCAAAAGGCTACTTTGTATATAGACTGTAGAAAAATAATTATGTAGAAATTTGTCCCCATATATTATGTAGGGTTTATAATTTGGAAAAAAAATAATTCTGGGACGCAGTCATGTAATTTTAATTATTTGCTTCGACGTTTCGATCCTACCAGGATCATCTTCAGGAAGAAATAATTATTTTTTACAGTTATTTCTTCCTGAGGATGATCCTGGTAGAATCGAAACGTCGAAGCAAATAATGAATGCATCCCAGAATTTATTTTTTTCCATATCCAAATCCAGTCAAGAAATTACTTCTCCACATCGTTTTATAATTTGTTGAAAATGTAAAACAGTCGAACTATTATAAGCCTTGGCTCGTGGATTCCAACTACAAGTAAGTACACTGGTTGGCGATTAGGCAGTAAAGACTGCAACATCATGGACGTAAAATAAATGTATAAAATTCACAATTAGAAATAGCATGTAATTAACGGCATAAATCTGTCTACAGCAATAATAATAAATAATTGAATGATACTAGAAGCTCTGATAAACGGCTAGCACTTCAGCTCAATTATATATCCAACGGTTGGATTATTTTGAAAATTTGTAATGACCTAGGCTGTCAGAATCATAGCAGATCATAAAACGCACTCAACCCCGAAATTATAGGTAACAGTGTAGAATATGCAAACCAAGCCGTTTTCTATTCGAGAAAAGTAAACAGAGCGAAGAAATTTATGGAAGCAGCTGTACTTTCCTCTTCGATCTGTGGCATCTGAACGATAGGCCGTGGTGAATCAGGGTAGGCTATTAAAACAACCGTTTGAAAACAAAAGGAGGAAAGTGAAACAGATAAAGAGTGCCATGCCTTCTGCAGAAGAAAGAACGAAACGAACAACAGTTTTCCTAAACACGTTCCCATGTTTAGATATCATTTCCTGTTGGAAAATCCCATTAGGGACTGGACACGAACATTCTGCGGGCAGAATACGTTCCGAGCGCCAGAGGCGGCTGAGCTGGACAGACAGAAACACTGGTCACGATGATGGAATCCCAACAAAGGACATTATATACTGAAATACAGATTACGGCCCCAAAACTCATATAAATGGAGTTATATTTCCAGGCTGGCCGCCGAGGCTTCGTACGCGACGTGACCGACATTACCCATGGTTAACACCAAATGCGAGACATGGCAACTCTTGTGATAATTGACCAGCGACCTTCAAAGGATAAGTACCGTTTTATTAAACTATAAACTTTTCTAAGTTACAACTTAAATTATATTGGCGTACATAAAAGAGACAATACTTGGGGGCAACATATCATAAAAGAAATGGTAGCTGTGCAAGAAATCTGTCAGTTTATGGAACGCGCAAGATTAAAAATAGATGATTAACTGTTATAATTGTTATTATTATTATTGTTAACAATAGTAAATTAAAGAAAAGAGTTTTGTAAGACATGTTTTTTCGCACGCGTCAAAATTTAGAAAACTAGCCCTGGCGAGTTTTCTAACAAGTGCAAAAAAATGTTTTAGAAAATGAGTCCTTTATACTACTTTTATATTTTGCGTCTTTTATAGAATAAAATTTAAAAAAAAATAAATATAAATCATCACGGCCTACTACTCATTGCTGAGTTTGTTCGGTAATGATGATGACATATTTGTACCGTACGGGCGTTTACCAGTAGTGGAAGTACGCCATGTAGAATTCTATTGTAGAATAGACGCGAAAGCGATTCTACAAATAGAAACCGACGTAGCATGTGAAATAGAATTCTACAGTAGCGTTTATCTTCGTGTATCTTCGTTTATGTATCAACCAATATGCAAATATATTGCATTTGTTGTATAACCTGACATAAAAATATTTACTTGACAGATGTCAGTTAGTACTGTCGCTTTGATAGTATGGTAAGTTTTGTATAAAATTATTTATTTCAGTGAAAATAATAACGCATTAGGTTGCCTGTTCAGCTACATGCTGATGCTGCACATGATTTGTTGGAAGAGGAAAGGCAAAATGTAATCTTTCGACAAAACGTACAAAGAAGAGTTTTAAGAGATGCCAGTGATCCATTTAGTATAAATGAAACCTTATTCATAGATACGTACAGGCTGACAAAAGATATGGTGAATTTTTTGTATAACCGGCAAAGTCCATACATGGCAAATTCATTGCATCCAAATGCAGTTTCTCCATTATTAAGGAGAAGTGTAACCATATTTTTTAAATCATTTTTGCTGTCTGTACTTTGATATCTATTAGTTACTTTGCCTTTAAATTACATCGAAGTGCATTCAAATCAAAAATCACTATATGTCAAAAATTAAAAAGAAAGAGATAGGATATGCTTGCTTACATTTATATGACAAAGAGAAACAATGAATGCGACAGCTTCTTTTTCGCGTAACGAAGCGATACTATAAGTGGTGCTCGGGGAGGAGGGAATCATTGCGTATTGACGGCGTGCTGCCAAATTTGCGATAATGTGACGTCACTAATAGAATTCTATACGGCATACTTCCACCACAGGAGTGACCTCACGGGCACTCAATGTTGGCGTGGAGAGTGCACCACAGAGGTCAATTTTGTGCCATTTAAAATTTGTAATATTTGGCGTCGGTCGGGATCGAACCCGGTTCCCCAGATTCGCAACCAGACACTCAGGCAAGCGGCTACAAGAAAAAATTCCTACATTAAACCGAGTTGATTAAGGGAAATTTATAATGTGTAATTTTGTAGTTGGTAACATTAGATTGACATTGATTTATGAGCATGTCATGTAATACTAACCTTCTAAAACAAAATATGGATACGTAATTAGGTTTCGTAATGACTTCATTTCGGACACAAAATATAAAAATCTGGTTTGGCCAACACAGTACCTCCTGCCACGTACCGCCCGAGTCACAAAAAAATAAGCTAATTCTTATTTTTGGATTAGCGAATTTTACTCTAATTTTGGCAGTTTATTTCTTAAAATGTAGTCTAATTGGATTAGTCCAAGTAACTACCTTTTTTGAAAATAAAATGAAGATTAAATTTTAAATACCGGGATATAATAGAACTGACTAATCCAAAAATAAGAATTAGCTTAAACTTATGCGAATAGTTAATTTTTATTAATCTAAATACATACCTACATATTTACGTATACTGGAAACTATATTGATTTCCTATTTTTCTATTTACTTTTTATCTCCCGCTACCCTTGGTAAGGGAGGAATAGGGATCGTGCTAAAAATCGCATATCGAGATTTTGGTAAATGACCACGTTTTAAGGTCCCTAGAATACAATTTCTATTCTATCTACTCGGCTATGATCACCCGTTATTCTGCTCATGCGTACTGAATACAATTTTGAATTTTTTCTCACAGCTGATGTTGACTACGATGATTACTTATAACTAAAACTTCATTGGGAACGTTTTATTAGCTTTTAACTACGAAATAAGTACAACTAATTATTATCCGTAAGTAGTTTCTTGATTGCGGTAACACACATTGATGATTTTAGTGTACCAGGATTCGCAAGGAAAGAGTTGTTACATGTCATATTTTATTTTACAAATTATTTATTACCACATGTACTTTAATAATTCCCTTTACAAAGATATCTTATACCGTACAGTACTCAAAACTTTCACATTGACTGAAACTGGTCACCCTTTATTTTTAGTTTAATTTGCCAATAATGGTTTTATTCTATCATTTAAATTCTGCAGGTTTACTTTCTTAAATCCCTTTTTATTTTTATAAAATAAACAACTGAACATTTCCTGGAAAACTAACCTATAAATTTGTCTATTCGATATTATTTAATTTCTCAATTGGATATAGATATGATAAACGCTCTGGTTTCTTCTCCGATGTTCCATTACGTTCCTAATATCTTCTACATCATTAACAAGATCAGAAATATCTTGAAGATTCATTAATTCATTATGAACTTCCTAGAAATATTATAAACTTTAATATGAATTATGAAAATATATAATAATAATAATAATAATAATAATAATAATAATAATAATTTGCATTAAACAGAAATAATATTGTCATTCTACTTCTGTCAACTGAGATATGGGTGTATTCTAAACACAATCCGTTAAAGTATATTAAATAAACGGATTCCGTTAAAATATTTCTTATTAACGGATTCCGCTAAAAATTCTATTCACAATATGACATTTCAACGGATCCGTTAAAATTAATATAATAAACGGATCCGTTTGCTACTGCAGGGCAGTGTTGTCAAATTGTAAATGTCAACATATTTATATTTTGATAGTAACAAAATATATTAAGATCTAAACAGATATTTGTGATACATAAATTTAGAGATACTATTTAGTAATAAATTTAAATCAATAAATAATCACAATAATGAATATATTCTTCAAAATAATCTTTGGAATGTTGGTAGGTGAATACTTTGTTGTAATACATGTCAAAATTGTCAGTTTCATAACCTTTTGATATTATTATATATTATTGTAAATTTGGAAAAAAATGGGCATAAAACAATAAATCTATAAAACCATAATTCGTTACTTATTAAGCGCAGCTAAAGTAATAATGAAGAAGGTCCCCAACGCCCAACCCCAACATTTATCTTGAAATTATAGACACCACCAAATATTAATGAAATTTTCTTCATTAGATTCATTCATCTAATCAGTATTATTCGAATATAATCAAAATATCCATTGTTGTAATCAAAATATTCTTTGTTGCGATAAAAATATCCTTTGTTGTAATCAATAATTATAAATAAAGGCACCAATAGAACATTTGTGTCTTGGGCCCCTGAAGATTAAATGCAGTCCTGAAAATACTCGAATATTTTTAAAACATTAGGTAAAGTACAAGATTTGCAATGTAGAGTAAAATATCTGCTTGTTTCATTAGAGAAAGCATTTTTAATTTTTTTGAGAACGAGAAATGGATAATTTTTGTATTGTTAAAATCGTTCATCGAACCGATTTTTTATAGGTTATGTACGAGTATTATTTTGTTATAAAAATTATTTATTTGTACTTTCCTTTCAATTGCATTTTATGAATCCAAGGGTCGGAGCAAACAGTAAAGGATGATAACGCCATTCTCTGCTTAAAATTTAGAAATTTCTAAATATTTATTAAATGTCGTCCGTTTACAATTAACGGCTATGAATCATTCTCCGTTTAAATTTTATTTATAAACGGATAACTTAAACGAATCTCCGTTTATATTATTAACGGATAGTGTCTTTAGAATAGCAAAATCTAGTTAACGGATATCTTAATTTTAACGGTCCGTTTATAATTAACGGCATGCCTTTAGAATACACCCATTAGACTCGCAGTAAACTAGGGTGCGAGCAGGTCTAAATTTTAGTCTAGGTTCAAACCTGTGCGCTAAACTGCCTCTATGAATAACTGTTTGCGCTGGTCTAAGTTAGACTTGATATAGACCTGATTTAAACTCGAACAGATGCACTACGGCTGTTTATATTATACAATCTAAATAATTCTAAAGAATAATGTAATGGATGGCAAACGTAGTCGAATGGTTCCACGAATCTAATAAAGCAATTTGTTACCAGCTGAGAGAAACTTTGTCGCAATTTTTAAGTGTAGAAAGACAAGCCCGTAATTACTCACACAAATCATTAAAGGTGACGGTAGCAAAATAGTTGTGCGAAGCAAGTTGAGGTGAATTCCACTTGGTAGTTAGTCCTGCGGCGTCTGAGAAACTAGGGACTTAACCCTCACGTGTTTATGATTTACGGTTTCGCGTCGGCACGACGCTTTGTTCCCGTAACGAGAAAGTGACATCCCGCAGACTACCGTTATCGCACGTACATCGGCGCAACCAGAAATCCATCGTCCGCTGCCGGGCACACGAACGCGGCCGGGAGGTGCCGTTGCATATTCCGAACGTTCATCTTTCCAGCGCAGGAATACATCAACTCCTCCCTCGTCCCGAAACACTATCCAAGTTCTTGCGTTAAGCTCTAAGCCAAGGTGCGAAACGCGGATTTAATTTACCCGTGTAAGTGTTTCACATCTAATAAAAATTTAATTTCAACCCAGTAAACACTTCAGGTAATAACATGTACCATAGCTTCCAGTCAAAATAATCAAATATGTATGTACTTTGGCGGTTTATGAAAACTATGCAATGTAGAATGAGAATATGGTTTGTTGTTGGTTGGTAATTTAGAAAAAATGTTTTTTTTACTGCACTTTTAACTTTTTCACGATGATGTCTGTGTGTATGTGTGTGTATGTATGTATGTGTGGATCCTCCACTCTAATTCAAAACTATCATTGAAACCTTGTATTTCGAACTTTTTCTATAATGGAAAGAGCCCATTAGATTTTGGTGAAAATTGGATAACCGGATATGGCACTTTACTAAAAGCTCAAAATAGTTTTTCTCCGAGAAATACCTTTAAATGTTATTTTATCGAGATTAATGGTATTATAAAAATTAAAGATTATTAAATTTTCTATAGAATTGCATTAATACTTTTTCTATATATTTTATGGATAAATTTGTAAAATTATCTGCAATTTAAATCCCACAGACTACGCTTTAAACAAACAAAACGCAGTTATTCAAATGTATGTAACTGACAGATAAATGTCACTATCAAAGAACTAATCATTTCAAAATAATATTAGTAACGTTTTAAAAAGTAAATAGAACAATAGAAAAGAAATTCAATACAGTTTCCAGCATAAGTAAATATGTAGGTATTTATTTAGATTAATAAAAATTAACGATTCACAAAAATGTATAAGCTAATCCTCATTTTTTGATTAGTGAATTCTATTCTATTCCGGTATTTAAAATTTAATCTTCATTTTATTATAGCTCCGGTGGCTCTGGGTTCGAATCCAACTAAGGCATGGATGTGGGTGAATGTGAAACCACTCTGTAATTGGGATTTAATCCTGTTGAGGGGTTTAAAAAAAGGTAGGTACTTAAATTAGATTAGACTATATTTCAAGAAATAAACTGTCTAAATAGAGTAAAATACGCTAATCCAACAATAAGGATTAATATTTTTTGTGGCTCGGGCTGTAAATGGCGGGAGGTATTGTGTTGGCCACACCAGATATTTTTCTGGATACCTTGCTCAACACATTGAAAAGATTTGCGACTCCTGCACTAGATTTTAAAGAAGTTATTTATTGCGCAAAAAATAAAGGGTCTTGGTAGAAGAAAATTTTAAACTAGATGATGTCGAACTATAATTTTGGTCCACAGTTTCACTAGGTGCCGTCAGTCGCTTGTAGGATGTTTGTTGACCCCTAACATCACTAAATGCAAGTAAAATTCGGCCAAGAAACAGGTGGAATTCCGGTATTATATTCCGAAACAAAATGCTGTGGTATTAGCATTATTTTGTCAATTTTTTAAAATAATAAAAGCAAATTTGCTCGTCCAGAGATGGATGATAACTCGTGATGATATATTTTTCTTTCATGATAATAAAGTAATTCCGAACAGTTTAATTTGAAATATTTGATAATGCAGAAGTTCGAAGCAATTTCGGTTGATAACTTGTTGCTTGTACAATTTCCTCCCATTTGATAAAAACTTTGATAGAAAGACATTCAATTCGCCGAATGTTCTCATCTGTCCTAATGAACAGCATTGCATTCCGTTGGTTAAGTGGGTTTCATTCTACCCGCAGCACTACAATATCGTCAAGTAGAATTCAGCTGCAGGAAAAGATCGCTGCATTTTATTTTAAATTCTTCCCGATCATTTCCCGGTGTTTCTCATATTTACGAGCCGTAATAAAAGGAGCGGAAGTCATGACGACGGAGCGATAGAACGAATATAACGGTTTACCGATAACAGTTTCCAGGAATCGGAACACTTGTTTACCGTTCGATCGCTCCTGGTTTCTGTCTTACAGCAGGAGCAGAATTGTTGCTCGCCGCTTGCAGGTATATTTCAAAAAAGTCAAATGGTGCTGCTAAATATGTGCCCGAGATATATTCCAGGTTAACTGTGTTGTTTACGTTGTAGTTTAAATTTATTCATTGGTTTATACGAATTCTTTACAGCAACAATATTGGCTGAACTAGATTCTTGTGTTTATTGTTCAAACAGAATATTTTAGTATATGTGCAAAATTTTATTTTTACTACTTGTATATAGTAGAATCATATACCCACATATTTGTCTCCACGTATCCTACATCTGCTCAATATTACTTTAATATAAGAATGCCAATACAAGTAAATTTCAGCATGGTAACACTACGTGAAGGTGATCACAATTCACCATTAATCCGTTGATTAATCAGCAAAGATATTAGCTTTCTATTTTTTACCTCCAGTCATACCGTAGGTAAGGGAGGTAATGTAATCGTGCCAAAAATTCGATGGTGTTTTCAGTAAATAAGCACGAATTAGGGTCCCCACAACACGTTTTTACTATTTTTACGATGATGTCTGTATGTGTATGTGTGTGAGTGATGATTTTTTTCGTCCACGATAACTCTTATAACAAACTTCCAACTATATCTATTTTCCGTATTTAAGCTTCCTGCATTCATGTAACGATTTTGGGGAAAATTGGATAAATGAAAGTGATACTTTACTTGAAGCCCATAACAGTTTTTAATGAAAAACTATATTAAAATATAATCCAAAACTTTTCAATTTTAGTATTTAAGACTTTTATATCATGGGAAATAGCATATTAGATTTTGGCTAAAATTAATCAACCAGAAGTGATACTTCACTTGAAGCTTTGAACAGATTCTCGTGAAAAATCTATTATACTGCAAAACTTGTCGAATTTAGTATTTCCGACTTTTACATGAAGGGGAACAACATATTAGATTTTGGATATAAATGATAAACCGGAAGTGATTTTATTTGAAGCTCTGAATAGATTTTCGAGAAAAATATATTGATACAATCGAAAACTTTTCAAATTTGATATTTAAGACTTTTATATTAATAAGACTAACATGTTAGATTTTATCTAAAATTGATAAATCGGAAGTGATACTTTACTTGAAGCTCTGAACAGATTTTTGTGAAAAATATAGTATGATATATTCCGAAACTTGTCAAATTTAGTATTTAAGACTTTCATATAACGGGAAGCAACATATTAAATTTTGGCTAAAATTGATAAACCGGAAGTGATACTTTATTTGAAGCTCTGAACGCATTTTCGTGAAAAATAAATTGATACAATACAAAACTTTTCAAATTTGGTATTTAAGACTTTTATATTAATGAAAACGACATATTAGATGTTTTCTAAAATTGATAAACCGGGAGTACTACTTTACAGGAAGCTATAAACAGATTTTCTTGAAAAAGTATATTAAAACATGATCCAAAACTTCTCAAATTTGGTATTTAAAACACGTGTATAATTTGAAACAATATTAAATTTTGACTATACCTATATGATAAATTGGAAGTGGTACTTAATTTGGAGCTCTTAACAGATTATATAATCCAAAATTTGGTATTACAGACTTTCTATTTATTAGAACAAGAAATTAGATTTTGTTTACAAACGATCAACCGGAAGTGATACTTTACTTAAAGCTCATTGCTATTTCAAACATGGAATTGACGGGAGGTCATGTGTTGGTCACATCAGATTTTTTCATAATAACATATGGTTGCAGACTTGGAAAATAAGAAAGCCATACAGGCAAATAACCAAAGTTTTTCAATTGTTATGTTGGATAGTGAATAGACAAAACAATAAACCAAGCAATATCAGAACATATTCATCCAAAAGTCTCAATGGAATCAAAATATTGAAACAATAGCTTAAAATCTTTGGTCACATCATGCGAAGTAACTCGCTTGAAAAAGTCGTCATGATTGAAGAAGAAAGAAGGTCACCAAAAAACTCGCTGGCTAGATACCATCAAGGGAGATACGATATTGACTATCGCAGAATTAAAAGAAACTGTAGGATATCGAAAAGCTTGGAAAAAACTGATAATCGTACACGGCTATTGAACAAAAATAACTTTATTTGTCACTCGTAAACTTCTACTACTTTTGAAAATTAATATTTACTAGTAAATAACTTGTAAAATTGCTTGCTAACTTCTAAAAATTTTACAAGTTAGTTACCATGTTAGTAATGTTGACATTTGAAAATTGTGTTTTTTACTGTCATATGTATTAAAAGTAAGTGTCATTTGCAACTGACAGGTATAGGTTATAATTTTAAATTTGATTTACAAGTGTGTAACAAATAATAGTAATTTACGTTGCAAGACCGTTACTTAGAACTTTACGGGCGAGCACTGTACCTAACGAGCAAGGGAAGCGAGCTTGTTATCCGTGCGAGCACATAAATTTCGGGTAACGGTTGAGCATTGTACAATGTTTTATGATATATTGAATTGTAAATACCTTGAAAAAATGATTCAAACACACCATTTGATCGAAATAGTCTTTGAAAACATATGGCGAAATAACGAACAAATAGAACTGTAAATATGTTGCTGTTTTCCACAGCTTGTAAATTTTCTAACGGGCGGAGCCTGTGAAAACCTTCCTAACTACTAGAGACAGAGCTCTGTTATAAGAGGTTTTCGACTCAGTATAACGTAAAATAGTTGTCGATGTATTGCCTCACCTCCGATTTGGATGAAACTTTGTCAAAATATTCTTCTCATCAAGACAAACACTGGAAAAATAATAATAAGTGGGGGTCAAAGTCGGTTGACCTTCAAAACACAATTTGTTTATATTTAAATATTTAATTCATATTTCCATTTGACGCACACCTGAAAAATTATTATAAAGGTTAGGTTAGGTAAGGTTGGGTTTATTACGAATTTAAAAAAGCAAGCTAACAAAACTTGGCTTGGTGGCTGAGCGGGTAAGCGCACATCTCGTTGCTCGCAGTGACGTCCCCCGAACCATGTTCCGTGCGTTCGATCCCCGTCGACCGACAACGTGTATTTTGTCGTAAAATAATATATACAGCTACTTGTATATATCACACTCGGATGCTATAAGTTGGCCACTTATACATCTTAAAATAAATGTAGCAATGGCTGAAATCCAACCGGCAGTACGGCAGTGGTAAAACACTGCGGCTCGGTGAGTCCGGTTGGAAGGGTAATCGGCGTCAGCTGTATACAAGCCCTAAATAGATAGAACTCCCATACGGGCGAAATTCGTTTGCGTGCAACTTGACTTGTGTGAAAATTTGTTGAAATTCGTCTTGTCACTATGTTTCCTATATTTTTTATTCGAAGTCAACCGACTTTTACCCCACTTATTATTTTTCCTATGTTTGTCTTGATGAGAAGAATATTTTGACAAAGTTTTATCCAAATCGGAGGTGAGGCAGCACAGACGTTTCCTCCTTTTAGCAGTAAAAACCGTTTTACCTGGCTTGTAATGTTAAATACTATTTCATAATACCATACTGTTAAATGTGCTTTAATAGTACTGTATGCTCAACCGATATATGCATCAAAACAGCCATGGCCGTTATTTTTTATAACAGTACAATTATTAAAAATCATGTGTTCCAAAAAAAATCGCAGCGTCATGAAATTGTCATGAAGAGCTGTCACCTGTCAACATGCCATAGAAAATAGAATTTTAAGAAGATATTTTATGTTATTATGAAAAATACTGAACGTCACACGGCTGATATACAAATAACAAACACGGTCGATTATAAAATCTCGGCTATCGCCTCGATTTTACAACATTCAACCTCATCTGTTATTTGCTACATATCAGCCTTATGACGTTAATAACTATTTTCTAATATAAACGAAGTACGTACATTATTAGGAAGAACTTTATGATGTAGAATATAACTTGCTTTGAAATATCAACAGTTGACGTTTCATTTTCATGCTGCGTAGGTAGTACCAAGAATTTATTATCAATCAAAACTTATAATCTTAGTTTATTAATGTAAACTTAGTACGAGAATTTTTCATCTTCGATGTTCAGTCAAGCAAAACAGATTCCTTCATAACATTCATTCCTTATGTAAGAACATCTCTGAGATATTCTCCGTTTAAATTTGTATGTATTGCTGGAATAAGCAGGTCAGCATCTATAGAATTTGTCCTCCGGCGTATGATTGTATTTACCATAGCATTGAGTATTCTATGAAGCATAAATGTAGGTCGTATTCCGCGTACTAGGTGGGCTGTAATGCAGGAGTCTGTCAATGGCAGGATCGAGCTATGAGAGACCTTTAACAAGGGCGACGAACGACGTTTGTAGGGCGTGACTCGAACGGTGAGCCCTTTATAGGTATACTTACAATAATTCGAAGATATACCTGTGGACGTACCTCACTGAAATACAATATATTGGCGACTATTGTGTATTGTTATAATTGTAGTTTTATAAGTATCTGAAGAGGTTTTACAAAAAGTCACTCGTTAGTATTTTTATGGAGTAACTATATATGAGGGTAGAAAAATATGTTTTTCTTACAATTTATAGTAAATTAAAAAAAAACAATATTTACAGGCTTATTCTGTAAAAATATCGTTATATAACAACTACCGTTATTTATAAATATAACGATGTGACCCTGAACGACATTTTGTAAAAATCGTATTCACTAAGTAATATCGTTATAAACGTCCGCATACCGTTTCTCACAACGACTTTAGCCAATTTTTTTAGAAAAGATAGTAACTATTATTGAAAATTAAATTGTTATTGTAATGTCATTTTGCAAAAAAATATTACAATTATTTTAATTATTATTTATTTATTGAGTAAAGACTATGTATAAAAAATCTGATGTGGCCAGCACATTACCTTCCGTCAGTTCTATGTATTTTGTTCAAATTTCATACGGAAAGTTCCTTCCTAAATTAAATATTCTATTTCTTGTACATTACCTTCCGGCAGTTGCATGTATTTTATGCAAATTTCATACAGAAAATTATTATTTTATGACGTTTTCTATATACAGTCTATCTGCAGAAATAAAAGATTTATTATTACTATTATTTCTTGTACATTACCTTAAAGCAGTTGTATGTATTTTATACAATTTCCATACAGAAAGCAAAAGATCCTATACCTATTTCCAGTAAAATTATAAGACAAACACACTATGTCAATTTCACTTGACACTGACAACTTTCAATCAAAATTTTCTTAATATAGTAGCTGTTTCCACAGCTATGGCTACTTTATGAAATTTAATTTCTTTATAATTTTTTAACTCTATATCCGTTTAATATTAGGTATAAAATGCAATCAAATCGTATAGAAAATAAAATATTCTTTAATATTTACAATAACATTAAATGTGAAAAAATGATATTTAACATAGCTTTTTCAAGAAAAACTGTTAAAATCTTCAAGTGAGGGTACTTCCGGTTGTCCAATTCTAACCAAAATCTAATCAGCTCTTCGCATGGATGTAACGAAGAGAAATACGAAAGAATTATAATTTTTAGAATTGTAGTATGGAAGTTATCGTAGACGAAAATTTTGTTACACACACACACATACATACATACATACATATCCACACACACACACACACACACATACAGACATCATCGTAAAAATAGTAAAATCGTATTCTAGGGACCCTAAAACGTGCTTATTCATCAAAAACTCACCACCGAATTTTTTGACCAAAGACAATACCTTCCTTACCTAAAGGTGACGGAAGGTAAAAACGATTATCAAATGGATTATTATTATTATTATTATTATTATTATTATTATTATTATCCCATAAAAGATTTTCACGACCACAAACATTTCTTCTAAAATGTTATTATGGTTGTAATTATATATTTGATGTATGAATAAATGTTTTGTTACCTATTTTCAATTTCTTTCTGCACAAATATAAATAATAAATTAACTAACCCTTCCATTTGCTAACATTTGACATTAACGGACTGAATAACGACAAGTGAATCCTTATCGTTCACGAACTACGTAAAATAACGACAATACGATTTCAATATAAAGACATTGGTTTTACAGAATACGCTTTTTGAAATTTATCGTTATTTAACAACTTTTTCATCATAACGATACGTTATGGTATAACGACATTCTTACAGAATAAGTCAGTTATTGGTTATTATAAATGACATTGAATTTGCAATAAGTGGCATTAGTAGTTAGATATTTAGAAATGCCTGTTGCCCTGTTGCTTTCACTATTCAAGAATACACCGACATGCATTTTGTTTACATAGACTAATCAAGTACGAATCGCCGCGCCACTCGCGGATTTTTTAAACACTAGCGCTGGGTTGTTAAATGACAATTCATAAACACGCGTAAATATGAGCACGAAAACCTTGTTAAAAGCCGTCAAATTTGTTGTGTCGTAGTAGGGTGCAAATCTAAATATAACAGGGATAATAAGATTAATTTTACTCCTTCCCATATTATCCTTGGGAACAGGAAAGGCGACAAAAATGGATAGCATCGTTTCGTCGAATGTCATACAGTTGAATTTCATTAAAAATCTGATGACATGTTTTTCAAGCCAATACCATGGTTTTTTTAAAAGTTGATGTATGTTTACATTTAGACACATGCGTGAGAATTTGTTTGAGATAGAAGTGTGATGAAACAAAGTTTGTATGAGCCTAAAAGTTTATACTAGCTCTTGCTAACTCAAAATGTATCAGCAAATTGTACACTTTAAATAAAATGTATGAGCTCTTGTATGATGTGATGTTTCACGATTTGTTTATTTGACATGCATCTCACACAAATTCTCATACATGGATCTGAATGTAAACATACCTTTTCCAAGTGCAGTAATCCGTAAAGTTCATAGTTCATACATACATCTTTCTCTGCTTTTATTGTATTATAAAATTTGTACAAGTTTCAACAAGATTTGTCTTAATTATTAATAATTTAGCGATGGTTGTACCGTTCATTCTACATTTTTCCGAAGATTACTGTATTTTGATTTCGCAAACGAAGCAAACTGAATAAGTAAATTGAATTGTTTTTGAGGAGTTTCATTGTTTTGACAATGTACAAATACTTTTTTCAGGTCATTTTATTATTTTTAATTTTTCTTATATTATTTTCCAAATATGATTTTAATATTGCATATTCACATTTATCACCCAACATTAGAAAAATATATTTCTTTGGTGAAACATCGTGTAGATATAAATAAAAAAAAGAAATTTAATCATTTAGTATAAACCGGGACATTACAAAACCCTTATGGGACGCCGGGACAATCTATGAAATCCGGGACTGTCCCGACCAAACCAGGACGGATGGTCACCCTAATTATAACTTAAGAACGAAATACTTGAATTCAAAATAGGTTATGTGACAAACCCATATAGGTATGTGAGCCATTGATAACAATGATGAAAAATAAAATGTAAAATGTTTAATTGTATAATATTTATTCTATTATGGATGATTGGGCCTTAGGAATCCATGAATAAATGTTCATACGTCGTAAGATGTATTAAAGAGACATTTATTATTATCAATATATGTCTCTTTAATACATCTTACGACGTATGAACATTTATTCATGGATTCCTAAGGCCCAATCATCCATAATAGAACAAATTATTGGATCCTCTTAACCTCAAAATTGTATAATATTTAGAGATGTACGATAAATTCTTAGTAGACAACTTTATATAAAGCGCACGAAGATAATCTAAATATACGTCATAGTTCAAGGAACAGATGTAGTAAGTAAAAGAAATACACAAATTACATATTAACTAAAGGCTCTCCCAAACCAACGCGAAATATTTTCCAAATTGTCGTCGACTGAAAGTAGTGAAGGTACACAGAGACAAGTTGTGACAGTCCTCACACTGCAAATATACAGAGTGTCCCATAACTTCAGGTACATATTAGAAGGGCATATAGTTCTTAATGTCCTGATTACGGAACAAAAAGAATTTTTTCAAAATTCCTATAATTAAGGGTAGTTCACTTAAGAAGAACATTTTTTGTACCCCTGGATACTATAATATTTGGAATAGTTAAATTAGTTATAACTATTACATAAAATAATTTAACAATGAAATGAATTTATGCAATTACATAAAGCTTTGTCACACCAATTAAGTTTGGGAGATGTGTATGTAATGAAAAAAACACACAACCTATTCAACCAATGTCCCAAAACTGTTTCCTTCAAAAACCTCAAAAACTAATTTTTGAATTTTGAAAAAATTCTTTATGTTCCGTAATCAGGACATTAAGAACTATATGCCCTTCTAATATGTACCTGAAGTTATGGGACACCCTGTATAAGAAAGACATGTCGATGTTGTCAAAACCACAACTTTTGATAACGTACATATTTTCTATTTCAAGTGGTGCGTCAAATATATTTTAAACTGACAAAATGATTCGGTTATATATAAAACTCCATTATTCATGTAAGAAATCGTACCCAACGCTACTTATCGGGAAATCCGTCAGATGGCGTATATATGATGTCGCTAATATCCAAAGTCCGTTAATAAACATAATAATTAAGAAGTCAAGGAATTATGCGAAACCAATATTTACTTCTTTAAAAAATACCAACAATATCGTTACCTAACGCACAGAACTCACTCTTGGAAAACTAGGAGAGGTTTTTGTTGGTTGAGTTCTGTGCGTTAGGTGACGTTAATGTTGGCTTTTTTTTAAAAAAAAATAAGTAAATTGTTGTTTCGTATAACACTTGAACTTGTTGTTATGCTTATTAACGGATTTCGGATATTAGCGGTAATATATACATTCTTCATTCATTCTTTTCTCATATTTATGTCCTATCTAGGTCTTTGAAACTAAGAATGACAGTAGCAGCGACAACACATAGTTTATTACGTAGAAGTTTCATCACTTTCCTTAGTAGTGTAGACTAGAAATAGATATTAATTAAAATTATGAAACTATTTGAAAGTTAATTTAGGTTTAATACACAACTACATAAGTTTGCGTGAGTTAGTTTGATAGGTACATCGCGGTTGGTAATAATTACGTGGTTCACCATTCCCCACTTAGGTTAAAATCTAAATTTACCTGTTCCATAGTCCTGCTAGCAGTCAAATTCTGCCCACATCAAAGAAACAAAATCTAGCGCAGCCAACGTTGATTAAATTTGGTTTTGAGAGCGCGAAATTGATACAGTGTGCTTGAAAGATTCAAAGCAGTTCTTAGAAAGGAAATGCGCCCAGCGAATTCGGTATTTATTCTCGGTCAACTTTAATTTTATCCTTGTATTAAAATCGTGTTCTCCAGAAATTTTAATTACTTTTCTGCTCCAAACAGACCCCCTTCAGCAAGATATTTAATGTTGGATATCGTTTTTGTTGTTTATGAATTTTTAGCCGTTAATTGGAGAGTTCCACTCAAAGCCAGTAATTAACAAATCAATTTATTTGGGAAATATTAAAATAACTATCTAATGAATATCTTCTCAGGAAAATATTATCTTACAGGGAAAAAGGATAATTATTATTTTTTAATTTGGCATGAATATTATAGCTTTTAATTTTTTTAAAAGGGTGCACAATTTTTATATCTTCTCCTGCAATCATTTAAACAAATGACTTTTAAATCCTCCTAATCGTGACTAATATGAAAATTTTTGCGTTTCACGCAAATATAGTTTCTTTTCAGTGTACAGGTGTCTCATTTTCGATGTATTTTGAAGGTATCTCGGGTAATATTATCGATAGAGCAAAACCGTTTGTTCATTCCAGGGTCAACTTTTCGAGAAAAGTTTTATAGTCACCACAGGATTTTCGATTTTCTTTTGTTTCTGAGCTACAAGGAAACACTCCTTTTTCGCTCATTTCGAAAATATGTCATAACTTATTTATTATATTAGTTAGAGACAAATTGTTTTAACAAAACGACGTAATTAGATTTTTTGAAAGCTTAATAATTCTCGAGATATAACACAAACTTATGATTTTTTAAATGTTGAAAATAGTCTCATCTTTTTACTTATTTTACAAGCTTTTCAATGAAATATAACAAGTCTACATTATTTTGTCTTAAACATGAATTATTAATTTATTGGGGTGAAAAAATTGAAAATTATTGATAAAAAAGAAAAAAATCTATTACAGAATGTCATTTGTTTTTTTTTTTATTCTATATCTATTAGTTATGTTCTCAAAATTATTCTTAACCAATTATTTTAGGGTTAGTCAAATTTTTATTTGCCGACGAAACAGTTAGCTTTGACACAATTCTAAAAAGTTGGTTTAATATGCTTTTGAAGCAAATAAATTGAAAAAACGAGTAAAACAGAAGTATATTATATTTGAAACAAACAAATGATGATCTGTAATAGATTTTTTTCATTTGTTTCTTAATAATTTTCATTATTTTCGCCCCAATAAATTAATAAATCATCTTTTATTCATGTTTAAAACAAAAGAATGTAAAATTCTTACATATCATTGAAAAGCTATTTTCAACATAGGTTCCAATTTAAAATATAATAAATTTGTGTTATATTTCGAGAATTATTAAGTTTTCAAAAAATCTAATTACGTTATTTTATTCTACCTAAAAAACAGTTCAAAATTTATTAAAACAATTTTTTTCTATCATAGTAAATAAGATACGATATATTTTTAAAACGAGCAAAAACGAGTTTTTATCAGTAGCTCAGAGACAAAAGAAGATCAAAAATTCCTGTCGTGACTATTAAACTTTTCTCGAAAAGTTGACCCTGGAATGTGCAAACGGTTTTGCTCTATCTTTAATAATACTCGAGATACCTTAAAATAAACCATCGAAAATGAGACATTCTGTATTTACATTATATGACAATTAAAGTTGAAAATTACTTGAAACTATTTAAATATGCGAAAGTTTTATTGGGGTTCCGAATGACCGTAGTTGCACAGTAAGATTCTTCTCCAAGATATTATGCTTGCTTTAGAAATGAACGCCGGTTACTGAACTGAACACCTGGTAATGTCAAAATGTACACGTGCCAGGTGCTCAGTTCAGTAATGAGCGTTCAAAATAAATGCCCATATTCTTCAATATCTGTGCACTTGACAAATGGGCCAATTAATTTGTCGAAAACAGATCGATAAAATAACTGCTCATTTCAGTAATATTCATACCGTTTTATTTACCGTACTAATGTGAAATTCATTACAGTCATGCATATTAATGAAAAGAGTTGATTTTATTTACATAAAAAATGCTAATTTATACCCATGAATTAAAAATAAAACTTATCTCTTCAGATTCATGAGAGAGGTAATCTCTTGGAGGAACATTTTTAATATGCACGCTTCAAAGTGAGCTTTATCTGTAATTACATTGCAATACTGCACACCCTATATAACAGTCCATTAACCAACGAATAATTCATCTCATTTTGCTAGAAAACTTATAATCTATTAGTCGATGAAATTAATTTTTAAACATGTTTCACTTGAAAAATTTGCCACAAAAGTTTGTAAAAATTTTTGAATAATTTCTAATAATACTGATAGATTTGTTATTACAAAACAATTTTCAGTATTTTCTATAAAGGTTATTAAGTGAAGTCTGCATTGTTGCCATATTTCTTTTATTGATATAAAGTGATGAAAGAAGACGAATAATATCGAATATTGTGCTACAGAAAACTGACATAAAGACAGAAATATTGAGAAAATATGTGCTACTATAAACCTTCAAACGCAAGTTCTAGAATTTATAAATAAGTATATATACACAAATTCGAAGACTCTTGTCGATACCGGTTATATATTAAACGAACAACTGAACTCTACCCTTTGTCATACCTGTCATTATATAGAACATTTTCATTATTCTTCAAAGCAAATAAAATTTGTGTTTATTATTAATAATAATATTTATATGAGTACATACCTACAAACTTCTGCCGTGGATATTAATAGTAGTAATAAAATTATGAATGTTCTGGAACTTACCTGGAAAAGAAAAACTTTCATTAAAATATTTTAATTACATAATAAACAACTTTAAAATTCATACATAACATGTGTAAAAAACAGATAAACTTTAAATTAAAATATAAATATGGACTGCCATACAAATATACCATTTTGTAAAATTAAGTCTTAAAAATTGTATAAAGGCCGTCGCGCACTTGGGCGAGGCGAAGCGAGGCGAAGCTAAGCGCGGCGAAGAGCCGTTTTTTCATTCAATGTATTATTATGTGTATAAGCGCACTTTGGCGAAGCGAAGAGCAGAGCAGCGAAACGACTCGCCGGAATACTTCGGGGAGAATATTTTTCTCTGCTCTTCTCTGCTCTTCGCTTCGCTGAGCTGAAGTGTGCGATAGCGCAGCTATACCTAAATCAGAACGAATACGCCCGAGACACATTGGAAATAGCCGGTTTAGAATTAAATTTCACACGTTTCATATCAAACAATACGGATTGGTTCTATGACAATGTCAAGAGAAATTAGTTCTTCTGGTTTCAAAATATAAAGATCTGTACGATATTGGATGTGTCGAGTATTTTAATCAGGCATTGAAAGACAACTGCTGGTTAGAAGTGGCAGAAGAAATGAATATAACCGGTATGATATGCTATGTATAAATATAACAATGTACATTACAAAATGTTGAATTTTAAGCAATTCATTAAATATTTGATCCAATAGATATGGATATGACAACTAAATATGTACTACTACTTAAAACAAAAAAACTGAATATACTACTATAAATAAAAAATCTGATGTGGCCAGCACATTACCTTCCGTCAGCTCTATGTATTTTGTATAAATGTCATACATAAAGTTCCTTGCAAAAGATTATATTTCTTGTACATTACCTTAAGGCAGTTTTATGTATTTTATACAAATTCCATACAGAAAGTTTCTAACAAAAGATCCTATATTTCCAGTAAAATTATAACATACACATACTGTTAACTGCACTTGACACTGACACCTTTCAATCAGAATTTTCTTAATGTAGCACCTGTTTCCAAAGTTATAGCAAAGCTGACTAATATATATGATATTTAATTTGTTTATAATTTTTTAACTCTATGTCCATTTAACATGAAGTATAAAATGCATTCAAATCGTATAGAGAATAAATAATTCTTTAATATTTATAATAACATTAAATGTGAAAAAATAATATTTAACATCGTTTTTTCAAGAAAAACTGTTAAAATCTTCAAATGAGGGTACTTCCGGTTGACCAATTATAACCAAAATCTAATCAGCTCTTCACATTGATGTAACGAAGAGTAATAGGAAAGAATTATAATTTTTGGAATTGTAGTATTAGAGTTATCGCATTAGAAAATTTTATCACACACAGACACACACACATACATACACACACACACACACACATACAGACATCATCGTAAAAATAGTAAAATCTTATTGTAGGGACCCTAAAACGTGCTTATTCATCAAAAACTCACCACCGAATTTTTTGACCAAAGACAATACCTTCCTTACCTAAAGGTGACGGAAGGTAAAAAGGAGATTATCTATTTAGTTATGCAATGTAGCAGAATTTTTCAAAAAAATTATTTCTGAAAATTCCTTATATATTAAACGATTTCTATTGTACAAAATAGTATTGCAGATTCAACAAAATAGGAGATTAACTACTTGGTTATAGAATGTAGTAGAATATATCAAAAAATTTAAACATTTTTTCGGTCTCTCTGTACCATGGAGTTTTGCCACTGCACTGAACCTACAGATGAAACAAAATAATTTATAAATTTGTCTCGTATTGATAGTGCCTGCGTTGTTGCGTTTCCTCCGAGCTCCGAGCTGTCCATCTTTTGAAGCAAACGCGGCCGTTTCTCGTTGAAAACTGCTCGCAAATGCGCGTTGGTTCTAAAAATGACTCTTCGCCGCTCTTCGCTTCGCCGCGCGCCGCCACAAATGGTTAAACTCAAATAAAAGAACATGTTGGAAATGTTCGTTTTTTTTTCTATTTTACGCCATTTTCTTCTGACAATAAATTACACAATTTTCCACAAATTTGCAAATTGAAAGATTATGCAATTAAACAATTGTATAGCATTAAAAAAAAATCTGATGTGGCCAGCACATTACCTTCCGTCAGTTCTATGTATTTTGTGCAAATTTCATACGGAAAGTTCCTTGCTAAATAAAAATTTTATTTCTTCTACATTACCTTCCGGCAGTTGCATGTATTTTATGCAAATTTCATACAGAAAATTATTATTTTGTGACGTTTTCTATATACAGTGTAATGTATCTTCAGAAATAAAAGATTTATTATTATTATTATTATTTCTTGTACATTACCTTAAAGCAGTTGTATGTATTTTATACAAATTGCATACAGAAAGCAAAAGATCCTATATTTCCAGTAATATTATAAGACAAACACACTATGTCAATTTCACTTGACACTGACATCTTTCAATCAGAATTTTCTTAATATAGTAGCTGTTTCCATAGCTATTGCTACATTATGAAATTTAATTTCTTTATAATTTTTTAACTCTATATCCATTTAATATTAAGTATAAAATGCAGTCAAATCGCATAGAGAATAAAATATTCTTTAATATTTATAATAACATCAAATGTGAAAAAATTATATTTAACATAGTTTTTTCAAGAAAAACTGTTAAAATCTTCAAATTATGGTACTTCCGGTTGACCAATTGTAACCAAAATCTAATCAGCTCTTCATATGGATGTAACGAAGAAGTATACGAAAAAATTATAATTTTTGTAACTGTAGTATTAGAGTTATCGCAGACGAAAATTTTGTTACACACACACACACACACACACACACACACACACACACACACACACACACACACACATCCACACATACACACACACACACATAGAGACATCATCGTAAAAATAGTAAATTCGTATACTGGGGATCCTAAAACGTGCTTATTGATTAAAAACTCATCATCGAATTTTTTGACCAAAGACAATACCTTCCTTACCTAAAGGTGACGGAAGGTAAAAACGTTCACAATATCTAACGAATTGTATTCCAAGTTATGGTTCGATTTTGATCACATCTGTAAGTCTTACAGATCTGTAAATTTATAAAAACATGACAAAAAACCATCTATATGTATTTATCAATATACAATTATAGTGTGGCAGCTTTCGTCGCGATTTTGTCCATTATTTACAAATTTACAGATCTGTGAAGTTTACATTTGTGAACAGAATAGACCCATTAGTCTTGCCCTAGAAATCAAAAACGCTACGAACTTACAGTTTAATTTTTTTAAAGAAATCTGATCAAGGCCATCTTCATCATAATTGAGTTAACAAATTGGCATACTTTTATCTCTCTTATTTGCAATGACAAGAAGCGATTGCAAAAAGGATGGGTATAACACGGTTGTCTTTCCAAATTCATAGTTTTGACTAAGAGTTTTACATTTGTTAATAAAATTACCAGTTGACTTACCTTTGAATTTTGAATTCTTTTACGGTAATATACCGGGTGTCTACTTTTTTCCGAACATAGGAAATTCAATGTTAAAATTTTGATTAGGCGACATATCTTTACCTGTTAATTTTAGAACAAAAGTGTAATAAAGAAAATATTTCAGAATGAAAAACTGCATCGATTGAGTCCAAGTTTGTTGTTCAATTGTTTCTTATGTATGAGTTAGAATTAAAAGAAAATACACGATTTAATGCAATTATCAGAGTGCCTTGAAAAATAAAACAATAATTTGTTTGTTGCTTCTGACGTTCTGACATATCTGACAGATTTGTCATTTTTTCATATTGTTATTATTAGAATCTGTGATAAAAATTACGGAAAGACGTAATCTTGATGAAAAATTCAGTGTTTAAGGTGATATTTTACTGGAAACCAAAATAAAACACAACAGATTAGATAACTTAATAATATTTATTTGTCTACCTATAAAATGTAGAAAAACGAAAATAGTTTGCTGTATCCATTTTATTAATAAATTAAATCTATTGTAGAATTCTCGAAGAACGTTACTTAATTGTCTTTGGGTAATATTGTTGCACTCTTGTATAATTGCATTAAATCCTGTATTTTCTTTTGCTTCTAACTACTACATAAGAAACAATTGAACAACAAACTTGGACTCAATCGATGCAGTTTTTTATTCTGAAAATTTTCTTCATTATACTTACTTACTTATATATATATGTATAGTAACTAAATGGCAGTAGTATCTTACGTACCCTAATAAAAACTAAGTAAACGACAATACTGAATTTGACAAAATGGACTGAACTAAAATTTAAATTCATACAATTAGAAAATGACCTTTATCGGACTTTAAAAAAATCAAAGTATGAATCAACACAAAATATTATTTAGTAGGCGGACTAGCTACTCATCTGCATAGTTGTGAGCTATGAATACCAGCACATACCAGTCTGTGTTTAACTTTTAGATTATCGTCTTTTAGAAGTATATTTTGTGGAGTAAATATTAGACAAAAGTTTCGCGAAGATTGATTTTATATTAGCATTTTTCTAAATGATTAATTATGTTGCCTGTGGGTATAATAAGAAGAAGCCGTAGCAGCAGCAGCAGAAGCTACGCGGTTAGCCTTTCTTCCAATAACTTGTTTCATAATAATGAGTTTGACGACTCGGCTTCTCGGCGCAAGGGAGAACGATTCCGGAATTCGCCGGAAGACGGCAGCATCGCCGCCACCGCCTAGTTTGAATTGGAAATTCCCGCTCACATACTTGCATCTAATAAACCGAGATATTTCCATGTAATTAACTTTGACTCTCCTGGCTGGCTGTAACCCCTCTGCGTCTTCAACCCCGTCGAAGCCCACCCTCGCATCCGGACAAAGTTATCCGAACCCATTCGCCTGTGTATACGGGCCCCGCAAACTTTTATCTTGTGGATGCACTCGTTTTGTTCCACTTATAACTTTTTATGTTTTCTTGCAACCAGCTTTTCTGCTGTTAATGCAAGTAATGTGACAGAAATTAAAACACGTTCCGGAAAAATTCTTACATTCAATTAGGTTTTTTAACATACAAAGCCGTTTTCTGATGTAACATACAGCCCATACGGAACAGAATATCTTTATTCCCTTTTATATTTTCAAAATTAAATTCATATGTTTGTATAATAAAAACCTTTTCTCATATTATATATGCGGAACAAATATTGTACCAGTAAAAAAGATTATGCTTTAAATTTTACAAATTAAATTTAACGTTGCGAAAACATGTCTCATGATGGTAACATATATCTTACTATTTCAGTAGTTCCATAGGGTTCAAATCTAGGACCATTGTTCTTCCTTATTACCCCCCGCTTCCCTTGGTAAGGGAGGTATAGGGATCGTGCTAAAAATCGCATATCGAGATTTTGGTAAATGAGCACGTTTTAAGGTCCCTAGAATCCAATTTTAACATTTTCACGTAGATATCTGTGTGTGTGTATGTGTGTGTGTGTGTGTGTGTGTGTGTGCGCGTGCGTGCGTGCGCGCGTGTGTGTGTGAGTATGTGTGTGTATGTGTGTGTATGGATCCTTGACTAACTCAAATACTATCATTCAGAAAATTTTGAAACCTTGTATTTATCCGTTATTCAAATAAGAAAGAAAGAAGCCATTAGATTTTGGTATAAATCAGATAACCGCATATGGCACTTTACTGGAAGCTCAAAATAGTTTTATGTTATTATAAAAATTAAAGATTATTAAATATTCTACAGGTTTGCATTAATACTTTTTCTATATATTTATGGATAAATTTATAAAATTATCTATAATTTAAATCCCGGAGTTTGCACTTTAAACAAACACATCTCCTGGATTCATATCTCAAATGTACTCGTATGTAACTGAGAGATAAATGTCACTGTAAAAGAACTAATCATTTCAAATTATTTATAGCATCGTTTTAAAAAGAAAATAGTAAATAGAACCATAGTTATATGGAATGGAACTTAATACAGTTTCCAGCATAAGTAAATATGTAAGTATGTATATTTGAATTAATAAAAATTAAATGGCGGGAGGTATAGTGTTGGCCACATCAGATTTTTTTATAAATGATTGATAGCAATGTATTTTTTTTGTAATTTGGGAAGCAATTCATAAGAGAAAACTGTTTCCCTATGCTAAATGCTTATATGTATTTCGAGTGGCACACGGTATACAATCTAGAACTACAATTGTTAATGTTACCTTTAAATATTTCAGCTATTTTGGACGCTTTGTTATTGTCGTGCCTTGTATAAATTCTTGCATTTAAAACGCAATACGTTTTCGCAAATTAAAGCCGAGTTGAACGTTGTTTGCAGAGACTCTGTTCCATTATTTACCACCGTGGAAAAATGGGCAGCTAAATTTGGTCGTACCAGCTTGATGAGCGTTCAGGTGGCCAACAACTGCGACTACCACTGATAGCATCGAAAAAGGTCACCAAATGATACTGGATGACTGTCGAACTGAAGTTGGAGATATAGCAGAGACTGTAGCCAAATTAAGAAACGCGTTTACATGCAGTCGAATAAATATATCCAATATCCAAAGCCCTGTTGAAGCGATTTAAATGAAACAAGCATCAAAGAATATCATCCGATTTATTTAAAAATAATATTATTCTAAAATTTACGTTGTATCTACAGGATGTCCCATAACTTCAGGAACATATTAGAAGGGCATATAGTTCTTAATGTCCTGATTACGGAACAAAAAGAATTTTTTCAAAATTCCTATAATTAAGGGTAGTTCACTTAAGAAGAACATTTTTTGTACCCCTGGGTACTACAATATTTGGAATAGTGAAATTAGTTATAACTATTACATAAAATAATTTAACAATGAAATTAATTTATGCAATTACGTAAATCTTTGTCACACCAATTAAGTTTGGGAGATGTGTATGTAATGAAAAAAACACACAACCTATTCAACCAGTGTACCAAAACTGTTTCCTTCAAAAACCTCAAAAACTAATTTTTGAATTTTGAAAAAATTCTTTTTGTTCCGTAATCAGGACATAAGAACTATATGCCCTTCTAATATAAACCTGCAGTTATGGGACACACTGTATAATAGATGTTTAACATTTAATTAGATATGAAGAATGGGAAAAACAACACAAGAGTAGGAAAACAAAATTATAATGGGATGACGGAGCCTTTAATGAACAGCACCTATCAAATATTGAACTTCCACTCAGTTCGCAAAAAATAGTTTACGACTAGATAAAACGAACAAGTTATTTCTTATCTGCAATATGCGTAAGAGAATTTTTAGTAATTGTAATGTACAATATTGCAAATTACTGTGAAAAAGTAATACAATACATTGCAAATTACTAGTATATGAATGTAATGAAAATAGCTTTATAAAATTACTTATTAGAATAAAATGTAATGAAATTACAAATAGGGCTATTCTGTAAGCATCATTATGGCATAACGAATCGGTAAAACGTTATATAGTTATAAAAATAACAAAAATCGTTTAATATGCTTATTCTGTAAACGATCGTTATGACATTATACATTGTTATCTATTGTCATATCGTTATTATAACGATAATCGTTAAAGTGATATTCTGTAAACAATAATTTAATTTTACATAACGAAAAAAGATAACAATAACGTTATTTTTTAACGAATGAAAAATCATTCGTTATGTAAACGTTTTGTAAATAATTGAGTATTTTTATTTGTGTCAAAATAAAACTGCTAATACGGTGGACAGTGATCTCAAAAACCAGTCATAGTATAGTATTTTTGCAAGCTAATATTAATAGTTATTTGTATAGCAAGGCTGCGAAATCACTCTTTAGCGTACTGAGAGAAAAATTGTCGCCGAGGCCGCTTGCGGCCGAGGCAATACAATCTCGAGGGCGCAAAAGGATTTCGCGGAAAAGGTGTACACAATATTTTTTGTGCAACCGTAAAAAATATGTAATTACAAATTTTAAACAGTTTCATTGTAAATAGAAAATTAGCTTTCAAAGTGGCTATGGAATTAACATTTGATAAACAAAACCATGCAATTCTCAAGTATCAAAGTGATTGTTTACCTAATTTCGCGGCCGTTACCATAACAACGGCCTCGAAATTTAATTTCGCGGCCTGTAATGCGGCTGCACAAAAAATAATTTAATAATTATACAGGATGGTGGCGGTTAGGGGTGAACATAGGGATTTAACATGGGATTTTAGTTTTTTGCAATTTCCTGATCTCCTGTTCATTTTACGGCAAAAACTGTAGAGTACAAAATTGTTCAGAATTAAAAATTGCATACAAAAATGTATTTACATTTATTATTATGTTTTTGGTTTCGTCACAATTTTAAAAAGAAATTTCAAAATTTCTGTTAATTTGTAGCAATAGCCATGACTTATAACTCAAATGTTTAAACATAATAATGTCATTCAATTTCTGTCAAATTTTCGAAATTTTCTCTAATAAAAAGTTAATTTAATAATGAATGTTTATTCGAATAAGGAACGAGTTTTCATTATAAAAAATTATTATGGTGGAAATAGTTTTAGAAGAATACGTGATTTGTTTTCCATAAAGTACGAAAATACACCAATTCCTATTATAGCAACAATTTCTAAACTTGTTAAAAACATTAAGAACACAGCTAGTGTAGCTGTGAACGAAGGTAATGAAGGAAATAATAATAGAAGACGTTATAACGAAGTGAATGAAGAAATGGTATTGGCTATGATAAATCAAAAATCTACGTAGTTGATACATTTGGTATTGGTTGATTATAAAATGGTATACCTAATAAAAAATGCGTATTAAAATTAAAAGTTGTATGTTTTTATTTAATTTTTGAGTTAGATTAACGCATGGTTGACGTTTATAAATAATTTTTGACAACCAGAAAAAATAAATTCCTGGCTATTGCTACAAAATAACAGAAATTTTGAATTTTTTTTTAAAATTGTGAAGAAACCAATAACAATAATAAATAAAAATACATTTCTGTATGCAATTTTTAATTCTGAACAATTTTGTACTCTACAGTTTTTGCCGTAAAAAGAACAGGAGAGCAGGAAATTGCAAAAAACTAAAATCCCATGTTAAATCCCTATGTGCACCCCTAACCGCCGCCATCCTGTATATTCCTAGTGCCTAGCGCAAGCTTCACAATTTGTCTACAGATGGTACTAGCGTAGCCCTCAACAAGAAGAAGAAAGTCTGACAGCTGACTTCCATCAGAAGTTATCTAACATAGAAGTATACTAAATGATATAGAATTATTTTATATATTTCATTTAAAATTATAATTTGATTTTAGGAAATAAAGTTCTTAACTTGCTCTCAAGGTTGTTATTTTTTTAAATGTGTTACAGAAGACGGATATGTAGATAACGATTGTCGTTAAGTAGACATAACGAATTTCGTAATAACGATTTCGTTATGATAACTATTCGTTAAGTGAATATTTTACAGAATAGGTCTAATAATTACATGTAATGTATTACTGCCCACCTCTGCTTAAAAGGAGGCTATGTGCAGACACAAAACTGAATATTACCGCAAAAATATTTGTTTCAATGTTAGGCAAAAATCATATTAATTTATTTTACACGCCCATGTATAACTAATATTTATGATCTAGGCGATATATAAAAAAATCTGATGTGGCCAGCACATAACCTCTCGCCAGATATTTTACCTGGTTGTACGCATAAAACGAAAAATATTTTTAAATACAAATACATATATTCATGTCTCACTACAAAATAATTCTCACATATATTTGCAAAATATATGGGATATTTTAATATAAATTATGTACAATACATACATTTTCTTTATATTCAATATCCTGAAATTTTCTTTTTCTACTTTCCTTTTCTTTTTCTTTATATTCGTCATTTTTTCGCAAATTCCTTTTATATTCTATTTTACGTATATTCTTTTGCGTTGTTTACTTTTTTTTTATTTTCATAATCTTCATAATAAGTACAAATATTTTTGACAGTGGCATACAAATATTTTTGACAGTGACATTTATATGTCAATTACAAACATTTGAATTTCTTGCCTTGTAATAGTTTGATCTGAGATTTTTTACATCAAATTATTTTATATGCATTTCTTTATCTCTAAATCTATAGAAGATATAATAATGAATTTATATTTATCGAATAAAGAATTTAACATTCTTTAATATAAGTATTTGCATAATTTTTGATAAATAATATTTAGATGATTTTTTTCTTGTAACTACTACTTCCGGTTGTCCAATTGTTACCAAAACTGACTCGACTCTTCCCATTATTGTTAGATTGAGGAATCCGTAGTTAAAAATGTCTTAAGTCTTATAGTATTTGAGAAATCGTGAATCCAAGATCCACACACACACACACACACACACACACACACACACACACACACACATCCACACACACACATAAGGTCATCATCGTAAAAATATTATAATCGGATTCTAGGGACCTTAAAACGTGCTTATTCACTAAAATCTGGATATACGATTTTTAACATGAATATAATACCTCTCTTAGCGAGAGGTAAAAATGAATTCATTTTATGGCAAAAATTTCTTCTTTTTAATTATAGCGAGATGATTTTATGGAATAGCAGCAAATGTAGAAAGTTGGTGTAATTAAAAATTGAAGCGTAGTGTACACATGTATACGGTTGCCTCCCAAACTCCGAATATACTCTTGTATCCGTGTTGATGTAGAAGTTTCCCCATGTCTACGGTTCCCGTAAAATCGATATTCAATCACATTACATTTAAACGCCAGTGCTGTTTACTTGTTTGCATTTAATTCCAGTAACATGTTGAACTTAGCGACGTTATCCGCCGTATGTAGCGCCGACCAGTTTTTATTGTTATTTGCCACCAACATAATATTTTAATATACATTTCATGCTTGTTTAACTTTACGGAAAATTTGTGTAAACATCAAATGTAAATTTATTATGTATTTATACGCTCTTGTTGAATTAAAGACTGAAATTTGATTTAATTCTGAAATCCTAAACTAATTAATTTTATACTGAATGTAAAATATTGTTTTTGCTTCAGAGTTCGAGCAAATAAAACATTCTCCACTGTATAGGTTTCATTTCCTATTTCCAACTCTTCAAATAAACTATAATTTATTTCATACCAGATGAAGTTCTTGTATTTAAATATTTCCAGTTCATTTCAAAACTAATAACTATGTTTTTCAACAATAATGAGTTTCGAAAACAAAATTAATACATATTATTTACATGATCAGTTATCACGTTTTCACAACGCGTATTGTGTACAAAATTTTATCTAATTCCGCTAAAATAATTTAAAAATATACAAAATTCTAGGTTTTTCTATGACAGCTCCATGTCCATATTTCAAAATCAATTTACCAATGTGTGGCCATGAAAATAAATGAATTTCATTTTTTACTTCCTTGTACAAAGTAAAGGAAGTATTGTAATCGCGAAAATTTTTGGTTTTCAGATTTCAACGGAAATATCCATTTGGCCATCCCTAAATCCATTCTGACTAATTTCGTCGTGACGCCTGTACGTCCGTATACGTATCTCGCATAACTCAAAAACGGTAAGCCGTAGAAAGTTGAAATTTTGTATTGACCATTTTTGGTCATTACATAATTTCCAGAAATGGTACTTTATTTGAAGCCTGTAATAGATTTTAATGAAACCAAATCTTGATCTGTAAATAACACCTACTGCCATGGAAACCCTATCGGTAAACATTAAAAAAAAATCTGGTGTGGCCAACACAATACCTCCCGCCATTTACAGCCTGAGTCAAAAAACAGATTAAGTTAATCCTTATTTTTGGGAAACGAATTTTACTCTAATTTTGACAGTTTATTTCTTAAAATATAGTCTAATCTAATCCAAGTAACTACCTTTTTTAAACCCCTCAACAAGATTAAATCCCAATTACAGAGTGGAGTTCACATTCACACACATCCATGCCTTAGTGAGATTCGAACCCAGAGCCCCGAGGGCACTCATGACATGAGGCGTTACTCTAACCAATGAGCCACCGACACAATAATAAAATTTAATCAAAAAATAAGGATTAGCTTAACCATTTTTGTGAATCGTTAGTTTTTATTAATCTAAATACATACGTACATATTTACTTATGCTGGAAACTGTATTAAATTCCTTTCTATTCTATTTACTTTTTTCATTTTAAAACGTTACTAATATTATTCTGAAATGATTAGTTCTTTGATAATGACATTTATCTGTCAGTTACATACATTTAAATAACTGCGTTTTGTTTGTTTAAAGCGTAGACTCTGGGATTTAAATTATAGATAATTTTATAAATTTCTCCATAAACTATATAGAAAAAGTATTAATGCAAATCTATATAGAACATTTAATAATCTTTAATTTTTATAATAACATTAACCTCGAAAAAATAACATTTAAAGATATTTTTCAAAAAAAAAACATTTTGAGCTTCTAGTTATCCGATTTTCACCAAAATATAATGGGCTCTTTCCATTACCGAAAAAGTTCGAAATACAAGGTTTCAAAATTTTCTGAATAATAGTATTTGAGTTAGAGTGGAGAATCCACACACACATACATCATCGTGAAAATGTTAAAATTGGATTCTAGGGACCTTAAAACGTAGTCATTTACCAAAATCTCGAAATTAGATTTTTAGCACGATCCCTATACCTCCCTTACCAAGGGTAGCGGGAGGTAAAAAACGATTGTGTAAAAAAATTCTGTACACCACTTGAAAATTGGATGTAATGGTTATTGTAATATTTATTGATTTCATGGAAAAATAAATTTATATTTAACAGCATAAAACAAGTGACGAATTCATTCATTTTTGCGTAAATCCATTACAACTTAAATTGAATCATGTTCCAAACCGGTACAATACAAATTTATCGCGTGTTCATGTAGTAGTTTTACGTGATTACAAAATTTCTCGATATGTGCGCAAAGCTTTTATTTCGTATCGAAAATTATAATGGATTACAAATTGATAAAAAAAACTAAACAAAAAAGCTTGCACGTTCATTAAAATTCTGTTAATGTAGTAAAAATATTCACGAAACACAGCCAAGAGAGAATGAATTAATGTAATGAAATATTTTAATAAAATTATTCCCTTTCAATGTTAATTTAAAATACATGATATTCTACCAAAACTAAAATAGCTCGCGAGTTTTCAAATAATAAGTAAACAAACTGATGCATCTGTTTAATGAAAAAATCTGCTCTACAAAATCAAACACACCGACAGGAGGCCAGCACACACACATTCGCAGGATATTTGCCAATCACATGTTCAATCATGCAGGAATATTTAAATAAAATCTTTGTTGCTTTGGTATATTGCACGAACCATGGAAACGGAGGAAATGGGATTTGGTGGTAAAAATTGAAAAAGAGCGCGACAGTCCAGAGAGCGTGACAAAGAAGAAATGAGAAAAAATTCCGTTCAAAGGGAAAAATAAAAAAGGGAAAGCGCTGCAATGTTTTTTTTTTCCTGTGGGATACTGGAAACACTTAAAAGGATCTTGAATAATTCCTCCAAAATTTGTGAACGCTAAATTAATGTTTTTAACAAAGTATGAAATATTCTGTTTTACTTCGTTTTAAAAGCACCCTACAATGAAAATATTCAGGCGTATAATTAACAAAAATTATTAATTCTGAATTAATTTCTTCATTTTCCCGTATTATTCATATAGCATATACAGGTGTCATATAAGTCAGCGTATAATGCTGAATGAATGGTAGAACTACCTCGTAGATATTAAATCTGGCAATAATTTTTGTTTTGTCTATGCTTTCTATAAGAACTGGAGCCCCCCCCCCCCAATTACATTCTAGTTCAATATTTTGTAAAAAAAAAAGTAAAAATCAATGGCTCGTACCACGATCACGCTTTTACTTAAAAAGCTGTTTTAAGAAATGTCAAATTTAAATTTCAATACTGGGAAAACTTGGAGAAAAACACTGATGAAAACGTTTGCAAATTGTTTTATTACATAGCCGACGTTTCGGCACCAAATATACCTTCTTCAGGGAAATGTAAAGTTACTACGTTGAAAAAATTTTTTTTTAATGTTGAATTACAAAAGTATATTGTCAAAATTATTTTTATTTTTGTTTATTTTTGTTTCTGAAGATGAACTGTGTGGTTTTCATTTTTCTAAAAATAATTTTGATTATATACTTTTATAATTCAACTTTTAAAAAAAAATTATGTTAGTAAGTTTACTTTTCCCTAAAGAAGGCATATTTGGTGCCGAAGTTTTTCCAGTATTACTTTGACCCAAACGAGGTATACATATTTAATTTCGCGCTTATATTTAAAGAAAATAATATGCATGGTCCACTTTATATGGAATCCCTCACATCAATATTTAATTAATTCCATTGAACGTATTCAAAAAAAGTTTTGTAAAACAGTTTATTTTAGATTATTCAATTCCTGGCCTGAGTTTCATTATAATTTGTTAGTGTTGCAATTTGATCTTCAATCTTTAGAATCTAGACGCGTTAAACATCAATTATTATTTTTATATAAAATAGTAAACAATTATATTCATGATAGTGAACTACTTGGTAGTTTAAATTTTTATGTCAATACATGTAATACTAGATGTTCTAATACTTTCTTGTGTAATCCCTCCCGAACTTCTTATCATTTCAATTCACCATTTATTTCAATATGCCGTAGCTATAATTTATTTTGTTCAGATTTGGATTTTGCACAAAGTTTAAATGTTTTCAAATCTACTGTTAACAACTTACTGTAATTGAATTTTACTCTTTATATTTTGTAAATGTGTTTTTCTACTCGTATTTTTTGTGATATTATTCTGTAATTGGGCAATTGCCTGTTGAATAATATTATTATAGTGAAATTTTCACAGGAAAACTGGACGACTATAATGACGCTGACGTCACAATATGGCGACCATTTTACGATAAAAACTTTAATTACATTATTATAGGTATAAAAATACTAAGTATAAACCAATTTTTATTTCGTTTTCAATTATTTATATTCAAAATTCATATGCGACATGTAATTTCTAAAAAGCCGAAGACTTGGACGAGCCCATTGAGTGCCATTATTTAACCAATAGTTCTTGTGCTTTTTTCGAAAGATTATCTATGTTGCTGCGTTAGTTACTATGGTAATCGGGTTATAAACTTTATTACCGGACAGGTGTATATTATTATTATCAGAACAACCTTGCTTTCAGAGTTGTTATATTACCAATAATACCCGAGGGCGTTATGAGTTGTTGCTCTGGTATTCATACCCTACCTAATTTAATTTTATTAAAACTTTGATCCGTAATCCGTAGAATATTGAATCATTATAGTAGGACATTAAACGTTAAAAGCACCACGGGAGTTATACGATAATAACTATTGTCCTTATAACACCCTTGATATCTTAATTAATATAACGGGTCTTTTCTGTAACAACATGGTTAATTTTAACAACTGACTAAAAAATTTATCCCATAGAGAGACGTAATAATCCAAGTTTTTGTTCTATGTAAACATAGTGGAATGATATTTTTTTAAAGATTTGCTAGTAATTAATCTCTGAGTTACAGAATGGGTCAAAATTACAAACAACAAACAAATCAGTCGATTGGACTCAGGACATACGACAGTATTCCATGCAGAACTATACGCAATTTTAACCTGCGCCAAATTAATACTAGAGAGCCACTTTAGCAACAGAATAATCTCCATAGTAACAGGATAGCCAAGCAGCACTAAAAGCACTAGATTCCTGTGAGACAGAATCTGGACTTGTTCTAGAGTGCATCCACAGATTAAATGCACTAGGAGCGAGAAATAAATTGAAATTAATATGGGTATCCGGGCATTCAGAGATCGAAGAAAACCAAGTAGCAGATAGTCTGGCTAAGAAGGGGACAAGTTTTCCTTTCACAGGACCAGAACCGGCTTTCGAAATCTCAGCGGAGACAGTTAAACTGGAAATAAAAACATTGCTGAATATATGGCACAAGAATCACTGGTTGGAGTCACTAGGGCAGAGACGCTCAAAGCTCTTCCTAAATGAACCAACCAAGAAAAGAACGGAACGTTTACTCCTAATGACAGGACACTGTCTACTAAACAAACACCTGCACACGATGGGACTAACACAAGAACCAACATGCAGGGGCTGTGGTGAAGAGAAAGAAACCCCTCAGCACCTTATATGCCACTGTGAAGTCTTTACGAGCAGCAGATATGATATCCTGGGGGCAGAAAAGATACAGCAGAATATGCTAAAAGATTTAGATCTGAAGAAAACCCTGGAGTTTATTAAACAAACAGGACTCCTAGAATAGGAGTAAATCTGGAGGGTACAATAGATCTACAGGTCGCAGTACAGGTATCCACAAGGAGACCACCTCTTGTAATATAATAATAGTATAATAATAATAGAGTACAGGTCAATAACTTACCAAATATAATATCTGCTATATTCTTTATACAGCAGAAGTTGTGAAATTAGTGCATGCGTTTTTAATAAATTTTTATGTATGAGTATTTAATTAAAAATAAGAATTTTGCTTTCACTACTTCTTTTTTCAGCACTGAGTGCTTTAACAATTTCATAACCACCAACACCAAATAGAAATAAATCCGCACATTCAAATTGCCAAAGATCGAATATGGTTTCATTACAAGTTTCTTTCTGTGATGTTAATTAAATTTGTTGTTAAATTAATTAAAATTTCGTACACATAATGATGAACTCTGCATGTTATTTGAACTGAGCCAATTTCGCGAAACCTGTAAAAATATTTGAAATTTCATTCTCCCTTTGCCACCATTACATTTTTGCTTTTTGTGTATAATTTCGCGAAACATAAATTAACAATAATAATTAAGTAAAAATGCAAGAGATAATATAGCAAAATATTTAATTAATATAAAGCATTCACAGAATGAAATATGCATATTTAAATAATTTTTTCAATTTTAATGGAATTCGTATTAATTATTGAATGAAATTTATAGGTACTCTCATACAGACAAAATGAAATTTTGTACATAATTAAAAACTTGTTATTAAATTCATAATCAAGGAAAATTCTAATGAAATAAATTTCGAAAACGTGTTTTTAATTTCATTATCATAAATAAATGCTATTATTCCCCAGTAAATAACATATTGATAAAATATTGTTTAAAACAAGGTATTACACAGATTATAAAGCCTACGACTACCTTTCGACTAGTTTAAATTATATATATATATATATATATATATATATATATATATATATATATATATATATATATATATATTGGCACCTTAGGAAGACTATATTTCTCTTTATTTGATCCATACCCTGTTGTGAATCCTGTAGCAATACATTTTCCATTTAAATGTGAATTCATTTTCACCTGTAACCACAACCGGCACACTGCCAACTGTCAAACATCTGTCAAATGGTAGCGGGTCGCGTAAGCACCATTTTCTTTCCCAGTTACTTAGCCTTGTAAACGCATCTCGTGCTCTCACCTATAGATACTACACCGTGAATACCATTAATGCGGTTTAGAAATTTGACATTGACGTATATCGTTTGATTTTGTTATGATGATGTTTGAAAGTATCGGTAGTGGGGATAAAAATACCAGAGAAACCGCGTTCCGAATAGAAACCGGTAAATTATTTCAGCAGGACTTACGGAACACTTAAACCGTAAACCTAATTGAACAGGTTGCGTTGCGGAACATACTATAAATAATGTAAAAACTGATAATGTTGGCACTGTCATCACTACCTGATCTATTGTGAAGCAAGTTCTTCATTGTGTTTAATTTAACTATTATTAAATTACAAATGTATTCCAGAAAAATTAAAGAACAACCAAGTATGTATTTGAATTTCTGTTAATGTTGACATTTTAATTGACACTAGTGATACTGACATCAAGATCGTCTCAATACTCAATTTGTTGCAAGCCAGTGTACCTTAATACAATAACGGTTCAAGAATGTTGAATTTATTTTTAAATTTGAAAACATAAAAAAGCAGTTATATGCATAACAGTTGAATTTAAAATTTAATAGGCGTCCTTTTTAAGCGTGACAGGTTTCGATTTGGATATGAAATTTGACGGCATTCGGTTCTCGTGACGGTAACAACCTTTCAAACACAGGATGTAAGTAGTCTGGGCCCTTAGAGAGATGCCCCAGCCTTCCAGCGGAGCTCCGCACGCCCCATTAACTTCCGTATTGAGATTTTCCATGAACGTAGATATTTACGTGAAATTTTGCACGTGCTAGGAAGTACAATTTTATACCGTACCGTACTCTGGTATGTAGAAGCCTTTATTTAGATATCGCTTCGTAGCGAGACAGTCTGTCTGTTGTTTTGTTCTCATTTGTTTTGCTTCCTTACTGTTCCTCTATTGGAATTTAATATTTTCCGATAGCATTGAGCTACTCTGACCCGCGCGCTTACTCATGCTTCAAAGATTTTTACTTTTATATTTACTTTTGTTGCTAAATTCCTTCCGGGTGTTCTATCTTTAACCACAATTAACTCTGAACAAATAATGCTTTGGAAACGACTTGTTTTATATTTATGTAGAAAAACAACAGAAAATAAAAGAAACATGAAAATTGCTTATATTCGTTTTAGAAGTTTATGTATCTTTCAGAAAAATATTTTATAAATGACAACGAAATAAATTTATAAAGCTATTGCAGACTACCAACTGACTACAAACATAATAAATAGTACAGGGCAGAGACAACTATCTAGTTTAAATAGTTGTCTCTGGTACAGAGTGATCAAAAATAACTGATTCAGTTGGCAATACAATTCTAGGCATCTTTTTATTTCACAATTTACACATCACCAGGTAAAAGCGGAAATACTATTTGATATGTAATTTTAAGCATAAATACAAATAGGTTATATCAGAGCAGAGACATGACGGCTACTTTAAATTATTGCTCTGTGGCTAATGTAAGGAATAAAAGGATGGGGAAAGGGAAACAAAAATCAATTTAGTAAAAAATTATAAATGTAGTCAAATTTAAAATTTTCAAATGTCACTATCAACAGTGTCAACGAAAGGAAATAAATTTATGTATCAGTCTTACCAATTTCAAGTATCTTTTATTGCCAACTGAATAAGTTGTTTTTGATCACTCTGTAGTTTGTACAATAAGGGTGGATATGGACATTCCACTCGAATTGAACAGTATACTTTTTCTACGACTATCGAAAAGAAGGAAAATGCGACTTGTGGAAATTTGAAATTTTATTGAACATTATTAATTTTAATGTCATTTTATGTACTTGTTTTCCTAGGCTTTCTTAATGGCATTTGTTATTAACATTATATATTCTTTTGTACACAATATTTTTACATACTACTTATAATTTTTCTAAATTATTTGGCTTGTGATTACAATTCATTTAAATATTATTAATAGTATGTTCCGTAACGCAACCGGTTCGATCAGGTTTACGGTTTTGTGTTCCGTAAGTCCTGAAATTATTTACCAGTTTCTATTTGGAACGCGGTTCCTGAAACAAATTGGTAAAAAGTCGGACCACGGTAACCATGAAATAATTCTGGTTTCTCTGGTATTTTTACCCCCACTACCGCTACTTTCAAACATCATTATAACATCTTTTACACTCTTCTTCTATATTCTGAAATTATTGCCAAATCTAAAAAGGATAACACTGACATTTCATATCGTTGTTGTTCTCATTTTGTTGTACGATCTTTTTGAATACTTACAACTTTGTCTCTTTTTATATTGACTATTTCACTCATAAATATATAAACCAATCCAAATTCAGGATTCTACCTAGTTACCAAGTTTCACTTCGGCAAAACACTGTCGCAAAATTTTTTTCGCACCCTTTAAGCCAATAAGATGTCGTATTTTTACAAGTAAGTGAGTTTTGATAAGTGAAATTTTTTTGAGGTTTTAGAAATATATTGTTTACATACCTGTCAAAGTCTGTATAATTTCGGTGTTCAGTTTTTATTAAAAACGAGTCGATTCGGACAGGAATCTATTTAAAACGTGGAAAAAGCAAACTGAAACATAATACCTCTAAACACAATAAAAATTACAAGATTTTTGACAAGAAAAAAATTATATAAATGTTTACCTGATTTTTATTTTGGAAATAGTCATCCGAATACCATTCGTGGTTAAATTTTATTCTGGAAAAATTTTCCGATTGCTTTACTCGAGCCTGTTGCCAATTTATCTCGTGACATTGATCAAAAATCACTCGTTTGACAACTCGTATTTTTTTTTGTCAATGTCACTCAATAAATTGCTAGGCAACCGGCTCTCGTAACAATATGAAAATTTTTCCGCCAAAAATTTACCACTTATGATATTATATATGAAAATATTTTTATCTTAATGACAACGGTGAAATGTCAAATGTGACATTCATACCGTTCTTCTTCTAATCTTGTAATAAATGAATAGACAGTTGCTGGTGCTACACGACTTACGTGATTTGTGAGTCGTGGATTTCATATCCATCTTAGGATGGATATGAAATTATATCAGTTCAGTTAACTAGTATTGCCTACATATTCTGCAGAATGTAAAGAAATAACAAGTTTTTGAAGTGGGAGTAGAAAAACATTATAACACACAGGTTATCAATAACTTTATCTACGCTGTGAAAAATGGTGGAGCCGCCAGCTTCTAGTAACGAGTTTCGCATTCAGCAGTTTGTGATTGGATGATAGTTTAGTAATAGTTGGGAGTATAGTGATAGTAGCGAAGAAACTAGAATAGTCTGCGGAAGGTCAATTTCTGCTGCGACATCAGAGTAGGCGAGCACTCTCGTTGATTACTCCGAACCATGTACCTGTACGTTGAGTGCTTAACCTTTCATTAGCCAAACAACACTAAACTAGAATTCACTACCGCACCAATCAACTTATACACTACCAAAATTAACTTCTCATTTAATGTTACGAAACTATGTTTTTCTACTGCCGACTTTGTAAATATATACTCTTTTAACTCTTCATCATTATAGTCGCCGTGAAATGCGAATGGACTGATGCTCAACTTTTTACCTTCTCCGCACGCTGTCCCTTGTATAGCGGTATTACCGCTTATTATTTTCAACATGTATAGTGAATTGGCAACAGTGTAGAAATCTCCAACACATATTTATTTGACGGCAAGTTTAGGAAATTCTATCTTTAACAAACACTAGTCCTGTACTGCACCTCTTCTTCAGCTTTTCCTAATTCCTTTTTTCCTTCATATCTCTTCCTCTTCCCCTTCTTCCTTGTATTTTTTTTTCAATTATATTTTTCTGAAAACAATTGCTCCTGAAAATATATATCCAATCCAATTACCTTTTTACCTTCCGTTACCTTTAGGTAAGGAAGGTATTGTCTTTGGTCAAAAAATTTGGTGATGAGTTTTTAATCAATAAGCACGTTTTAGGGTACCTAGAATACGATTTTACTATTTATACAATGATGTCTGTATGTATGTCTGTGTGTGTGTGTGTGTGTGTGTGTGTGTGTGTGTGTGTGTGTGTGTGTGTATGTGTGTGTATGTGTGTGTATGTGTGTGTGTATGTGTGTGTGTGTATGTGTGTGTGTGTGTGTGTATGTGTGTGTGTGTGTGTGTGTGTGTGTGTGTGTGTGTGTGTGTGTGTGTTTGTTCTTCGATAACTCTAATACTACATTTCTAAAAATTATAATTCTTTCGTATTTCTCTTCGTAACATCCATATGAAGAGCTGATTAGATTTTGGTTATAATTGGTCAACCGGAAGTACATTTGAAGATTTTAACAGTTTACTTGAAAAAACAATGATAAATAACATTTTTCACATTTATGGTGGGTTGCATGAAACTATTTATCGGTTCGTTAGCAACTAATGGTTCGCTAAGTTTCGAAAAATCGTTGCATGAACGTCATATAATTTTAAAGATTCGCTAAACAGTCCTATAACTTATAGGACTGATTTCCGGCCTATAAATATTTAACGGTTCAATAAATTGAATTTGACGTTAAATATCGACATTGCATGAACAAATAATTGATGAAAATTTTAAGTTTCAAATTTAATAAGTACTAATTAAAAGGTAAGTAAATAATCGTATATACTATATACTCATATATTTATTATACACAATATATTTTAAATTCATTTTGGTAGAACTATGTCATCGTCATCTTCTTCCGATGAAGAAATGATTTTGGAAATATTAGAACTTCTGCCAAACAACTGCCGGCAGTAAATGTACAAGAAATAGAATCTTTTGCAAAGAACTTTCTGTACCAAATTTGTACAAAATACATGGAACTGACAGAAGGTAATGTGCTGGCCACATCAGTTTCCTTCTCAACACCTTCTCATTTCTCTCTCTCTCTCTCTCTAAACCAAATCTTCTTTTATAACTCAGCAATTTTAAAAAATGCTAGTCCATATCTCCTGGTTACGTATTTAAAAGTTAATAAATAATTAGAATTTAATTCTAATTTATTCCTGGCATTCTGGATGCGCCTGTTCTGTTAGAAATTCTACATCTTAGACCCGGTATTTTCATCTATGGTTAAACAGTCTGTTAACTTTCAGCTAAAACGATTAATGTCGCTTATGCTTTAATATCGATGCTCATGTCTTATTATTAAAGTAATTTTACTCAACATACTGTATAACAGAGATGTAATTACCGGGCCGTAGTGAGATACAAATGATAATCTGAGTGGTAAGAGTTTAGTTTGGAATTGTTAGAGTTTTCGAATGGTAAAAAAAATTGTGCACGAATAAAGACAAATATCCCGTCTCTAACTTTATAAGGGTGTCTGATGGTAATGTTGGCATTTTTCCACATCTAATTAATAATTTGCAGTTCACAGTCAACTTCTTGTAATTCCTGTAGCGTGAAATCTTTCCAGGAATCCGTTGCGATCTCTAATTAAGGGCTTGTTAACCCTTCACAGGTAAGTGCATTTCGTCCAACGCGTCAACATCGTGTTTACAGTTCAGAAGTCATGGTAACAAACATATATGTTTGTCACATCGCGCATCGCTCCTCGTTTGTTATGTATCTGCGGACAATAAATCTCGATGAGAGTGGGAATATTTGCTTGGCATTCTCATCTCTCGAAATCATCTACCGTAGCACAGTTTATTGTGAGAGGCAGTAGTTTTCATGTTGGTAAAGTTATGGTTTTATTTGCTGAAAACCATGGTTAACGAGGAACTAAACCAGACTGTGTTTTATAAATTATTTTACGGTCTTGTTTTATTCGAACCAGTTAATGAATCAAATTATTATTTTACACTTTATACCGTAATGCCAAAAGATGTAATATACCATTACACTGTTTAATGTATGTAGCTTATACATTCGTCATAAAATCAAATTATCTGCTAGTTTGTGAATACAATATGAAAACTATACTTGAGTAGAAATGAACAAATTGTTATACACGGCAGCAACATGGCCGCATTAGGTCGGTTAGGTCCAAATAAGCACGGCCGCGAAAACGTATTTAATGTATTGTATTTATTACAAGGCGTGCAGCCGTACTTGTTCGCCAAACGAACCCATTGTATAGTCATACATAATAGGTTTGTTCGTTCCTTTACCCTGCGTCTACCGCAAACCGCGGCGGTGAAATTTGCTGTTTTTTTCGACTCGCGGTTCACTGTAAAGTTACTAGATTCTGTTCGTTCCGCTTTTCTAGTAACTTGCGGTAAAACGCCGCGGCAGCTAGCGGTGATAATTTTTACAGTGACTCATGAGCTGATGGTAGAAAAATAATCGGCGGTAATGTTCGCGTCTACATTGAATGTGGCAGTGTGGTAGTGTTTGACAAATAAATATTTTTTAATGAGTATGCTGTGTGATGTTTTATTTATTGATGTCTATAATTGAAAAATAAATGTCAATAATTGTGACATTGAGACAATCAAAGGTGTGTGACAATTCGGACAATTAAAGGTAATGTACTTGAAATATATATATATATATATATATATATATATATATATATATATATATATATATATATATATATATATATATATATATATATATAATGGAAAACGGATTTCAAAACGAGGATTGAGTTGATCTGCAATATCTAAAGTGAAATTATTAGTACGAAAAATTCTATTATTCGTAATTTATTCTTACTGCTTCCCACTCGAAATTGTGCAATGAATTCTTTTTCGCTATATTGTGGAACTATATCATGAATAAAGTTTTTAATTGTTGTACGTTTTTCTCTAATTCTTATATAATTTATAACTATTTCATTTAACTCCTCGTCACTTTCATCAGAACTCGAACTGGTGTCAATCGTATCGTCATCACCATCATTTTCCGCCATAATCATATCAATCACAAAATTTTCCATTATAATAATAAAAAGTGAAGAAAAGAAACAATCAAGGAACTACTCGTATAAGAACAAGAACAATAATAACACAAAACCAAAGCAAGACAATTAACATTTAAACAATTAGAAGATAATATGCTTATAATCAAATGACACGAAATGTCAGTTGTCAATACTATGTGAATGAAAACCAAAATTATGACAATCAAGTAGTTTTATAAAAAATAATAATTTACCGCAGATGGATCGAACAAAAACATAATTTTTAGTAACTTAAATTATTACCGCGACGACAAGCAGTGAATCGCAAAACGCAGCGACTATTACCGCCGCGTTTTGCGGTGAAACGCAGCATAGCGGAACGAACAAACCTAATATAACAAGTGATATGATTATCAACGATGATATTCTCGAGTAAAACCGAGTTGCTGATTCGCGAGTCCACAGGACGAGTGAAATGTGCTGCTTCGGTTTCACGAGCAATATCTTCGATTATTAATCATATCACGAGCTTATATTTAATGAGAGAATATAATGAATTTTTGTGACACATTGTGTGCTGCTAACCTAACTTTTAATATATTGTATTACAACATGGTTAATTTGACAATTGCCTTATAATTTTCAGCGTTGTTGATATCAACTCAACCTCAGTTTGATTAAAATATGAGGAAGATTATTTAATACGTATTAGTAAATAAATTATCCAAAAATTTATTTTTTCAGAACAGAATATCTTTATATTTTAATATTTCCCGAAGAAAACTATGACTTTTATCAAAAAATCACAATTTCTTTTTGACATATTGTCAGATATTTATGTGACAGAGTGCTAATGTGCTACAGCGGTAATTTTTTTACCGCAGTATGTTTATTTTTATGAAACAATTATTTGTACCTTAGTAAGTCAAGTCTACTTGGGTAAATACGTGGGTATCTACTTATGTTTTATGAAACAAGTATATTTACCCAAGTATTTTTTGAAATTAACTTCAGTAATATACTGAAGTAATTATTAGTGTTTTATGAAACAGGCCACAGTTATTTTGTTACTGGCGAAGTGGCGAGAAGTCTACCAATGGGGCATGTCAACTTTTAGAATTGGTGAAAATTCGAATTGTACCATATTAAATGTTCGTAAGTCAATTATGATCCAACACCCATACCAAAACGGTGTAACTCCAGAATTATAGAATTAAATGTAGACTGTTTTCGTATGATTGTCTGAATATATAACAAAAGTTTGTATTTTGGCAAATAGGGACACCAATCAATAGGTTTGTTCCTTCACGACTTTTTGGATGCGTTCATGTACGCATTCATGAACCCTTTTGTGCGCATGTCTTGTTCATTTATTTTATTTATTTATTTAAAAGTACAATATCCAACAGGCGCAATTGCCTAATTACAGGACATGGATACAGAAAGTATAAAAACAATTTATATTAAAAAAAATAAACAGTAAATATAGCTTTCAATGAAATTATGAAAATGTTTTGGTGCATGACGAAAGATATCTATTCCTGAGTATTTGTTATCGTGAAGTACACACATTGTATTATTGGGGGAAGTTAAAAAGATATTAGTTCGTGCTGTAAGGTGATAAAAAGTGAGGAACGAGTGATGATCGAGAGTACATGAAAATTAAGTAGACTCAAGGAAAAAGAGACATCAATTGTGCCATGTATGATTTTTGCTAAGTGGTGCATAGAAATTGTCTGTCTTCGTGTATGATGACTTTGAAAATTTAATGAATTGAGGAGAGTAATGTAAGGTACATTGGTATTAGGCAGTATTCTAGTCTGGAGCGAACAAACGCAAAATATAAGGCAAATATTTCTGATATATCTGAAAATGAACGTGTACTTCTAATAACAAAGCCCATCATTTTAATTGCTGCACTGTAAATATAGTTAATGTGATCTACAAATGTTAACTTGCTATCAAATACAATTCCAAGAACATTTATAACATTTTTAAGTGATATCATAATATCGTTTATGTGGTAATATTTAATTAGTTTTAATAACCTAGTGAAAGATACAATAGAACATTTACTTATATTAAGATCTAACTTGTTATTTATACACCACTGAGATAAGTTGTGTAGATCATATTAAAGCAAATTACAATCAGAGCAAATAATAACTTATTACATTGCAAAATATTTGCTACATCATTAATGAACATTACAAAGAGTAAAGGCCCAAGATTTGAGCCTTGCGGTACGCCAGAGGTAGCTATAAAAGAATTGGATGTACAGCCCCGATATTGAACATAAAGCTCCCTATCAATTAGGGAGGAGGACAAGAGTGATATAAGAGGAGAGGCAAGGGAAAAGGAATGTAGTTTGTCGATCAGGGTACATGTACTCATTCAGGTATATGTAAGAAACTTTATATGGTTGGAACGGATAACGAACTTGTCATATCATCATAATTAATTACTGTCTCCTCTGCAGAAAAAATATCAGCCAATAAAAAAATATCTAAAAGCAAATATTAATTATTTATCATATTCCATATCAAAATAATTACTGTTTAGCCAAATATTAATTCAATTTCTTCACTAATTACGTTCACTCATGAAAACAGATAAACAATCACAGGTTATGCTCCAATATTTTCTATGCAATGCGTGAAAATTGTGATGCGCGTGTGCTGACAACTTGTTCGTAGCGCAGACCAGTGGCTGTATTTGACAGTCCGCAAATGCGTTCATGCATGCGTCCGTCTATAGGAAATAGGAACAAACAAACCAACCGTCCGATGGTCTATACAACACTCGATTGGAACGATATTTTTAAAATGCGCATGCGTCTGTCGTACATATGATATTCCGGACTAGCTGTAGACACAAACCTTTAATATCATTGCTGCTTACAGAATTAAAACTGCATTTTATCTTTCTTGCGTGTGGTGTCAGTTTCCCCCTGCTGGGTAGCGCATAGCTAAATAAGTGTCCACCGGTTCATCACGTTATCTGTACTATCAGCAAGACGGGTTCTTATATCAAACACAGCCAGTGAAGTTAAAAATGGTTTGAAAGCACGCAACCAGCAATAAACGCAGTGACACTTCTTGTTCAAGTTGCGTGCTTTCAAGTGCTTATTTTTTTGTGAGAAGTACTTAACGTGGTGGATGTTATCTTAAAATTATTTAGGATATTCATAATGAAGGATCTGTATCACACGAGGCAAGTGTTTAACGCGTTAGCATAATTTTTATTTATGGAATGTAATGTTGTCATTGTTCTCCTTATAAAATAAATGTGTATGTATGTATACATACAGGGTGTAAATGAAACAAGTGCATTAAATTTAACCAGTAACGTAACTCGTCAAAAGCAACAATTTTTCTTAATAATTTTTTTCTACATCTTCTAGTTTTTGAGTTAAAATTCTTTACCCGCCAATGGCAAGATCTCTGCTGCCCTCTACTGTCTGAATCAAAGTTCGATGTACACAGCACATAAATTTACGAATATTACGAAGAGGATGATATATTCTTAAACATCAGAATTTTGCCAGAATTTTTCCTTATAAACAAGTTTATTACTAATGTAAAAAACTGACAGGACTGTCAATTACTAAAACAAAATTTTTCATAGCTTTTGCTACTGCATTCAATTATTACAAAAATATTTGGAACGACTCGTCAATTTACGGGGTTCGCAAAAATAATTGCACGGTCCTTAGAGCTGACATATTTGGGCCGCAGGCCTGATATTTTACGAATACGTATAGAAATTAGTAAAAATTTAAATTAATTTTATTTAATTAAATTGTGTAATGTTTCATTCTCTTTTATTTCATTTAGGCCCGGTATTTTCACTTCCGAATAAAGTTTGGAATAAGTATCCCTCCAATAAATTTATTCTACATATTTATTCAAGGAATAATTCCATTCCGTCTTTTCATACATTTTACAGAAACGAATAGCTATCTGTCGAATAACTTTAACGTTCGTGAATTGGTAACCTTACAGAGTGAATTTGTGTCAATAGAAAAGGATGGAATTTGGCGAAGCCACCTTAAGCAGACAAGGATGAAATATGTTAACTTCTTTTGAATCCGTAGTTGTCAAAATTATGTTTGACATCTTTAATGTCATCTATATTCTTCTGCATTTTTAGCCCCGTCGGACTGTAATTTAACAAGTGTACTGTCTAATGCAGCAATCATATGTGGTAAACGAGATATGTATATTGTAAAATTGTGTACTTTTTTTATATTTCTTTCAGTTCGAAGTAAATGTTTGTCATCGTATTCAACAAATATTTTTGAAACACCCTGTATAAGTGGAAAACGCTATTAGTTTAAATATTTGGTTCCAATGAATTTGAGAGCAAAATTGTAAAATTGCTGTACTAATACAATATAACAACATTCAAATCAACTGGTAACATTGATCACAAAAGTACTCCATTAAAGGATTAAAGGTTGTAATCCTTTAAATTACCACAGTGATGCAAAATAAATTCAGCGTTTTCCCTATTACATGCCAGGGTAATGGCGGAACCAATGTTGGTATGCTCATTTATTAAACTATCACTAGTCACACGAACATTGCCCAAAAATAAATGTAACATTTGTGTAATTTGAAATGTACTAACAATAAATTATTGACTTGTTTGCTCTCTTCTAGATCGCAGGATTCGTCTTTTATACTATATTTAAAGTAGTGACCATAGGCGCCCACAGGCGGGGGGGTCGAAAGGGTCGACTGACCCCCCTTTCATATATGGACTGTATCCATTTTTAAAAATAAAATTATAATTTTATTTTTTCATGTCAATGTATCATTGTATTTTTTAATAATTATAGGTAATATTTTCTTATATTTGAATCAAAAATTTTATACATACTATCTATTACTAAGTACGAAATAGCTGAAGTGTCAGAATGAGTAAATTATGTTATGTACTGTTATTATATTACATTATCTTCGGTGTTGTATTTTCTTTAATATGCCGTAGTTTATTCTAATCATTTTATGATCACGTTCTTTTCAAAACTTTCACAATTATCGATTTTATTGTTATATAGAAATAAAGAAATAGAAAAGTAAATAATGAATAGACATTGCATATTTATTTATATTAAAAGTACCTACGTATGATTAGGGTTGCCGTATTTTGTGAGGAGTGCGATTTAATTAACATTTAATTATTATACATTTCATTTTGAGCAGTTCAATAGAATAATTATATTGTTACTCAGTAATATATTTTAATTTAATGCAACATTGTATTTTCAGATTGTTTCTGTAGTTATTGATTATGCTCGCATCTTGCATCATAAAGCCTATATAGTAGAAGGGGCAATTCTACGCTTTTAGAGCGTATATACGCATTTTCGTCAAAAAATATTGATTTTAATTTTTTAAGAATTTGTTAAATTTGCTTCATTGTAAAGAACTCTATATTATCTTACTTTGCATTAAAACACGTTTGACCTTGAAAATTATTAAAAATTCGCCTGTGGCGCATTTTTTCTTACAACAATTTCGGCCCACCTTGTAAAAAAGTCTGCGGGCGCCCATGGTAGTGACCAAAATATATTCAAAATTAACAGGTCACCAACTTGACAATACATGAGCACATAATCACCCCTATTTTGTAAGGAAGTTGTTAAGTCATAGCAACGTTACTATATATTTTAACCAATAGAAACAAATGTAAAGCCACTCATTTTCATGTTTTATTCAGTGTTCGCAATTATTATTGGTTATTTGCTATAACAACGTTGCTAAGAAATAACATTTTTTTACAAAATAGGGCTGAATATCTCAAATAACATGGTGGTACATTGGTTTAACCCATCCAGGGACCCGGATGAGCGGCAGCGAACAGCTGATAAAAGTTGAGATGCAAGATTAAAAAGACCGTAACTCAACCGTCGCAAAAAAAACAAAAATTAGTTGCACTTAAAGTGGAGACTGGCATGCTAATATGAGGATCGTTTACCGACGAAGATAAAAAAAAATAATGTGGTGTATTGTGGCATCTTTCAAATGGGTTCGTTCGTACTTTCAAATTTGTTTTTATGATAATTATAGATAATAATTTAGATTGTTTGAAAAGAAAAGGAGCTTCCCCGTAGAGTACAACGAGCTACCAGGTGCGTTCCTCGGAGTGCTCTATCGGGATGAATGAATCTACAAGTCCGTGAAAGTGTTCCGTCGCGAAGCGTCTCACCTGGCAGGTGCGTCGCGACGGCGTGGTCGTCTGCCACGCCTCGGCCCGCTAACAGGTCAATATGAAAACTGGGTCAAATGAGCGCGCCCAACGAAACACCGCTGCTAGGAAAAGTTGAACTCGCGCCAAGCCTGTGCTCCGCCCGGCCTACGGTCATTGGTTATTACGGCTCCAATAGACGCAAATTGCTACATTGTTACATGCCCACCGCGGATGCGTCCGAACGCGAGCAGGACGACCGACGACGCCGCGTGCAGGATCATACACGCGACGCCGTCGTCATAGAGACGCAGACGCTCAGGAGAGGAGACAGTACATAAACAGTTTCAAGTGGGATCAATCACAAAAGCGAACTAAATAATTATTTGCAACGACAAATTGTTCTAAAATTGGAAATATGGTTGCTCTAGCTCCCAATGAATGCCTTTATTACTAGGTACGTTTCTGGATTACTTATTTTTTGCTATCAACTTTCCGTAATATATAATTATTATGGAAATGTAATTATTCTTTGTCTAAATCACAAATTAATTACCTTGACATTTTTACCTCCTGCTACCCTTGTTAAGGGAGGTATAGAAATCATGCTAAAAGTCGCATATCGAGATTTTGGTAAACGACCACGTTTTAAGGTCCCCATAATCCAATTTTAACGTTTTCACGATGAAGTCTGTAGATGCGTGCATGCGTGCGTATGCGCGTGTGTGTGTGTGTGTGTGTGTGTGCGTGTGTGTGTTTGTGTATGTCAAGGATATTAATATATACACTGGATTGCTAACTTGCATGTTGTGCACGTAGTCACCTGTGAGGCAAGCAACTGGAAGGCAGCCATTTGCAGAAAAGCAAAATACGCGTCAAATTTAAAATTACATATACAAACAAATTATAAATGGGATGAATTAACAGATTATTTTAAATATTTATTACGTATATTTTAAAAATTATAGTTATTATTTTAATAATATAATATACATTTATTACAATATAGCAAATTCACAAATAGGACTGAATTTAAAAATAATATTTGCTTATTAAATAGATGCCTTTTGCATATGTAGTGGAATATTTGGAAATACAGAAGATGCTGAGTCTGGTTTTAATCTTCTTATATATGTTCCAGGCCTGTTCAAATAATGAGTTTCAACAAAATGATCACTGCAAATTTTTTATGCTTTTGTAGGTGTGAAATGTTTTCTTTTTATGGCGTCTATCCACAATCGTAATATACCACTATTTAAAGGAAATGTGTAAAATATTTAATGCAATAGTATGTATACGTATATATTAACAATAATACTTACTTGAAAAATTGTCGAGGGTTATTGCTATGTCTATTTGTGCAACCAAAAGCACTACAAGTAGACGGCATATTGCCATTTATTATGGAAACATCTCACTTAAAGTATTTATTAACTAAGAACACAACACAAATACCACTTTATTCAAGAAAACTACCATATAATATAATACAATAATAGACCAACGAATGTTTGACGTTTTGCCTTTTTTGCAAATGGTGCCGTACCCCTACCACTTGCCTCACTTGTTAAACGTATGTCAGCTATCTAGTGTATTATTAGAACGTTCTTGGTGTATGTATGCATCCTCCGCTCTAACTGAAATACTATCATTCAGAAAATTTTGAAACTTTGTATTTTTACCTTATTCTAATATGGAAAGAAGCCATTAGATTTTGGTGTCAATTGGGTAACCCGGAAATGGCACTTTACTTGAAGCTCAAAATAGTTTTTTTTTTCGAAATCTACCTATTTTTTCGCAATTTATGTTATAATGATTATTAAAGATTATTAAATATTCTACAGGTTTGCATTAATATTTTTTCTATATATTTTATGGATAAATGTATTAAATAATATATAATTTCAATTCCGGAGCCTACGTTTTAAACACTACTCCTTGGTTCGAGCCTTGGTTTCACAGTTCAAAACTCAAATGTATCAAACTGACAGATACTAAACCTTCGAAATTAATAGTGGTAACGTTTAAAAAAGAAGATAGTAAATAGAACAATAAGTATATGGAAAGGAACAATATAGTTTCCAACATGAGTAAATATGTAAGTATGTAGGTATTTAAATTAATAAAAATTAAATGGCGGGAGGTATTGTATTGGCCACATCAGATTTTTATTTCTTCATTCATTTACAGTCATATATGTCTTGTTCATTTAGTTATTTTTAATATTAAGGTAATGTACATACATTTTACAAACACATACATATGTTTTCCAAAGCCAATTTTATATTTGTGATAGGTACGTCAAATCTCCTTTTGAAGTCCGTACCTCCCAACCGCCCTATCTCCATAGCAACGCAGACGCTAAACAAGAAACAGTCTACATAAACAACTTCACAAGCGGTCTCAATCTGAAGTGGGCTCTAAACAATGATTTACAGCGACAAAATCGTTTTCCAATCGTAAACAACTAGATTTCAGCAAACATTCACATACGTTTACATGTTTTATTGTTCTTAATTCAATACAGCAATACGAGACCGTACGACATAGTTCCAGTTTTATTTGAATACACATACACTTCACGTAATCTTCTCTAGATATACAATGTGTACTTTGAAAACAGGTTTACTGCGTGATGTAGCTGAAGATAATACGAGATTTCAGTACCTATTTATGAAACAGATAAGATATACACTACCGACCACCTACCTGCATATTCATATATTCTTGTTTTACTGTTAAATCTTATTCGAATAAAAATGCGAAACTTGTAAATTCATCTCTTAATATTCAAGAAAATAAATTGAAATAGGTCTACATTCTTTTGTTTACAATGACGATAACTTTGACCAGTTTTTGGTAATCGCCTTCAGTGGACAGTACGAGGAACACCATTTCAAAGAGATTGGTTTACGAATGATTTAAAACTAGAGTTAGGAGAAGCTTGAATGTGTGTATTTTGTTAAGGTTACCAAATAAAGAAATCCGTTCCACTGTTCAACACAGTACACCACTTTTTACCTTCCGTCACCTTTAGTTAAGGAAGGTATTGTCTTTGGTCAAAAAATTCGGTGGTGAGTTTTTGATGAATAAGCACGTTTTAGGGTCCCTATAATACGATTTTACTATTTTTACGATGATGTCTGTATGTGTGTGTGTGTGTGTGTATGTGTGTGTGTATGTATGTGTGTCCGTGTGTGTGTATGTAACAAAATTTTCGTCTACGATAACTTCCATACTACAATTCTAAAAATTATAATTCTTTCGTATTTCTCTTCGTTACATCCATGTGAAGAGCTGATTAGATTTTGGTTAGAATTGGACAACCGGAAGTACCATCATTTGAAGATTTTAACAATTTTTCTTGAAAAAACTATGTTAAATATAATTTTTTCACATTTGATGTTATTATAAATATTAAAGAATATTTTGTTCTCTATACGACTTGACTGCATTTTATACTTAATATTAAATGGATATAGAGTTAAAAAATTATAAAGAAATTAAATTTCATAAAGTAGCCATAGCTGTGGAAACAGCTACTATATTAAAAAAATTCTGATTGAAAGATGTCAGTGTCAAGTGAAATTGACATAGTGTGTCTGTCTTATAATTTTACTGGAAATATAGGATTCTTTGCTTTCTGTATGGAATTTTTATAAAATACATACAACTGCTTTAAGGTAATGTACAAGAAATAATAATAATAATAATAATAATAATAATAATAATAATAATAAATCTTTTATTTCTGCAGATACATTACACTGTATATAGAAAACGTCACAAAATAATAATTTTCTGTATGAAATTTGCATAAAATACATGCAACTGCCGGAAGGTAATGTACAAGAAATAGAATATGTATTTAATTTAACAAGGAACTCTCCGTATGAAATTTGTACAAAATACATAGAACTGACGGAAGGTAATGTGCTGGCCACATCAGATTTTTTCACGTAAGAATGGCATTGAGTTATAAAAAGTATATGATTCTTGACGACAAACGTAATTGAAATAATTTCTTTTTGCCACACAGGTTATAGAATCTGTTCATATTATTAACTAATATATTGCGGATCATTTGATTTTCTTGAAGCCAACACTGTGAAATGGAAATATCATTGCTGCATAAGTCTATCTCACACAAACACCCAACCTAGAATTATGCGCTTGCTCTTAAACCTTGACTACTATTGGCTAACGACGACATCATGATCACTTTTATCATTTAGATTGCGAATCACAGTCCGAAGGAATACGGCTGATATGACTACTGATTATTGACGACTAGTGCGCAAAATTTTAAATTTAAATTTGAGAAATTAAGTAATGTACCTACTTGTGTGTAAATTCTTGTATATAAATATTAGTAATAATAAATAATAATTAAATATTCTAGTGTTAAATTTGAATTAAATCATTTGCTTTGTTGTACTGTAAAAATGTAATACAATCTGGTCAGGATTAATTTATTTAGATAACAATTAGGTAAGAAGAATCAATGATATTTATTTCTAATAATCTTTTTCCGACAGTAAGTTCGTGTCATGATAAAATCTAATTTTTAAAAATGTGTCAGTAATAAATTTCATAATTTGTGTTTTGTTGTCCAAAATAGTTTGTTCTTTGACGTGGTTAACAAATTCGTTTGTATTAAACACGTAAGGAGAGCATTGCTGAAACACTAATAATCGTGCATTATTTTAACTTTTTATTTTTGAACATTTCCCTTTCAGCCTTTTTACAAATAAATACCACATCCTTTGACGAATATAAGAGATTCCCCCGATTTTTTTATGTTAATACTTTTTCTTCTAGGGCACAGATATTTCGAAACACAAGTATTACAAGTACAAACAGAAATGAAATCAAACGTCAAACCATGTGCTTGCTGCATCAGCTGGCGACAGCTGTCAGCGTTAGCCAATTGTAGTCAAGATTTACGAGCTTGCGCATAATTCCAGGTTGGGTGTTTGTGTGAGATAGACTTATGCAGAAATGATATTTCCATTTCACAGTGTTTCCTTCACCTACTCTTATGGGAAAGATATGGGCATTAGCAATATATTAGTCTAATAGATATATGGTTCATAAGGCGATGTATGGCTTAACTCTGTTCAAGAAATAATTTGGAACTGTTAACAGTTCGTATACATTGGCGTTTATTTTAGCATTTTTGTGTCTTACGTTGATAAAGAAAAACACAGGTCGCAGTGGAAATTTCATTTTGGGCTACCCGGCACTTTGTTAAATATAAATAAACTATAAATTTATCTTGTCCAATTCCATCCCCAATAACCCAAATAGCTTCCTCGATTTTAAATTTTAATATTTCCCCTTTCCGCTTGAGTGCAGTACGGTAATTGAGTGTCACAATGAGATAACAAATGAGAGCGGTGTCGGTGCGAGGTCAGGTTGAGAGGTGACGTCACCTTTCCCCGCGTCCTCCGCCCCTTCAGCCCGCCATGGTTTTCCTTCTCACCCTCAAGCCGGTCCTGATTAATGATCGGATAGCCCGCCGTGTTATACACGCCGCAGGATTTTGTTACTGCAGATGGACATGGCTAGGAGACAGGAAAGTGGGGCAGGATTCGGGGGGTACTTTGGGGGGATTGAAGCGATTGGAGATGAATCATAATAGTAAGGGTGCTTTATAAGAGGATATTGTAGTGCAATACATTAATTTCGTGTCTGTTGCATCTTCTGATATCTGTATCGCGTTAAATTATATACGTTGTCAGCTACAAATGAGATAATTTTATACCAGTATCTATTATACACCTAATAATCTTAAAATTCAGCTTGAACGGGGTGAAACGGGCGGTACAGGTTACAGTTATGATAGTTGAGCCCATACGTACACAACACACCTTTAGTGCAATTAAAAATTTCGAAACCTCCTTTACCAATATACAGGGTGTAAATGAAATAAGTGCATTAAATTTAACCAGTAATGTAACTCGACGAGAGCAACAATATTTCTTTTTTTCTAAATCTTTTAGATTTTGAGTTAAAATTCTTTAAAGATTTACTGCATATTTCGGCGCGCTCCCATGGAGAACAAATGGCTGCTGCCGTAATCAAGTCGGATACTAACAGCTCAAAAATTGTCGGTTATCGATTACACTTGCAGTCACAGTAATTAATCAACGAATCAACGGAAATAACATTTATTATTTATTAATTCGTAATAGTACAATTTTTAAAATAAAGAAATATAATTTTAGATAACAAAATTATAAAGTTGTGTATTAAACCAGGCTTTTAATTACCTGTGAATAGTGGAAGACAAGGAGGGGCGAGGTAACGAGAGGAAGATCAAAAGCATAGTTATTAGGTTATGAGATGATTATTTATCGTTTAAATACGTTCTTCAAAAAATGTAAGTACAAACTTATGTCCATTTAAAAGAGTTACATGAGTACCAATAATTAGTTATGGATATAACTATTGCTTTTTTTAAAATTGTCATATGTGACACTCCGTATTGTGATGTGATAAAGATGTACAAGATTAACAGATGTGCGAATATTAAGAACAGAATGATTTGGTGATGATTTGGAAACGCTCCGTGCAAATGCGTTGGCAACTTATGTCAACCGTGATGTCAAGTAAAATATAGAACAGATACGAGTAAAAAAGTAAATAAATAAACCATAGGTAAGTAATTACAATGTCTGTGTACTCGCATTTTAACAGAAATTTACCTTATAAACAAGTTTATTACTAATGTCAAAATTTAATTGCAATAATTGACAGGACTGTCAATTGCTAAAACAAAATTTTTCGTAGCTATTACTACTGCATTCAATTATCACAAAATAATTTGGAACGACTCGTCAATTTACGGGGTGGTAAAAATGCTAAAAAAATATGCGATTTCGAGAAAAAGTTATTAAGAAATATTGTTGCTCTCGCCGAGTTATATTACTGGTTAAATTTAATGCACTTATTTCATTTACACCCTGTATATATTTTATTTCGGTGTTCTTATGAGTCTATAAAAGCACTGCAAACACGTCGTTTAGAATATCTATAAGCGCAAAATTAACAACATACAATACACAAACTGTCAAATTATTAGCGGAAAACGAACATAACTGACAAACAAAGTTATATTTTTCAATAGACGCATTTTTTAAAAATCTCATCGTAAAATTACCTCTATAGAAAAATGTACTCTTAAAGTTCCTTATATATTTATTTATACGTAAAATTATAATTATAAATGAGTCATTTATAGGCCGCGAGTAGACACGTGACTCCTTGACGTGCTGATTTGTGTGCGCATGTCATTTTGACAAGAACGGTGTCACTTTAACAAGACCAATATTTTGACTTATTTTGATTTTGAACTGCTAAAATGTTATTAATGTACAATTTTCAGGCAGTAAAACACATGAAATTAAAAATAATAACTTCTCAACAATTCAAAATTAAAATAAAGGCGATTTCGGGCGACAACCGTTCACTTGCGGTATGTTGCGTTCAGGGGCCCGATTCTTGAAATCATGTGAAATTTTCCGCACGCGAAAAAATTCGTGTAGTTAGTTTCGTGCACGAACAGTACTGTACGTATGAGTGGTATTCTTGAATACCAAATGAAACTCGGCCGAAGCCTACCCATACGATTCTCGAAAGCAAGCGAACGTAGTTTGTACCAGCCAATCTAAACGAAACATTGGGCGCGTTCACGTACGATGCAGCGATGCGAGCGCTGAAATGCAGCGATGAGTTAGCGCTTCAACTCGTCAGTGAACGGCACGGAGCGGTAACCATAGCAACATTTGAACATCAACAAACCTCTTTTCCCGCTATTTGTCAGCATATGTCAAATTCATCTTTTATATAAGTGTACGTAAAAATATATATTAAATTATACATATCGACAGCATAGATGAGTTAATTTCATAAATTTCGTAGTTACAAGTGACACCCACATGCTGTTCTGCCGCCATTTTTTCACAAAGTGACAGCTGATAACTTCGCTGTATCACCGCTGTGAGTTTGCAGCATAGAAATATTACGCTACGTTTTTCTGAAGCGCTGGAGAGTAGCGCTACATAAAAACAAGCGTTCACTGCGCACATCGCTACGTAGCGCTAACAGCGCTCGCATCGCTGCATCCCAAGTGAACGCGCCCATTTGTACGTGAATGCTTCATCATATAATTGTTTTTTAACTGTCACTGTCAACCTGTCAACCAAAGCTGTCAACGACGCTGTCATAAGCCATAAGTGTTGTAATTTTAATATTCAAAATTTATTATATATACATAATATATTTGATATAGTAGGTATCATTTTTCTTAGTTTACAGTATGTGCGTACATAATATGGCAATATTAATATGCAAGTGTTATGTAATAATAATACTCTAATTTTGCTAATCATTTCAGATTTGTAATGCAAAGCTCGTTAAGAGGCACCTAAAATTACTTTCTAACAATCCATTTCATTGTTTTATGAATGCAGTTTCTAGAGTGTTTGCAGTAACTTCCATAGTTCAAATAGGCACTCTAGCTGCGCTGGCGAGTGTACCACGAAGTGCCTACAAAAGCTTGTATGCACTGAAAATCAGTGTATTTTGTCTTATTGTACCCTAAGTAGCCAAGTGCCTTTGAAACTAGGTAGATTATGTTTCCAAAGTTTCAGACCGTGAAACGCTTAAATATTATGTAAAAACTGTTTCTAAAAACATGTCTCCAAATCACATGAAAATGCGTTTTCTAAGCGAATTACGTGTTTTTAGACTGTTTTGCAGTAACTTCCATAGTTCAAATCGGTACTCTAGCTGCGCTGGCCAGTGCAACACGGAGTGCCTCTAAAAGCTTGTATTCGCTAAAAATCAATGCACATTTGTAGAATATTATAACGATACTCAAGTGTATGGAGATTCTAGATTTATAATTGGCGTCATTATAAGAACATAAAACGTACCCGGAATTATATAAAAACAAAATTTAATTTATATCATCTAAGTACTGATACACCAAACACAAGTAACAGTGACAGACACATTTTCGTGTGCGAATGATACTTTCAAGTCATTCATACCCATGCGATGTAATTGCGCACGGAATATTCGCCTCCGTAATTGTCAGACACTATTTTTGACAGTTTGAAATGTCGTAGAATATACATAACCACCAAGCTCGGTGTCAACAAGTGAACCAAAAATTTTTGGCGCCATCATTAAACATATCATACCGTAACTAACCTCATATTGGAATTGAAAAGTTTGGATTATGCAAGGTTGGAAATAGAAATTGAAATTGGAAAGTAAAATTATAATGTTGTGAACGCATATATTCAGGCACATGTTCCAAGCTTTGATGTCAGGAAAAAATTCGAATTGGAAATTGAAATTACTTGGTTGGGATAGCCGCTTAAAGTCCTCAACTAAATAATAATAGTATTTGTAAAAAAAATAAATTAAAAAGAAGTAGTAGAATACCCCTGTTATAGCCGGGGAAAAACAGATAAATATGAATATGAACTTTTTTAATAAAAGTAATTTTCCAGATGAGTTAAAGTCCAACTTAATTACACATCACGGATTTTAGAATTTCCTTCCTGCGGTACGTAACATTACGTTACGTTGATTATTACAGTGGACGAATCCTTACGGTGCATTGCGTTATGCAGCCACCGCAAGTGGAAACGATAACGATCGTTCGCATCGAACCATTTGAACCAGAAACACGCGTTGGATCCCAACTCCACCGCGCCACTGCCGCGCCTCCTGCATGTAATTCTCAAATATAAACACCAGAAAGCAATAAAAACAGGAAAAACAATCCAGTACTTATCGTTTGTCTGGGCTGCGAAGCACATGTAATGTAAATATGAACGTATGCTGGAAATGCTCCTTCTCTTTGCTGCTTTTTATTTTAATAATTTCACGAGATGTGTGCTAGAGCTCTTTCTATTTCGTTTAATAATATGAGAAACAATACACGAGCATTAAAATGAAAATATATTATACAGACAGACGCAAAAAAATGAGGAAGGTTAAAGTAATACCAGAGATAACATTTCACGGACAGAAGTAACATAATTGAAACATTTAAACATCATCTATGAGCCCCGGTTCATAATAGTTTGATCGACTTACATTTTCGACAAATTATAAAACCTATAGAAATAGTGAGACATATCTACAAAACTCTTTCGACTACTTTAAATATAGATTTAAAATTTACAAAATCTGTGGGCCAGATTTATGTTCTACCCAGACCCAGACCTTCTACTTTTGGCACAATATAATTTTTTTTTAAATCCAGTGTATACAGTGCAACTACCTTACAAGACATATGGGACTATACTCTAATAACAGAAAAATGTGCATGGCTTGTGGATACATTACCAAATAAATAAGCTGTTATTACTAATAAAGGCGATGTAAACCAAATTAATGGTGGATTATTTGAATAACATATTCAGTTTTTGTAAGTTTAAAATTAAAATACTAGTCGAAAGAAATTTCTAAAAATTTCTCACCAGAATTTACGTAGGTTTTCGTAAATAAATTGATCGATTTTTCTGTTTTACACGTACCGATAAACTGAAGGTCGCACTCGGTCCATACGAGCCCAGTCGCACATGTATTGGACCAAAGAACCCTTGTGCAGAAAATCAATTTTCAGGACTAAAATTTATTATATACAATATACAAATCATTTATAGAAAAACAATCGAGTATAGTAAACACACTGTAGTTCTAGCAATTAATTAACAACATTCAATGTACAGGGTGTTTTTTTAAAGACACTATAAGTAGGTATCCCAGAAACGAATTTAAGTGTTATATCTTGAAATTATACCAATAGAAAAAATATTTTTGTGCGCCATTGGATAAGAAATATAATATTGTGACATTTTTAATTGAAACATTTTTCTCGATAACTGATAGGTTAGAAGTAATTTGAAGAAGAAAAAATCTGATGTGGCCAGCACATTACCTTCCGTCATTTCTATGTAATTTGTACAAATTTCATACAGAAAGTTCCTTGCTAAAGATTCTATTTCTTGTACATTACCTTCCGGTAGTTGCATGTATTTTATGTAAATTCCATACAGAAAAATTATAGCAAAAGATCCTATATTTCCAGTAAAATTATAAGACAAACACACTATGTCAATTTCACTTGACACTGGCATCTTTCAATCAGAATTTTCTTAATATAGTAGCTGTTTCCATAGCTATGGCTACTTTATGAAATTTAATTTCTTTATAATTTTTTAACTCTATATCCATTTAATATTAAGTATAAAATGCAATCAAATCGTATAGAGAATAAAATATTCTTTAATATTTATAATAACATTAAATGTGAAAAAATGATATTTAACATAGTTTTTCAAGAAAAACTGTTAAAATCTTCAAATAATGGTACTTCCGGCTGACCAATTATAACCAAAATCTAATCAGCTCTTCATATGGATGTAACGAAGAAGAATACGAAAAAATTATAATTTTTAAAATTGTAGAATTAGAGTTATCGCAGACGAAATTTTTGTTACACACACCCGCACCCCCACACCCACCACGTGCTTATTCATCAATAACTCATCATCGATTTTTTTCTACATAGAACAGTTATAAGGGAAATTGAGAAAACTCATCCTCATAATATAGATCACCGCTTATATACGAATGTATTACAAAGTGTGTAACAATAAATAAATAAATAAATAAATAATACAATTATTATGTACTGTCAACATAATTTTCTCTCCACATAAGTTAACAAATATATACCACCAAAACGTCTAAGGAAACCCTTACCGATTTTATTCGAAGTCCTGGCATTCTCCGGTTTCCGATCAGCAAAACTCAGTCACATGTTCCAGTCATAATCATTGCACGGAGTCCAATGAACACAAAACACTAAATACTCATTTAAATAAATATTTCTGCCAAAATCCTTAATTCACAGTACTGTACAATTGTTTTAAAGTACATTACACTTCAAATAAACACTATCCCAACACTCTAAATAAGAAAAAAATTGATAATTAGTTCATGGTAATAAACAAACGTCAACACGCGTCACCATATTGTTTAAGAGTAACATGTGATTGCTTCGTTCAGTCACAAGATGGCAGAAATTTAAATAAATACAGCGATAAATAATTTTACTGCTGAATTTATATACATATCAGTAAAATCGTGCATTTGTATTTCTCAGGGTTAACATTAGGAAGTAACAGACTTGCACAAACCAAAGTTTTATTTTTCGATTGTTGTATATTATTTTGAATTGCAATAATATATTTTTAAATAATTTGTAAGCTAAACCAGATTCAGCGGGAATTTCAAACAGCTTTTGAATCATGTAAAGGGCTATAAATATAAATAATATTAATAATAATAATAATAATTAATAATAATAATAATAAAAATAATAATAATAATAATAATAATAATAATAATAATTATTATTATTAATAATAATTAATAATAATAATAATAATAATAAAAATAATAATAATAATTAATAATAATAATAATAATTAAAAGAATGTGAAAAGCAAAAACTATTATCTTGCCCATAATAATAGGAGCTACGGGTTTCGTTGACGACGAGTTTCAGAAGAATACTGAGAAATTGCCTGGTAAAAAAATAATTGGAACAGCATATATAATAAGAAAGGTGCTCACATAGTCACTCAGACCCAAGCTGCTTTGGGAAGCCGCCGGTTGGAGTGATTCCTCCGAACTGCAGAATATAATATGTTTGTCCAGAATATCGGGACCAATAATAATTATAATGTAATGTATTATATATTTGTAGTTTGTGAAATAAAAGGATAATAATAATAATAATAATAATAATAATAATAATAATAATAATAATAATAATAATAATAGTAATAATAATAATAAATAAATTTATAATGGGGCCCCGATTGTCACCATATAACCTCCCGCTAATATCCGAAAAAGGGAGGTAAACAGACTAATTACTACATATCGAAAAGTTTTTAATATGTGGGAGAGTACCTTGTTCACAGATGCGTATTTTTTTAAATGATGTTATTCTCAATTGTTTGTTTATGATCAGAATCGTTATTCGAAAAATGTTTCTGACAAGTTGAAATTCCATGTTAAAATGAGATCCTCGTTATATTTTATATAAAAAAGTATCTGCTAGCGATTGAATTTACCCGGAAAATAATTAAAAACATTACACACATGAAATAAAGCCGTGAGTGAATTTTGTAGGTAATTATTCATTTTTTTCTCGCATTGTTTGTTTAATTTAGAGAAAAGCGGATGTGTTTGATGGTTTTATAACCCATGCAAATGTAACCGAAAAAATACGACTTGCAATATAGGGATACCAGGATATCACCCCAGGGTGATACGATTTCGCCGAAATTCGCGAATTTTATGTGAATTCTCTTTTTACGTAAATATTAAACATATCCCAATGTACAAACTGTTGCAAACAGTTGCAAACTGCAATCCAGTTGTAAAACTAAACTGAAAACTATAAACCCTGATTTTATTAGTCACGTTTCATATTGTCATAAACAGATTTTGTAGGAGGCATCTTTAATAGCAAATACGTGATTTCAGTGAGAATTATCTTCTTTAAAACGAGTTAACGAGCAGATTTTCCAATAAGTTTAGGAAACGAACATACATACATACAATAACGACATTCAATATTTTATGTTTGCAACTTATTTTGTGATTTAATATAATTAATATTAATTATAAACATCAAAGCAAATATGCATATTTTGATATTAAAATTTGTAACCCCGTAAAATACTTTCATTATACAGGCTGTTATGTAAGTAACGTGCCATAGTTCATGGTGGTATGATAAAGAGAATTGAAAGAAGTTTTAATCTAAATATATTCTGCACAATCTGTCAAGTTGTAAAAGTTTTGGGACAGTAAAGCCGACCAATTACGAACTAGTTTCTTAATAAGTTAAAATCAAAAAATAAAGTTGTTCCAAAAATCATCATTTGTCGAAATACTTAAAAAATTAAAAATGCTTGTTACTTTCACAATCAAGAATACACGGACATGCATTTCGTTTACGGAGGAAGTGCGCCAAAACAATCGCCATTAATAATAAGTATCTTATCTATGTGCAACCTTTGACTTCAAACCTTCAAAAATGTTTTCACTCAAACTACTGTGATTTTTAAATAATTTTTTATTCATATAAATAATTTTTAGAAATACAACAGGCACATTAGAAAAGAAATTACTGCAGATGTATCTTACATTGCGACTGGTAACGTGTGGCATATTACTTACTAAACACCCTGTATATTGTTTTAAGTTTACAATATACAGAGTTTTAACATAATACAAATCATTCTAACAAAAATTAACAATTGCATATACAAAGTGGTGACCGGGCACAGGCACAGCCGAACATAGGACTGTAACATGTAAAATCATACTTTCGTAATTTCCTGGTTCTCTTAATTATTTTTGGTAAAAAAGCTTCAAATAAAAATTGTAGGGCATTTCTTCATCTGAATCAATAAACCAAAATTAAATTTGCATGCTTTGTCACAACAGAAATTAGGCCCCAAAAATAACGATAGTTATGGAACTTAACAAAAAAATAACAAATGACGATTTATGTCATATTAAGATTATTTTTTTATTCGTAATTTATCTTCATGTGAATAATTATGAATTTAAATTAATTGATAATTATTTACTTGAACAGATTAATAATTAATAAAAATAAACTAAACTCACTTGACAGTACTAGTAGTACTATAGTCCGTTCGCTGAAACGAGAGAATGTGGAACTAATTCTTGAACAGAGACAAGTCATTAGCCAAAAGTGAATAATTTTGGAGCCGAACCAATAGACTTGTTTCTGTTCAACAATTAGTTCCACATTCATTAAACGAAATATTTGAAGGCAACGCTCTTGCGCGTTTTCACTACTAAGCTTTGAAGATAAAGGTTCAAGCTTAGAAGTGCATTCTTCGAATACATAAGATAAATTTAACAAGTTCGGGCATGTTCGTGACCGTCATTTTCGAAATGACAAACGCCTCATTTTTAAAATGATGTAATGGTGACTGTCATGGTCATGCACTAAAATGACCTAACGGTCATTTTGTAAATGACTGTGACTGACCACTGTCATATAATCGACTCACATCGCTAACTGTAACATACAAAAAAAACGTGGCCAACGCAACATCTTTCTCCAATTACATTTTATTTTTCATAAGAATCGTATAAGTGTAAAAATATATAGGGTCGTGTGGCTATATGCGAACGGAACGGATTCAATTCCGACTTGAATATTGTTTCACTTGTGATGCTCTATGTACAATAACTTTGAGATCCCATAAGGGCTGGTAAATGTCCCTAACGGTACCAAAGTCTGCTAATAAAAGCAAATTTGCACACCCAGAAGTGAGAAATATCTTTATTTATTCAAAAAGTTTTTTATTTTAATCTAAAAAAAATTGTTTGGTCCTGTACTTCGCCTGTTTCGAATTTTTGTCCTTTATTTTATTTGGACCTTAGTTCTTCTTGAATTTAATTCTTCAATTCGTATTCTTTAATGGTTTATAATTGGGATTTCATTGTAAGTATGTTTCTATACAAATTTGATTATATTATCACTGATTCATATCTCCTATCTACATTATTAGCAATTTAAAAGCAATATAGTTAGGTAACTACCCCCAATATTGAATAATCCAAATCTCAGTTTAATCCGTGTAGACAATCCACGTAGATTATCGATTACAAGGAAAGTGACACTGGAGGGCAGTGCAGATTGTCGTGCTGGTAACAACCTCCTACGATATCGGGCGATCAAATTCGACCCCAGGGAGTTCGTATCTCGTCGTTGTCTCGTCCTCGCTACCCTTACCGCCTGCCCCTGGCCAGCGCCATCAGGACGTACGTGCCGCCGACAAAGGGATTTCTATGTAATTAAAAACAGACACGTGTTTGGGTGGCCAATAGGAAATTAGTGGGGGAACATCATAGTAGAGCCAAAAAGAAAAAATAACTTTTTTACCTTCCGTCACCGTTAGGTAAGGAAGGTATTGTCTTTGGTCAAAAAATTCGGTGGTGAGTTTTTAATGTATAAGCACGTTTTAAGGTCCCTAGAATACGATTTTACTATTTGTGTGTGTGTGTGTGTGTGTGTGTGTGTGTGTGTGTGTGTGTGTGTGTGTGTGTGTGTGTGCGTGTGTGTGTGTGTGTGTGTATGTGTGTCAGGGTGTGTGTGTGTGTAACAAAATTTTCGTCTACGATAACTCTAATACTACAATTACAAAAATTATAATTCTTTCGTATTCCTCTTCGTTGCATCCATATGAAGAGCTGATTAGATTTTGGTTATAATTGGTCAACCGCAAGTACCCTCATTTGAAGATTTTAACAGTTTTTCTTGAAAAAATGATGGTAAGTATCATTTTTTCACATTTAATGTTATTATAAATATTAAAGAACATTGTATCCTCTATACGCTTTAACTGCGTTTTATACTAAATATTAAATGGATATAGAGTTATAAAATTATAAAGAAATTAAATTTCATAAATTAGCTAGCTATGCTAGAAACAGCTACTATATTAAGAAAATTCTGATTGAAAGATGTCTGTCAATTGACATATTCCTAGTATATTTGTTATAATTTTACTCGAAATATAGGATCTTTTTGCTCGAAACTTTCTGTATGGAATTTGTATAAAATACATACAACTGTCGAAAGGTAATGTACATACAAGAAATTTAGAATCTTTTGCAAGGAACTTTCTTTATGGATTTTATAGATAATATATTTACGAAAATTCTACCGGTAGATACCGCATCTACTGACTGTGTTCGAAAACACGAGTGGTAAAAAGTTACCGTGTTCGAAAATTATACAATAACTACCAGATCCATCTGCCGGATTCATGAAGAATCTAATCTCAAAAAAAAGTGATGCAAAGCGAAGCGCGCGCGTTTAAAGTTTGTTAACTATCAAATTTTTGACCTATCTCAAATTTTCAATTTTTTTTTTATAGGTTATGGATCTACCCTGTATACCACTTGCGTTCTTAAAATATCAATTCCGATAGCTATAACCTGATAAACAGCTGTTTACCGGTATTAGTTCACCGGTAGAATTTTCGTAAATGCCTCATATAACTGACGGAAGGTAATGTGCTGGCCACATCAGATTTTTCTTCTTTACGATTATTTTTTTTTATCACTAAGTTTCTTTTGAATTTGCATGTTTCAATTGAGTTGAGGATGTATACCCAACGGTAGAATTAAAAGCAAAGTATAAAATTCATTTAATGAAGTTTTTAATACGAAAATATATTGAGTTTGTTTTATTAGAAATAAAACTACGAAACTGTTTTCTTTTACAACCTAAGATAACTAAGATAAGTTAAAGCGAAATAATGTACAATACAAAAAGACAAGATGAAATGCTTCTCAAGAGTACTCGTAAATAAATTATTGATTCTGTGGTTCTTTCTTCACAATAGTTCTAAAACCCCGTGAGGTGTTCCCGATAAATAAAAACAGATTGGACACCCATAAATGGGTAATAAGCCGAATAAATTTCCAGAGAAGTTTTCTCTCCGTCCCACTTAATGTAGGAAAACGCGTAATGTCCAAAATTACAGGAACGTACATAAATTTTTGATTAGTTAACGTACTTGTGAAATTGTGAAAAATTATCAGCCATCGGGATTCGAACCCGAAACATTTATCTTGCTGGGATAGTGCTCTAACCAACTAAACTATTATTGGCTACTCTCCTCTTGATGGCTGAACAATCTTTCACTTCTAAAGTCGTACCGAGGATATTAATGACAATTTTTCACAATTTATTTCATATATACAAACTGTTAACTCATTGTTAATATTAAAATTTTGTCTGGTAAGGCCTTGAGTAAATTATGACTCCTTCACTAGATGTTTAAAAAACGCAGTGGTAGCTTGGCAACCCCACAGCTAATCATGTAGACGATTAATAATATCCTCAGCAGTTATACGACTTTAGAAGTGAAAGATTGTTCAGCCATCAAGACGACTATCCCGGCAAGATAGGTGTCTCGGGTTCGAATCCCGATAGCTGACAATTTTTCACAATTTATTTCATATATACAAACTATTAACTCATTGTTAATATTAGAATTTGGTCTGGTAGAGCCTTGAGTATATTATGACTCGTTCACTAGATGTTTAAACGCAGTGCTAGCTTGGCAACCCCACATCTAATCATGTGACGATTAATAATATCCTCAGCAGTTATACGACTTTAGAAGTGAAAGATTGTTCAGCCATCGAGAGGAGAGCAGCCAATTCTTGAAAAGCGAGATGTCAGTGAGATTTGACAGAAGTGAGAAAAAACGTCACGTGACTTACATGTCACGTAGTGAGATTTTTTCTTTAATTCTTGAAATAATTTTGTCGTCTCACTACTTCACATTTCATCTCACTACGTGAAACTTATCTCCCCACTTTTTTGGTTGTGAGAATCAATGTCAGTCGCTAATGTTAAATAGAAATTTGCTTAATTCTAAATTATGTTAACTAATATAATAAATAAAATTATTACGAATATCATGGATGACGAATGAGACGTAGCTGCTGCTTTAAAGCATTTGAAAAATACAGAAATTACTTTTCGAACTAAATTTTTGAAATATTATTTCGGCTGAATAAATATTTAGTGGATCGCTTGGGTAACAATTTAAGCCAACCTACCAAGTCATAGATCAGCATTAGGGATTCCAACAAAAAATTTAACTACTTTACGTTTTTTGATTTGTGGGTATCCAGCTTGGTGAGGGAAATGACATATATTTAGTAATTATAACTACAGCCTGATATAAATATTTTACATATACTTATACAATTTTTATTTATTTAGAATTTTGGATTTCGGCCTACAAGCCACTAATCCTTACATAATTATGTTACATGTGGTTTTTTTTATATCTATATTGTTTACATATTATTTATTAAATTAATATCCGTGAGGTATTTTATTATGTTATTTGTGTGGTCCATGTTGTTGCTTAACGCTTCCTTCACTGTGGGTGGGATGTTGTGCTTCCGTCTATCGCTCGCGTATTTGTGGCATTCTGTTATGATGTGCTTTACCGTAATTGTGGTTGAGCAGATTTCGCATGTTTTGGGGTCCGTTTTTTTAAGTATATGTTCGTGTGTATACTTGGTGTGTCCAATTCGTAACCTGGATATCACGACTTGGAGTTTTCTTTCATCTGGTACTTGCCATTTTTCTGTTCCTTCTTTTATTTCACGTAATTTATTATTTGTTATTTCGGTCCAGTTGGTTTTCCATTCTTACTACTTATACAATACAAATACGTTTACACGTAGTAAGCCACATTTTATTTGTAGTTGTTCGATTACGGCAATAATAATAAATAGTTAATATAGAGAAGTTAGCTATACGTTAGTCACTCGTAAGCATAGGGGCGGAGAAAATTTGGCCCGCGGGCTGCCTAACACATACCACTACACTACGGACACGGACAACGGAGACCTACGGATTCAAAATTCAATAAATCTAGAAAAAGTAGTTGCATATGGCAACGTTATCAATACCAGCTAAAATGAAAATAAGGGCTGGATTGTAGTTTATCCAGAATAGTTGAAATAGCAATTTTTTTGTTGTAATGTCTTATTTTAGCTAAAATATAATAAGGAAACATAAAATTGGAGCGCGGAAACGTATTTATATATTGTTTGGAAAAATATATATATTTTTTAAATCTTGACAAAAACAATACCTAATGCACAGTAATGTATTAAGAAATTTAAAAAAATCCTGGCAAAAACAATACCTAACGCACACACATTCGACATCGCTCGGCCCACTATCTTCATGTTAGTTTACAATAGTTTGACAGATGAACGCAAAATTATAAAAAAAAAAATGTTAAACGTAGGATAAGAAGGAAAATAAGACGTAATTTTGCAAATATATATTAATTGAAACAGTATTATTCGTATGAAAGCGTAAGTACCTACTTAAACATGGAAATATATGTAGTTCATCTAACCTAATTTTTTTCAGAAAAAATGCCAAAATCTCTATAAATATAGCTTTCCGCGCCCAATTTTTAGCGGTATTTACTGTTTTTAATAGTTTACCAAGTATATATAACCATTAATTTAAAATTCTTTAATTCTAGATAAACTGCAATTTAGTCAAAATAAGAATATCACGGAAAATATGTAAAGGTAATCAAAGAAGAGTGCAATGTAGTATTGTCAATGTCAAAAATTACACTTTTATGTCAAATTTTTCACTTGATAAATCATGGCCATTTAGATAGATGAAATATATCTCTTTGTTTCGGGAATTAATAAAGTGAGAAAATATGAAATGAGATGAGAGTGAGATGAAATTTTATGTCACCTTTGTGACAAAATTCTCATATTTCAACAATCGGTATCCGGGTATAACGAAGTGCTGCTTATCGCGATTTTGAAATCCGTGTTGTATAAAGTTTAGTTGTTGCCGTACTTTGCGTAGGATGTAAACACATAACGAGCTTAGCGGGTATGAAAATATCGAACAGCAGACCATTAGCATCAGTGGCATTATTCTAATCCCATTGACGTTGCTAGCGAATGGCATCTAAGATTATTGGTGAACGGCTCCGAACGTCCGTACTAGTTTGACGGGGGTAGCTAACTTAAACTCCATGATCTTATGAATAGCCTCATCTGGGTTGCCTCATCCTCATGCCCATGCCTGCAGCTTACTGTCTCTAATCCCATTATTGCCGGAGTCATTTAACTAGCGAACGCCATCACATTAACTCGGAGGTGTACACAGAACTTTAGATAGAATTACACCTGACCAGCACACATAACATGCTTGCGATAATTAGGCTTTTGTTTTGTAACACGGTTATTGCGGTTGCTAGCGACCGGGAAATTAGTTATAAGTAGCCACAAGTGCATCCAATCCAGACAAGGTTTTTAGCTACAGTGCCTTTCAATTGGGAAAAGGCTAAAAAGTTTGCGCTTACTACTATAAACTTTTAATGTAAAACTACGAACGAGTACTTTACTTTTTACAAGCTTTTAAAATTTTACATTCTGCTAAACTCTTGATTTGCTATTTTCATGGAAAATTTCAAATGCATAAATAATTGAAGATAAGATGTACAGTACAGACAAGATACATGAATGCACCTACGGATTTATTATCAAAAGACAATGTTTCCTTGAATTTTAATTCTTAAAATATTCACTTCATGATGGAGTATAATTAGTTCCCACTTTTAAATAAAACTGACGAGCCAATAGGTACGTTCTATTGGTGTCAGAAATCTTCCTACTTCTTCTAGTAGAACATCAATGGTCGTTCTTTTGCGTAAAAAAAATCAAAATATTCCTACGAATCATTCCAACTTCATAGATGAACGCTTTGGTATGAAAATATATAAAGTGGATATAAATTCAAAATTTTACTACATTTGTGAATGTTTAGAATAGACTGTACTCAACAACAATACCTCCTTTACGTTTTTATTATTTAATATATTTTTATATAATTATAATCTCTGTAATATTTGCATAACAACATTTAGCAGATCCAAAATAAACATACAAAGTTATCTTTAGTTGTTAACTAACAATAACACATTACCACTGCCACTGTTCTATTGTATTTATTTTTTACTTGACAGTTATTTGCTACTGAGCGTTTTATTGCTTTAAGAATATTCTTATTTTAGTAGGAATATTTCTGACAACGATAGATCGTACCTCATGAATTCGGGTTAATCATAAATGTCACTTTCTTTTCCACTGTCGCACACCTTATGATTAATGACGAGATTGGTTTGTTCTTATCCTGTACGCACTCTAATTCAATGCAACTTGGAGGCAGTAATATATAGAGATTTCCTATAACTGTTGTATATCTTAATTTTTATTGATGAAGATAAGAGAATAAAAAAATCTGGTGTGGCCCGAGTCACAAAAAAATTAAACTTAACATTATCTTTATTTTTGGATTAGCAAATTTTACTCTAATTTTGGCAGTTTATTTCTTGAAATATAGTCTAATCTAATCCAAGTAACTACCTTTTGATAATAAAATGAAGATTAAATTTTAAATACAGGGACAGAATAGAATTCACTAATGCAAAAATGAGGATTACCTTAAACTTTTTTACGAATCGTTAATTTTTATTAATCTAAATTCTATCTATTTATTTATACTGGAAACTGTATTGAATTTCTTTCCTATTGTTCTATTTACTTTTTTTCTTTTTAAAACGTTACTATTATTAAATTGAAATGATTAGTTCTTTGACCACTGTCAGTTACATACATTGGAATAACTGCGCAACCAAGGAGTTTTGTTTGTTTAAAGCGTAGGCTCCGAGATTTAAATTATAGATAATTTTATAAATTTAACCATAAAATATATAGAAAAAGTTTTAATGCAAATCTGTAGAAAATTTAATAATCTTTAATTTTTATAATAACACTAATCTCGAAAAAGTAACATTTAAAGGTATTTTTCGAAGAAAAACTATTTTGAGCTTCTAGTAAAGCCCCATTTTCGGTTATCCGATTTACACCAAAATCTGATGGGCTCTTTCCGTTACAGAAAAAGTTCGAAATACAAGGTTTCAAAATTTTCTGAATGATAGTTTTTTAGTGGAGGATCCACACACACATACACATAGACATCATCGTGAAAATCTCGATATGCGATTTTTAGCACGATCCCTATATCTCCCTTGTCAAGGGTAGCAGGAGGTAAAAACACAAATATATAACCGATACCTTCGGTAGCGGCAAGGTTACCACTATTCTGCACTTCAGGCGCCGAAAAAATTGTTTATTTTATATTTTGGTAATACCATTGACAACATTGTAAACAGGGAGAAATCTTGAAACCATTAAAATTAATAACATTTCTTGGTGAAATTACATGATTTGTATTAGTAGCGAACTATTGGCGTCCAATTTAATAACATTTATGAACCCATGAAATCAGGTTCGGGTCCGGCTGATCTGCCTCCGTTCTAATAATCCCTGCTCCATGAAGTCGAACTAGGAGGCAGTTAGTGTGCGTCTTCAAAGACATGTAAGTTGGCTTTGAAATCTCCCGGTTGATTTATCCGTGTTAATTTCTGGTGCGCGGCGCAAACTCTCCGCGTAACGACCCAAACTTCCGGCGCCGACTTCCGCCCCATTATTTCCTGCGGCGAATGCAATCGATGTAGTTTTAAAAGCTGGAAGTATTTCACCGATGCCATCAACAGGTTTTTCTTGCCACTCCGCGCTTTTCTGTGTGAAACGCTTTCCAAAACAAAGTTTCGTTTTTCACGTCCGACGAGTTCATTCATTTTGTTCTCTACACGTTAAACCAACATAAGTAAAAACTAATAACGTGAGGCTTTTAAAATTTCCTTCCGCTACGAACGTCTTTAACCATCTTCTTTTCTTTTTCCTTCCCTGGCTTTGCTCGAAATGAAGGCATCGCGATTGACAAGATTGCATTCCTCACTATTTTCAGTTGAGTCTCTTCTTTTTATCAGGTACTTACTAATTATTACTGCACATGGTACTGAAATGTGCATTATTATTAGTAAAATAAAATAAATAAATATATCATTACGGCATATTATCCATTGCTGGGTATGCCAATCTGTTTTGTGCACAAATATTGATAATGTTAATGACATAACTGTTGCATTTTTTCGGAGGGCTTACGGGGAGGAAGATTTAAGCCATGCAAAGGTATATGAGTTGTTTTCTCGTGTTAAAAGTGGTCGAATGTCAATTGCAGTAAAGATGAACCTCAACCTGGACGTCCTACTACGTCCAGAACGTCCGAAAGAATTGAAAAAATTGTAATGCGATCATTACTGATCGTCGTGCGAACAATTGATGAGCTAGGGGAATTGACTGGAATATCTTGGAGTTTGTGCCTACGAATTTTAACTGAAAATTTGAAGATGATATTCGCTGTACGACAGCACGTCCAACGACCAGAGAGCTAACCATTTGAGTGTGTGTCAGGATTTGAAGGAACAGTCAGAAATCGATCCGGAATTTTTGTAAGCTCTCCCAAACATTGATGCAAAATTTGATGTCCGCCATTAAAAAATAATCGTACGCGTCAAAGAGCACTCACGAAAAAATTCATACTGACCTCTCAGATGTTTCCCCACGGATGCCACTCGGGTAGAAAATAATTCTTGGGTATATTGGGTAGCACCTCGTAAACACAAAAAATATAAAACTTTCTAAAAATATTTCTACATTCTCATATTTACGTTATTTATTATAAATATTATGTTATCTATACACGTAACGACGGCCGCTCCATATTTTGGCCGCCTACGCGCGGGGCACAAATTGCACGCCCGTTAGGAACGGCCCTGTTAAAGACATAAGTAGAGACATTTGAATTGCATGCGACAATATTATATTTTCTCTTTATAACTACTAATTTTTATGTTTCTGTAGCCATACGCAAAATAAAATAAATAAATTCAGGATCAGGTGAACATGTAATAAGACGAGGGTAAGCGCAATAACAGATAAATATTCTAAATTATAGTTTCGATAATCATATTTTAACTCTGCTTATCTGTTTAAGTTATAAATGTCAAAATTCAGTTTAGAAATTCTTTTCGTATTATGACAGTCACGACATTTATTTGTTGATAATTAAGTCTGGAAATTATTATGTATACGTGCGTGACTTTGGATGCCCTGGCCTATGCACCCCGTACCCCTAAGATAATCCTGTCCTGAAGATAGCGTTTTGTTTTAGATAGTCGGTTTTAGAGAGCCATGGGATAAACATGGGAGAATCGAGATAAGTTCGTCGAGTCGTCAAAACGTTGTTTGTTGCCGGAATGTAGTGTTTTAGTTTAGGGGCGCGTGCAGAACGCCGCCCGCTGGGTTACGGAATGTAATCATGTAAATAAAACGTTTATTTAAATAAATAATTGCGTAGGCTTCCAAGGTTACCCGACATGTAAACTGAGTCTCCCCCTCTTGTTGCTTAAACTCGGCCTCTAGCGTGGTTGACACGTCGGGTAACCTTGTTTAAGAGAGTACTATTCCCCTTGCTCCTGAAGATGCCCCATACGACTGCGGGCGAAACGTTGAGCTCTGACTCAAAATATTACACAGTCCATTCCCGGAAAACGAATATTTTTCGTTTAGTTAATTAGTTAAAAAGTTTAGTTATTAAAAACCAAGTAGTGTCCATGTCCGTAAATAATAATGTAAGTGTTCATCATTGTAAAGTGTAAGTGTATGTGTGTTCTTCCTTCTCACGAGGCGATCCTTCTGACGAAGTCCTTCTCAAGAAGCTTTCGGCACGAACTGTTGGACGCCAACCATCAGAGGCGTCCACCAGTAAGAGTCAGTTAGTGTATCATCGTTGCAGTTATCAGTATTAGTAGCATCAAGATCCGCACCCCCCTCGTGTTACAAACATGATAATAACTATTATACCATCTTCAATTACGTCCTTCACCAATTCTCTTCAATTTTGTCCCAACAGTGACAGGAAAGCACTCTCTTATGCTGTATCAGCAAAACATTAACCATTAGATCAATCTGGAACCCAGTGGGGTTGACCAAATCCGGGGTGTAGGGTGGTTAGTTTCAATAGACAAATGCTGCTCAATGATGCTACGGCACAATACAGCTCGGGCGTTGATTGGCTCGAATGCAAAATATTTGACGTGAGCTGTGTAAGTTGCCAGATTTCTTGAGTAAGGTGGATAGTGGATCTATAGGCAAAAATGAGAGGCGGAATGTATTATAGTTTAATTTAGTTGTAAATTGTAATATATTATTGAGCAAAGGTGGAAGGCAATATCATCTAGTGTTTAATTAAAACACTTTCGAGACAGCGGAGGTGGGAAAGGTGTAGAGACTTTTTTAAATGATAGAATTTAATAAACGGTGCGCGTGTTCCGACCTACGAACCGAAATTGAAGTCTTTGTTCTGCGCTAAAAACAGTTTTCGCTCGCGTCGTGTCGGCTGCACGCTTCGGCGAAGAGCTCTTTGATGTAGCGCGCCGTTGCCGTCGTCATGACGACGTCGTTGCTTTCAGCTCGTGTGCATCCCATTAATAATGTTAGAGTTCGTAATGTAATATGGCAGACCGAACTTGATTTATAAAATTTAACCTTCCCGGATTGCTGTTGGTACGTGTACGATACTGAACTAGATATTACAATCCAGCGTTTCAATTACTGTGCCTGTGTGGGAGCGTATCATAATCTTCACAACTTATAATTGTTACAAGGCCTACGCATCTCGGGTCCTCTCGGCAAAGTTCGATTTTCACTGGGAAGAACTACATATGAAGTAGACTCAACATTTAGGGGAATCTATGTATCTCTTGTTTCTTAAAAGAAATTTATCTATATTTTAGTTAAGAATAGACTTGGTGGCGCTCCAGAGCCATCTTGTTTTACACACATAAAAGTTATGAATTAGTTTTGTATCGTACATGACATACTTCACTGTCCGAAACGTCAAAATTTTATCATTCTTAATTCTTTAATAAATAAATAATTACTTGAAAACTGTTAAATAGATTATAAAGTCAAAATGGAATAAATAATATACCTGTTTACATATCGCTATTTTAAACTTGGTTTGCGTTTAGGCCAATCAAAAAGCTAGAATCATAAGCTCTATTTCACTCCTAAGTCTATTCTTATCTGAAATACAGTATAGCGAGCTGTCAGATATTCAAATAGTAATAAAATATTTACTAGGGTTATAGAGTTCAATAGAACCAATTTTTGTCTAACATTAAATTCCAGTACCTCCTTCATCTCAGTTAGAACCACGGTTAATGCAGTGGCGGTTCGTGAGGTGAAAAGTAGGTGAAGAGATATTTATGAAGCGGGGGGGGGGGGGGGGGCGGTCTATGTATTGAAGTTTTAACATTTTTTTATTTAAATTTAATATTGAGGTTGACTACTTGCCAATAAATATTTTTTATTGTCGTCTGTCCATCAGGAGTACGGTGTCTCCAGTAAAATGCATATCTAGGTATAAAATCATTTTGCAGATTTATTCTGATTCTGATTTAAATAGGTAATATGTGCAATCTATAAAAGTAATAATTTGTAGAAATAATTCTTATCAATGTGTAAAACAGAAATAATAATGAATGAGGGTACCTACCTACAATAAAATAAAATTGCGATACTTTCAATATAAACTTTCAATATAAACTTAAAAATATATTAGCATTAATAAGTTAAAACTATAATTTGGAGAGGTGAATTAATGGAGAACCAGTCCTTGAAGAGGAAAATATTTATTGATACATTAACATTAAACAACACCGACGTTTTGGTCACAAATTTACCATCCTCAGGGTTAGTTTAAGTTATTTTAAAATTTCAGATTTGTTAAAATAATAATGATACATAATCAAAAACATAGATTGGTGATGTCAAATTATAAGAAAAAAATGCGTACATTGTATCAGAAGGTCAATATAGAACTCATATAATTTGACGACATCACCAATCTATGTTTTTGATTATGTGTCATTATTATTTTAACAAATCTGAAATTTTAAAATAACTTAAACTAACCCTGAGGATGGTCAATTTGTGACCAAAACGTCGGCGTTGTTTATTGTGAATGTATCAATAAATATTTTGCTCTTCAAGGACTGGTTCTCCATTAATTCACCTCTCCAAATCTATATCAACAGTCCATTAAAATTTACTGCTATAAAATAATAATTATAAATGTAATAATAAACTATTCAAATTGTTTTATTAACAGCGTAGCAAAATAAGGCATCAATTTCAATGCGACGATGAGGTACAAAGCTCGAGATGTGATATTCACCATTCGCTTCTGTAAGTGGTGGGAGAAGCGTCGGTGCCATGGCAACTAATATATCTAGCCAGTAAACGCTATCTGCGCGCGCAACTTCGAAGCGTTTATTCGAAATTTGAATTGCCCTTCATGTGATGGGGGTTTCGCATGAGCATTTATTATAACTTTTAGTAAATAATTTGTTTTATATTGATCTTTATTTCAGGCTTTATAGTACATAATATGAAAAATTTAATGTATTGAAAATAATAAAAAAATTGTTTTGTTTTCTGAAATAACAGATGAAGTTGCTCTTCACCTTCTTCACCCGAATAGCCGCCACTGGGTTAATGTAGTTGTTACTGTCCCTGAAAAGTTAGGAATGTTACAGGTATTAAGCATCGATGGGAGCAAACACGGAGCGAAGCGTGTTCGACTGTCGTAGATTTCCGACTTATGATAAGTATGATTATAAGAACTATGAGTTATGATATGTACTCATTTCAGTTATCGTGCCTGTATTTGCGGTTCCCATAGTGACGCGCGTTACATTCGCCATTCACCACACTAGCAAATTCACATATACTATGTATGTATTTGAAATTAACCGATTTACTAATTTGCCAACGTAGGCAACCAACAATCTCATATGTCTATTTCAATTTCAAAGCAATAGTTTCTAATAATAGGGTTGCTGGTCCACTGGATAAGGTGACAGCCTGTTGTACCGACAACGGAGATTAGATCGAGGTTTAGAACATTTCCTTTTCATCGCTCCCCATAATACGATAGACCACTGTCCTATTAACCATCAATTGTAATGCAATCACCAAATTCAAAACCAAAATAGATATTGAACAGCATAATGTATCTGCGGGATAATATCGAAAATTAGAATCTATTCTACGGAACGAAGGAAAAGATAATGCAGCATCCTATTAAAAGTTCTTTAATTAAATATGAAGAAAGGTTTTGTGAAAAATTCATGGACTTCACCGGATTTGAACCTAGAACCTTCCTGTTGCTAGCAGGAGATACTACTACCAACTGAGATTTGATATCTCTCCGAAGCCAATGAATTTTTTACCTGTCCTAGGCCCAGTTTTTCCATATCTTGATGAAGTGTCAGTTAATTTACCTGTCAGATATAATGAAAATATCGCACCGATATTAGATCGTTAATTAATAATTTCTTCGCATTGAGTTAATTTAATAGGCTACTTAAGTGGTACTGAAAATGTCATATCTATCACTAAATACCTAAAGTAAAGTTGAAAACATATGTAAAAATATACGTTTTATTTTTAAAAAAATATTTGTTTTTTAATGTATTAAGAAAGAAGGCTTTCTTTGACGTCATTATTTTGAACTGGAGAAAGGGATGCATATTTGAGAATGTAACCAGCAGATGGCGAGCGAGTACGAGTTTTAATTTGATTTTGACATTAGTTCATTTTTCTGTCACTGTCTCTCTTCTTTATTATTTACAATTTGCGTGGTTTCTGTTACTTTCATTACGTATTTCGATTAGTTAAGCAGGATTTTGAAGGATTTTAACTTAGCTTATACTCGTACAAGATTAAAATGACAAATGAAAATATTAATCTCTAAACTATTATTCAAACGTCAAACAGATGATCTGTCATATTTAAATTACCCGCACATGCCGTTGCTATTGGACGTACCGATGTTATTGCTTTACGGCCATTCACTGGTTCGGCGTAATTCTGCGTCATACATAGCGGTAATTTAAATATTAAAATTTCATTAATTTTTTTTCTGGCGAATTAATGAAAATTTTGCCAAAAGAAAAAATATGGGTAGCAAGTTTTTATCGTCTCTTCAAAAATACTAAATAAAAAAATCTGGTGTGGCGAACACAATACCTCCCGCCATTTACAGCCCGAGTAAAAAAAGATTAAGTCAATCCTTATTTTTGGATTAACGTATTTTACTCTAATTTTGACAGTTTATATCTTAAGATATAGTCTAATCTAATCCAAGTTACTACCTTTTTTAAACCCCTCAACAGGATTTAATCCCAATTACAGAGTGGGTTCACATTCACACACATCCATGCCTTAGTGGGATTCGAACCCAGAGCCCCGAGGGCACTCATGACATGAGGCGTTGCTCTAATCATTTTAAATACCGGGATAGAATAGAATTCAATAATCCATAAATGAGGATTAGCTTAAACATTTTTTTGAATCGTTAATTTTTATTAATCTAAATACATACCTGCATATGTATAATTATGCTGAATCGAATTCCTTTTCTATTGTTCTACTTACTTTTTTCTTTTTAAAACGTTACAAATATTATTTTGAAGTGATTAGTTCTTTGATAGTGACATTCAAGGGTAACGTTTATCTGTCAGTTATATACATTTGAATAACTGCGCATCCAAGTTTTATTTGTTTAAAGCGTAGGCTCCGGGATTTAAATTACAGATGATTTTATAAATTTATCCATAAAATATATAGAAAAAGTATTAATGCAAATCTGTAGAAAATTAAATAATCTTTAATCTCGAAAAAAATAACTTTTAAAGGTATTTTTCGAAGAAAAACTATTTTGAGCTTCTAATAAAGTGCCATTTTCGGTTATCCAATTTTCACCAAAATCTAATGGGCTCCACACATACACACAGACACCATCGTGAAAATGTTAAAATTGGATTCTAGGGACCTTAAAACGTGCTCATTTACCAAAATCTCGATATGAGATTTTTAGCACGATCCCTATACCTCCCTTACCAAGGGTAGCGGGAGGTAAAAATGGCACGCAAGTAGCCCATTGTTCACGGTTCTGAATGTTACAATATTTGAAAGGTTGGTATTGACTACGAATTAGCTATTCAACTGCTAGGAGAAATAATTACTAGCCGGAAGACATAATATTTCGGCCGGTTTACATTTTAAACAAACAAATTATAAAACCTACGTAAATGTGAGATATTTCAAAAAATATATTTCGGCTAGTTTAAAATATAGATTTCAAACATACAAAAATTAAATATGTTATTCCAGTATTCCGTCATTTAACATAGGATTACATACAATACAGGTAGGTTTTATACTGTCTTTACGAAGTTTTTCATATTATGCCAAAACTAAAGGTTCTTGGTAGAAAATAAATGTGGATTAAAAAAAGACCCTTTTAATGTCGGCCGACCTATTATCAGTAATCAGTGGAACTATAATGAGCCAGTAATAATAATCTCAAAGTTATTTTGTCTATAAGATTTTTTTGTTGTTTACAAATTTATTAGCGTAGCTGTCAACAAATTTATTAAATTCTGAAAACGCTTATAAGTATATTTAGAAAAGAAAACTCTCTCAAATTGTTAATGTTGAATACCTTGAACGAAAAAAGGAAAGCTCCTGACAACTATTCGTCATTATCAGTTCTTCTCTTCAGCTCTCGACGCCGTAATTAAGTTGCGACTTGCGAAGAATCTTCCGAACAGCATGCAGAAAATGTAATATATTTTTCAGCTAAGTCCGGAATTTTTATCTGCAATCTCAGCGGAAATATATTCAATTACTTTTAAATTAAAAGTTTATTTTTACTCATTCAATTTGTTGTAACAAGTATTCGCGGAATTTGTGACCTTTCACATCGCAGATATTGCTGTGATTCAAGGAAAAGATAATGGACAATAAGTCCGTAATCACTTATTTGACAAAATAAGAACTGGACACTCGAATTATTAATAAAAATAAATTCTAGACAAGCTGAGTGATATTTTTATCAAGATCAGCAATCGTAAGAATTTCAAAATTAAGAAGACTTAAGAAAATGTCAGATTTGAAATGAGCGGATTTAAGAAATGAACAGACAAAAATATAAACTGTGCAACAGTTTCTTTTAATTTTTTGTTATATTGCATACTACGGTCATAGCACGATATCAACCGATTTACGTTATCGGTAGAAAGTTACTAAACTTTTTAGCCAGGGTCGGCCCAAGATACAGGCAAGCCAGGCGACCCCCTGGGGCAAAATTGGTTTTAGGGCGACATTGTTTGAGACTATTTTTTACAAAATAATTTAAAATCAAATTATAAGTTTACTGGCTCATCCAGTGTGTATCTTTAATCATAATGCTGACAATTCCAGTTGCAGCAAACTTATATTAATTAAATCCCATTTATATTTTTTTACGTTATACTAAGAAAGAAGAAAGGTTAAATTCGTTGGCGATTATATCAATTAAAAACATTGTCATATCAAATACTGAAGAAGTAATTGTTGTTCAGGAAATCTACTGAAAAATACCCCCAACATAAAAAAATTACAACAGAAGCTTTTATACGGAATCCTGTACAGAAAAATACACTGATGCAACAGCCCCTCGCCAATTTGAAAAAAGGCGACAAATTTTGGTTTTTGACATTTTTCTTGAGAACGGTGATCCGTATCAAAATTTTATACAAAACAAGATTCTTATATTTTTTACCTAGGATAAACCGTTAGAGTTAAATTAGATTTTCCGAATTGCAAAATAACGAAAAGTATTTATACCGAGACTTATACCTACACTGAGAAATATTTTTTCTTTCCCTATGTACAGGGTTAGTCACGGAAGAGTTATTTTGAAAGTCCGTTTATTTGCAACCCAAAATACTAATGACAATAGATCATATTTAATTGTATAATGTGAAATTGACAGTACCATCATTACATAGGCAAAGCAATCGTGAATAAAATATTTTATTTTTTAAGAGAGGAAGCTAGACGCTGTCGTAAATTGTATTTCGGGTTGCACACAAATGGACTTTGAAAGTAAATCTCCCGTGACTAATCTTGTATATGGTATTAGACAAAAATAAAGCGACTCTATAGAACCCAAAAGAAAAAAATCTTATTTTAAATATCTAAAATATTTTTTTTTAAATCTCATTCACATTAAGATTCTATGCTTGTCTCTTTTTTAATTCTTGTACCTATATAATCTAAACAAAATTGTATTAAATGAGGGGCGCGATTTACAATTTTCGCCCGAGGCGCTCTAATGTCTCGGGACGGCATTGTTTTTAGCTAAATTATATGAGACCGAGTCAACGTAAAATAATATGCTTGATTATAACAAAGAAAATTTGATTACAATATTGAAAACGACTAATTATTCAAAAGAGAGTTTATAATTATTGGCACAGAGTATAGTAAAGTTTAGGATTATTTTTGCTTTTAACTTACATTGGAGTGTTAATTTGGGGAGACCCAGTAAATATACAATGGCCGTATTTATTTGGGAATTTTCGAGTAGCTTGGCAGGTTAGTTGTGCTTAATTGGCATAACTGATCCTGAACTGACCCAACACACCCAGCAGATTTGCTGGGTTAGTAGATCCAAATCGTCTACTCTCTCTTTCTAAACAAGTTTAAAAAACTCAATTATACTATTCGAATTTTCCGCCAAATTTTAGAAC
>OY720449.1:17355145-17622645 GCA_963082715.1 Harpalus rubripes
GTAAAACGTACGTTGCAAGACATATGAGACAATACTGTCACAGAAAAATGTGCAGAGCTTGTGGATACAATGCCTATTAGAATCACAGGTTATTATAGGATATTGGCGATGTAACCCAATATTGGCGGAATACTAGAATACCATATACAGTTTTTTTCTCACCATTTGAGTAAGTGTTTGTAAGTGAAATTATAAAGTTCTATCGTCAAGCAAAACTAGTAAACAAATATTATTGACCACTTATATGTTTAGTTACAAATTACAATACAAGTAGCGTGAAAAAAATAACCACGTTTCTGATTTGGTATTTATGGTTTACTGTTAACAGAATTGATTTGCTAACAGAAAGAATGTTTTCGATTCCAAAAAAGAACTTGTATACAATGTAGAAAATGACATAGATATTGTATATAAGTTTGTAAAAATTACTTACAGCAGTCCATATTCTATTCGTAATGCTTGGAGTAAACAAATCCGAAGTACTCACCTGAAAAGGAAAACAAATTGTTAATAATAAGTAAACAAACATCAAGTAAAAATCTTATATCCTTAAATCTAATTTTACAATTTCCTATAAAACCGTAAAGTTTAGGAAACTTGACAAATTTTAAATGTGATTTAAATTTCAGCGCTAATCTTGTTTATCATCTTGAAAGAAAGTCGAGCTACTGTAAATTAAATTTAATCGATTTCCTGAGATAAAATATTATGAGAATTCCGACACATCTAAAAGGCACTAGAGCCTACACAATAATCAATATCAAAATTAAAGCCTGTGAATAAATCTAATACCACGTGGTTCGGGTTCTAAAATAAGAATCTCATCAACATCTCCAAAAATACAATTCTATCAACGTGGATAATAACGTTGTTCAGATCAATAATTAATTATCACATAGAATACATATTAATCCTTCAGCATATAACGAGGCATGAGATAGAATAAACTCAGATGAATTTGGAACTCATGGTTTCTAGCCCCCAAAATCTGTAGGTAGTGATAATGAGCAGTTTGCGTGAGAAATTTGTGCGAGCATTTTAAGTGGGTAGATTGAGTGAGCAGTTTGAATAAGCATTTTAAGTGGGCAGTTAGCTTAGACTCTTCATGTTTAATCACAAATATATATGGTCAACGTTTGGGTGACGGCGAAATTCATAACAATATGTGGCACATTGTCGCGCTGACTATTCTACTGCGATTAGTAGAGTGTACTCGTCTAACTAATTGTAGAAAGACGAGAAAAATGCAGTGACTTCAATGGTTTCTTGTTTCTTGTAGCTTAGTTGGTTGGAGCATTTTACTACGAGTAAACATAAAAAGTTCCGGGGTTCTCTGCCCAGTGAGGTCGATGAATTTTTTACAAAAATCTTTATTCGTTAATCAAAATTTTCTTGATAATAAAGCCAGCTTCAGCGATTTAAAAAAAATTGAGTATGTTATTCAAGTGTTCCGTTATTTAATATTGGGTTACAATGGCTTTATTAGAATAGCAGCTTTAATTCTATCAGGCATTATATCCGTAAGACCAGTATATTCTTCTGTTAGAGTATCGTCCCATATTTCTTGCAAGATAGGTTTTACCGTAAGCACTGGATTTTTAGGGAGTTTTACATATTTTGCCAAAAATAAATGGTCTCGGTAAATCTAAACTAGAAGATGACTCTTTAAAAGCCGGTCGAATGATTATCAACGGTCATGTGGCCCAAGTTTCAAGTCTATATATAAGGAATTGGAAAGAATTTTGTAGAATATATACAGATGTTTTTTTTATCAGGGCCACAATTGGTATCTCTCCTACGACTTCGTTGTAATGGGACAAAAGTTGCCATATTAAAAGGCCATTTTAGTAATGTATTTGTTTTTGCAAAAATATACATAGATCACTAGATAATAGTAAAAAACTGATTTCGGTTATTTTTTTTTCTTTTTCAAATAACTCCTACACTATCAGTCATCGAGAAAAATGTTTCGAATAAAAATATTTTTTCTATTGGTAATATTTTGAAGTATAATATAATTAGTTCTTTTGTTTTTTATTTTTTCTCTTTTCAATGATATAAATGTTATTGTGTTTTGTATTTGTTTTGCCTAAAAAAAATATATTTTTTTCTTATTTTATATTAAATTTACTGTTATTTTCTAAATATTTTTAAGATTTCTTTATAGAAATACTACTTTTATTTAAGTAAATTATTTCGTTAAAAAAAATTACACAGAAAATCAAATAAATTATTTTTTTAAATACAAAAATATTTTTCATCAGGTCGCCATTGACATGTTATAGTTTATTTTGTATGTATGTTTAGAATAAAAATATAAATAAAAAAAGTAAGAAATTCATAAAATGAATCATATCAGTCTAATAAATTATAATGAATAAAAATAATTTTGGGAAATACTAATGAAATTAAGGAAAAATAACGTGAAAAATTAAATTTTGGGGATAAAACTAATACGAAACAATAACATGTATATCATTGATATAAGAAAAAAATGATAATCTTTATAGGCTGTCAAATATGCATTCCATTTAAAAAAAATGTATTTTGTGTCATATCTTGAAAATTTACCAATAGAAAAATATTTTTGTACGCCGCTGTATAGAAAATATAATATTGTAACATTTTCATTTGAAACATTTTTCTCGATCACTGATAGTTTAGGAATTATTTGAAAAAGAAAAAATTACAAAAATCAGTTTTTTGCCACTATCTAGTGACTTATGCATATTCTTGCAAAAACAAATACATATCTAAAATGGCCTCCTATATGGAAATTTTTGTCCCAACGAAGTCGGAGCACAGTTTGCGAGATACCAACGGTGGCCCTGATAAAAAACATTCTGTATATGTAGGTTTTCTAAATTTTTCAGAGATCGTATATCTGACAAGTTTTAGTTAGTAGAAATGCTTTGATAATGTAAACCAATTAAAATTACAAAAGAAGAGGCAACAAAACTATCCCAGACGTTGATGCAAAGAAACAACAATTCTAAATCATCTTGTATGTTTAGTAATAAGTATTTTTTCCACCACATAGGTTGCACCACAACAAATAGCGCCGACAGAGAGTTAAAAGCAAATTAGCTGCATATAAATGAGAGAGAAACTTGTGTGCGAATGTCTCACGTATACATAAACATTTATTCTAACGAGGTAACGTAACAGTACGCCAGTGTCTGCTCCTCTACTCTCATTCCTGAACAAAGCTGACGCGACGCCGTAAGGAAACGCCGAGAAAGTCTTTGTTATCAGACAGGATCTTCCGCTGCTAGTTTTTAATTACAAGCACGGATAATGAGCTGAATTCCATCAGGAGCTTCGACAGCACCGGCGAAAGAATCTGGAAGGAGATTACTACAACGAGAAGTCGAGAAATGGCACGGAAATTTTCTCACAGTTTCCGTGGGAAAATTGGGAGATTGTTCCTGGCAAAGTCGGAATTCTTCCACCGAATTATTTACTTCAAACTTGCTATAGTTCCTCCCTTAACCTAATTTCCAGTTAACCTATCTGCCATTCTCAACAAAAGTCATTTTAACTTGATATTCGGGGAATAATATCCGAGTATTTGACCATTCCAACTTTTTGACTAAGTTGCTAAAGCCGTACTCGGAGAATCGGAGAAACCATTTTGACATTGTAGCAGAAAGTTGACAATAGCTTTAAATGTGTTTATATTTAGCCAACTTTTAAACAGATATTATTTCTTGGGTAAGGAACTGAGATATTAACAATTTTGTAAATCTTTTCTCTTTAAGAAAATCTTTTACAAGGGGCACTAGAAAAGTAATCTATCTAGCTATGAAAAAAACAATTGAAAAGCACAAGCATAATTTTTCAAATAGTGGCATGTATTTTAACCTTACCTGCAAATTTTGTGTTTATTGTGATAATTAGTTTCTAATTTATAAACTGAATTGTGAGGATAAATGAGTAACTTAAAATTAGAGTATCGCAGTGTTATAAAATTTTTGACAAAAGAGGGCCATCGGCCGGAAACAAACCGTGAGAAAATGGTGGCCGTCTATGGGGATGATACACCATCATATTACACAATAAAATTTTGGTCTAAACATTTTCGATGGGGACGTGAATCCATCGTAGACGATCCCCGAAGTGGAAGACCAAAAACGGCAACAAATGACGAAATGACTCAAAAAGTTGAAGCCATGGTCCTCAAAGATCGTCGTGTGAATGTCTCTATCATTAGTGTGGCATTGGATATATCTGAACCCAGCGTAATAACCATCTTGCACGACAATTTGAACATGAGTAAGATGTCAGCCATGTGGGTTCCACGACTGTTGACACCTGAACAAAAATTGCGCAGGTTAGAAATTTCAGAGTCATTTGAAAACTTTGACCAACGATTCTGACTTTTTGGAACAAAATGTGATGGGCGACGAGACTTTGGTGCATCATTGGGATCCTGAGACAAAAATAGAATCCAAGCAGTGGGTTCATAAAGGGTTCCGACCCCCCAAAAAGGCACGGACGCAATCCTCTGCTGGTAAATTGATGGCAACAGTTTTTTGGGACATTAGGAGTATTCTTCTCATTGAATATATGGCAAAAGGGACTATAATAAATGCGGACGTATATGCGAACACGTTGAAAAATTTACGGAAAGCAATTAACCAGAAAAGACTCGATTTTTCCAATCGGGAAGTGTTTCTGCTGCATGACAATGCGACCGTGCATACGGCTGCCAAAATTAGGCCAATTGTGCAAGAGTGCAGCTTCGTTAGATAAACCATCCTCCCTATAGCCCGGACTTGGCTCCGTCTGACTTTTATCTCTTTCGGCTATTAAAGAAAAATCTTAGAGGACGCCGTTTTGACTCTGATGATGGCCTAAAAGCAGCCGGCCACAACTTTTTTGAGAGTTAAGGAAAAACATTCTTTTATAAAGTTATAAGTTCACTGGAGGAGAAATGGCGCAAGTGCATTGATGTAAGAAGAGATTATATTGAAAAATAAAATTATCAAAAAATACTAGTGGCTTGCCAACTCAAAAAAATTGTTTAATCAAACATATAACTTCGAAGTTAGTAGGTAGGTACGAGATAGTATAACTTAAGCGTCTGTTTAAAATGTATTGCTTATACGAGTAGTTTTTTATATCTTTCCTTAGGGAAAATATTCTACAAGACATTTTGGTACTACATACTTTAATGGTAAATGTAAAATAATCAAATAAGAAAAATTATCATCTAGTTCTAAGTAAATAATTATACATTCAAAAAATTACTTTACTGAAATGATTCTAATTCTATTTAAAAAAGAAGGGTAATATAAGAATCTTAAAATACAATCAGTGGCGTAACTAAGAGTGCGGGAGCCCACCCGAAAATAGTTTTTGGGGCTCGTTTTTAATTGTACCGTTTATCATAAAGAACTACATACCACAACAACTTGTGGAAATTTTGCCTAGAGTCACTTTCATCTGAGTCGACATGTTAAGAAGCAAAATAGTCAAATTGGAGGCCTGAAAATCCAAGATTAGGCACCTTTACATCCCACCAAAGTCATTGTATGTTGCGGCATTTACTATGAAAATGTGAGTGACCCGTATTTTTTTTTTAATATGAAATTGATGGCACAGTCCGTTGGTGAATGTTACAAGGAATTGATTCATACATTTTTGGTATTCCAAATGAAAGAACTTGGTTGCGACAAAATATGCTATTAGCAAGATGGATCAGTATCATAGCCTAAATAATAGCAATTTTTCGAAAATTATTCTCCTCCTTATTTAATCCCACGTTTTGGTAATACACATTGGCCGCCAGGTGTCTTGATTTGACAACCCCAAACTTCATTTTACGGGGTTATTTTTTAAAAAAACTCTGGATCAGTTGCAGGAAAATATTTGCCAAGAAATCGAAATTCTACCGGCCGAATTGTTATTTTTGTATTATTTTTGGAAATTGACATTTAGAAAAATTAAGGACTAAATAAATTTGTATGTTGTTACAAAAAAAAATGATTATATGAATTCAAAATTTCGCAGTAGTAACAAAATTATAAATCATGTAAATTGGGGCCTCTCTAGAGCCGGGGGCCCGTCCGCAATGCGGGTCCTTAGTTACGCCACTGAATACAATAAACGAAAATAGTGTTCATTTTAGAAAGTAACTTACTACGGATACCTAGAATTTACATCGATTTCTCAGACTTTACACTGAACACCTCCGAAATTAAGGGAAATTATGTTTTTTTTTTACAGACAATATTGCATAGGTCCCTAAGAATGTCAGATACATGATCAGATATAAACAAAATGCCAAATTCACAGATAAGCTGTTGGTATTGTCCACTATTTCCACAAGGGATGTACCCAGGTCTTATGTGGGCCGAGTGATGTAAAGCCCTATAGACAGTCAAAGGTTTTGTATGACCAACGAATAAAAGTTGAAGTTTAAATTATTTTATAGATGTGGTTACTTTTGAAATCCTAGAGAAGAATAGTATTATACGAAATATTCCAGGTATGAAATTTTTGCAAGAACTCATTTAAATACTGGACTAGGAAAGCACAAAAATACATTACTATGTCTGGCTGAAAATAGATGGCCGACTAGGGTAACTGAATATCAAAACAGGGATGCGTTAAAATATTTTAAACATTTTTCGTTTATGTTGATTATAACAAAATATTTTGATCTTTAAACTATTTAGCTTGGCAATTCTGTGAAATAGGATTATTTTTAATTTGTTCTAAAAGTAATTCCGACTCGAGGGTTGCTTACGCCTGAGACGAACGGTATTAAATGAATCCTGTTGCTAAGGTCATTTTAAATGCCTCGTGGTATTGTGTACAATTCTAATCTTCTGTAACGGAATACATAAGGGTCAGTTTCTTTATATCAAATAAAATATAGGGAAATATTTTCAAAAGAAACCACATCCATTAAATAATCTAAACGTCAACTTTCATTCGCTAGTCATTCCATACATTGTTATTATTGTCTAAAAAAAATTGTTTAATTTTATAGAAGAATACGCTGGAGACGATTATATCTTTCGATCAGACTTTGCGCCCCGTCACCATGCAAGACAAACTCAAAATTGGTAACAGACCAAAACGTACCACTTGTTCCGCGAAACGACAATCCCCCTAATCTTCCCCAGGCTCGTCAAATAGAATATTTTTGGGCTATTTCATCTCGAAAAGTTTAGATGGAGTATGGGAAGCCCAAAATGATGATAAACTTGAACGCAGAATGTACAGGAATCGGGAACGTTCGACAAATTGATGTACATGTCTTCCAAAACTAATGCTACGTGTCCGTAGAAAGTTGCGCCTTGTGGAAGAACACGCCCACATTTTATTTATACAAAATAATTTTGCTAAAATTTGTGCCGAAACTTATGGGACGTACGTTAATACAATTTATTATAAATATTCATTACTGCTTCAATAGTTATAAATAAAATTCATTTATCTGACATTCAAGACAAATGGCGTCCGGCAAAAGATGTGGGCGGAACAGACTGCCGAAGCAGGATCCCGTAAAATCTGGGTATATTGGCAAGCCAACTACACTCACTATATTTTGTCAAAATGTTCCTAATGGGGTACGGTACTCATTTTTCAATAATTTATTTTTTACTGAAAGATTTAATGATGGATTTTAGCGTTTGTTACCCTTTCCAAATGTTTATAGTTTTAGAAATATAATTTTTTTAAATTTAATTAATTTTGTGTCACGTCATATCTGCAATTTTACTTCGCCTACTGACTAAAGTTGTTGTTAACTAGAGACAGAGACTGCTGTCACTTTCGGAAAACTATCGCTGTACCTTGTCAAAAGAAAAATCTGTAGTTATAAAGACTTTAAATAAATATGATTTGTTTTAATAAAAATGATAAATGTTTCATACATTTCCACGTAAAATAGAACTGTATATAATTATATAGATTTTATTTTCACAAATTATGAATAATATAGAATTATATTCTTTTCGCTTGGTTCACTGATACAAAAATACAGTTGTGACGTCATATCGTTATAGTGCTAATCGTTTTTATTAAAATTATGAATGTAAAGTTTAATATTTTAAAAATATTTTGTTACAAAATCTTTTAAAATTAGTCATATTTTCATATGACAAAATATATACAACTTTTTTTTAGTACCGGACCGCATTCTAAAATTGTTTAAAGATGATGATAAACTATCCGTATTTTACAATTTTGCAATACGACAAAATTTCGAGGTGACGGTATTGAGTTACAGTATTGTAGGTATATTAAAAGTAATATAGGTAATGGCGATATGAAGCGATTATATCAGTAAATATTTATAGTATATTTATAAAGTTGACAGGGTAGGTATAAAAATGATATACAAAAAATTGTTTGTAAATGGGTGTGGCCGAAACGTATGTTTACATATAATTCGAAAAGTGGTCATGTGATTTATCAAACAACTTTTCATACACTGTCACAAATGTGTTTACTCTGTTTGAATTATTAAATTGAACACAGTAATTTATCAATTAGTAGAAATATAAACTCCAATGTTTATATGCAGTATTTTCGCAAAATATTTGACAGATTTAAAAACACATCAACAAACCTTTTTCAAAATCTTTGTACATAAATCCTGCATCTTCTCTATTGGCTCCGCAGACAAAAAACCAACTCCATTTATTTTAAAGAACAATAAATTAATAAGCATCACCTGTTGAACAACACATCGAATATTGATTACACTAGCGGTCACGTTGCCACCGTGCCAGCTGCTGCCACCTGGTGGCGAGACGCCGAACTACAAACCGACGCTGGCGTCGCGCGCGTGTTTGAATTTCTCCGGTAGATGTCCCGGCATCCACCGTCGTGACACTCGATCGATATTCATAAACATTACATGACTGAGACGCAATATTTATAATTGATTGCGAACTGTCTGCAATTGAAAGGGTTGTAACTGTAGTAATTTAATTATTGCAAGTACTAAACTTGCCACAAAGTGCCCTTAAAGTCACTTAGAGTTAGTTAATAAATGGAAGAAATAGTTTTAGTAGTTATAGTAGTTTCAATTGCGCTATAACGCAAATGGTAAAATTTGTTGTCATAAAAGTTTTGAATTTCAAAACATCTACATTTGAAAAGTTGTTTGTCACGTTTTATTAGCATAAGACTTAAGAACGAATCCTCTTTTCATTTCTATTTAATAAAAAAAAAAAATGAGCGAACGAATATCTCTACCGTTGAATGCATCATTATTTAAGCATTGGTATCCAATCTTCTGCGCGAGATGCTATTATAATGTGTAGGCTCGCATATAAATTTTAATATTTAATGTTTAAAAAAAATTGTACCTTATATTTCGATATGGATGCATCTATACTCTATCCGTTTATAGAGCGTTGTGTGAGGTAGGGCCTAAGATTGTACACAGTAAAATAATTAACCCGAAATTTAAATTTGCTTGACAACTGTATCAATCAATTTGACGTCTGACATAAAATAAATAATAATTAACAAAGTCAATAGTACACGATTTATTACATATTATTAATTTCTGTTCAGTTCTATTTGTTAAGTATATTATTGTTCTTTTCGTTTATATAATTTTAGTGTTTTAATGTTATATTTCAGATTATATAGCTTTCGTTGTGCGCGTTTCCTTAGTTTTTAGTTGGTAGTTCGTTAGTTTCGTTATTGTTCTCTTCGTTAATATTATGGATAAAAATAGATAGATAGCACATGTACGTACAAAAAAATGTCAATTAGAAAGAATTTTTTAAATCCAGGAATGGCGCCAACATTTGAATTTTTATTTAATGCATGTAAAAACGGCCGCGCTCGAAACGCCATCTAGCCAACACATTACCTTCCGTCAGTTCTATGTATTTTGTACAATTTCCACACAGAAAGTTTCTTGCAAAAGATTCCATACTTCCAGTACATTACGTATTTTGTACAAATTCCATACAGAAAGTTTCTATATTTCCAGTAAAATTATAACACAAACATACTATGACAATTGCACTCGACACTGACATCTGTCAATCAGAATTTTCTTAATATAATAGATGTTTTCATGGTTATAGCACAGCTGGCTGCTATATGAAATTTAATTTCTTTATAATATTTTAACTCTATATCCGTTAAAGTATAAAACGTAATCAAATCGTATAGAGAATAAAATATTCTTTAATATTTATAACAACATTAAATATGAAAAAATGATATTTAACAGCGTTGTTTCCAGAAAAACTGTTAAAATCTTCAAATTAGAGTACTTCCGGTCGACCAATTATAACCAAAATCTAATCAGCTCTTCATATGGATGTGAAGAAGAGGAATATGCAAAAATTATAATTTTTGGAAAGGTGGTATTGGAGTTATGCGATCCGAAAAAATCGTCACACACACACACACTCACACACATACACACACACACATACACACATACATACACACACATACATACATACACACATACATCCATCCAAACATAGAAACATCATCGTAAAAATAGTAAAATAGTATTCTAGGGACCCTAAAACGTGCTTATTCCTTAAAAAGTCATCATCGAATTTTTTGATCAAAGACAATACTTTCCTTACCTAAAGGTGACGGAAGGTAAAAAGCAGAAGTGCTCGCTAAAAAGGGAGGAAAATTAGCGTTTTACGGTTTCTTGTAGACTCTTGAAAAGCCATATTAAAGAAAGATATCAAAAAGTGAGAGTAGTCATCCACAGCGTCATATTGAAGCGACATTCCGGGCCTTAGTATGTCGAAGAAATTAATTTCACCCTCTTCGACAAACACTAAAGAGCTACTAGCTCTCAGCAAAAAGGACCTTTGACCAATGGCTGGAATCTTTACTGGTCATTGTCCTTTGAAATGCCACCTATGTAACATTGGTATAGTTGAAAACAGTACATATCGATTCTGCGAAGAGGACGAAGAAACTTCGAAACACGTTGTGAAGACACTTGATTTTTTAAAAAGTTAGTTACACATCTGATTGCAACTTCTTACAATAGAGGAACAAAAATAATTAAATGCATTTGGTGACAGTGTTTCAAATATGAATTAAGTTATTATCCTTTACCTGAGATTGCTAAAATTTCACATCATTTATTAGCTGAATTTAATCAGAATCGCTTGTTTACTAAAATTGCTAAATCAATCAACCAGTTCTTATTTTCTAATTCAGATACAGAACAGGTTTTCCTTTATTTTTTGATTTAATTGTTGTTAATTATTATGATTTGTTGCCCTGAAATCTTTCACTATAATGAGATGCGTACGGTATTGTTGTTCTGAATAAAAACAACTCCAAAAAAGTTCGTAAGAGGGGGGTAAAGTTCCAAGTTCTCGAATTTGTAGTAATGGATGTAATTAGAATAACTATCTCGAGTAATGAGAGCAGAAAGTTTTACCAGCATTTATTTTTAAAAAATACTTACGAATTCAAAGGTCATGAAACAGAGCAAAAGGTATAAAAATGTGGAAGCTGAATAAAGTAGAAAGTAGGAAAGTCATTAAATTTAACAACAGGCCGTAAGAATAGCGCAGGAGTAATGAACGACGATAACCGAACATTACCGGAGACGGCCGACAACATTCCGGTCGGGTAGACACGATGGGGTTGCATCAGAGCGTGAGGGTACATTGACGTTATCCCTTCATGGGTACAGCTTCGCCATATGAAATGCCACGTTGCTGCATTATCCTGACTCCTCTCTCACCCTTTTTACTAAATTATAAGCGTATTATCAATTCTATTACGGATTTATTCAAAATAGAATAGTTCCCTTATTAGTTTTTAAAATGAATACAATTTTCATCAAACACATTAATGATTAGATATATTAGGACTATTTTTTTATAGTAAACGATTTAAAGTATAAATAACGAAAAAAATTGGGTAAAATTCATTGACCCTATCAGAATTTGGATCCACAACCCTACAATCTAGTAGAAAAATAGAAACCAAATCGCAATGACGTCAATCTCCCATATGTACATGTATTCATCTATGACTAGTACGAGACTTTAGAAAAATTCACTTATTTCATTGGAATTTTATAGTTTAGATGTTAGAGCATCCTACTAAATATAGCAGGGTTCCCAGTGAAATTCATGAATTTTTCAAAAATCCTTTCTTCATTATTTACACTTTATATTAACAATTGTTCATTATTAACATGAAATCGGGAAACAGACTACTGGACTAGTAACGGGCTTCATAAGACCTCTGGGGCTGCTTCTAGAGAACTAAGATTGGGCCAAGTTAATTGATTTTACAGGTCGCAGAAACAAAAGTCACTAGATTTAAAGCCCTCAACCTAATAATATTATAAATAATAACAAATATAACCAAATGCTAATCAGCTCTTCCCTTTAATAAGTAATACGAAGTTTCATACGTTTTAGTCTTATAGTAAGCAAGTATGAATAACTGAAGCGATCAGTTAACTAGCATTGTTTTATTTGTCAATCAGTTATGGATTATTTTAGAGAAAAATGTTTCAAATAATATGTAGATATCTATAGAAAATTTAATTGTACGCATCTTTTATTTGAAGTATTTTTCTCTAAAATAATCTAATCGTATAAGCGATTCACAGAGAAAAAAATATTCTCGAAAACACTCTTGGTATCAGTTGTTGATTCTAATGGTAACAGTATTTAAAGAATCATTCTGATTGACTAAAGAGATGTATAAAAATAGTATTTAAGAGCATTGTGAATTGTGTATACCTGTACTAAAATGTGATGAGAAAATTCAAATAAATTAATCCTGTACTAAAACTATTAACATTTTCCAAAAATTCAACATTAGACAATAGCTATTTGTATATTAAGAGCGCAAAATGGGACATTGTCGATTGAGAAGCTGTTGCCACGCGACGCAGGAGCGTGGCATTCTCCATTTGCACTTGAAACACACACAAGATTTTTTCTATAGTCGCCACAATGGGGTCCTTTAGCATAACAAAAATTGATTTGTTTCAAATATTAATGCAGTGAAAAAGTGTTCACACAATTTATTTTATACTTAATTTTAATTTATCGTTATTTTTCATTCTTCTTGAGCTATTGCTTCCAGCTAATCTAAGCATTTTATACTTTCGTTTTGGTAAATAAATGCCCTATTTTATTTTCACAGCATGGCGGCATTTTGTTTGGTTATGTAATATACCGACAGAGCAGTTATATGTCAGAGTCAGATTGACTTGTGAAGGTGGTAAATGTGTAACTACAACGCCATTAGTTTCCGACTAAACGTTTCCATTAGGAATGTGTACAAGTGACATTTCTCAACATTGTATAGTTAAAAATTTGGACAGCGAGCGTTTTTTCTACTTTTTCGCGCATGAGCGGCAAAGTGACATTTTGCGTTGACAAAAGAAAGTGCAAATGACTTCTTTTCTATAGCCTGTAGAGAAACATATTTCTTATATGAACCTGCATTTAAAACATCATTATTATTATTATTATTATTATTATTATTATTATTATTATTATTATTATTATTATTATTGAAATATATTAGTATATGATTTTGATTTAATGGGAAAAAGAGAAATATTAGTTCTAGTACAGGAACAATTTATTTTAATTTTTGCTTCATATTTTAGTATAGGTATACACAAAGCAAAGCAAAGATCGCATTATTTTCGCTCTCTTCAATTGTGCCCTTTCTTCAATGCTGGACTATGAAGTCCATATATAATGAATTTATTCAATATATTGAATATAACTTCGGTAGACGAACAAACTATCCTGACTCTCATGTTTACTAGCAACGAATGATATATTATTTCAAAAATAGGCTTAGTGTTTAATTATCGTTAACACTTTTAATTAATGTGATGTATGGTGTAGCAGTAACTAACCAGTTTCAGTTATTGATCCGCTTTAATGAGTCATTTGTGTTTCTCATTAAAAATCTCCTATTAATTATTAATGCGGAACATACAACGTTTTTCACAAAACATAAAAATTGTTTGTTCATCGCTTTCCTTTCATGTACTTTTAAATAAATTAGAAAATACATACTTACGTACAGGACTTAATTACTATTCATAACATACGGTGAAATCCCATTTAAATTAGTACTTAAACATTTCATGTTTTAAATAAAATACTCATAAAGATGGTAATTTTTCTTTTTATTCGTGTTTGAAACATGAAATAGACGTCTTTATTTGCTTTAGACTTCACTTATATATATTTTCATTTCAGAATATTACTATGGATGAAGATGATATCAAAGTAGCTTTAAAATGTTTTTAAGTAACATTAGATATTAAATTTTTTACCTCCGCTACCCTTGATAAGGGAGGTATAGGGTTCGTGCTAAAAATCGCATATCGAGATTTTGGTAAATGACCACGTTTTAAGGGCCCTAGAGTCCAATTTTAACATTTTCACGATGATGTCTGCATTTATGTGTGTGTGTTTTTTATGCATGTGTGTGTGCGTGCGTGCGTACGTGCGTGCGTGCGTGTGTGTGTGTGGATTCTCCACTCTAACTCAAATACTATCATTCAGAAAATTTTGAAACCTTGTATTTCAAACTATTTCTGTAATGGAAAGAGTCCATTAGATAAATAACCGGAAATGGCACTTTCCTAGAAGCTCAAAATAGTTTTTCTTTGAAAAAATACATTTAAATGTTATTTATTCGACATTAATGTTATTATAAAAATTAAAGATTATTAAATTTTCTATAGATTTGCATTAATACTTTTCCTATATATTTTATGTATAAATTTATAAAATTATCTATACTATAAATCCCAAAGACTACGCTTTAAACAAACAAAACGCAAAAGTAAACAGAACAATAGAAAAGGAATTCAATACAGTTTCCAGCATTCCAGCATAAGTAAATATGTAGATATTTATTTAAATTAATAAAAATTAACGATTCACAAAAATGTTTAAGCTAATCCTCATTTTTGGAATAGTGAATTCTATTCTGTACTGGTATTTAAAATTTAATCTTCATGTTATTATAGCTCCGGTGGCTCAATGGTTAGAGCAACGCCTCATGTCATGAGTGCTTTCGAGGCTCTGGGTTTGAATTCCACTAAGGCATGTATGTGTGTGAATGTGAAATGTGAACCCACTCTGTAATTGGGATTTAATCCTGTTGAGGGGTTTAAAAAAAAGATAGTTACTTGGATTAGATTAGACTATATTTTAAGAAATAAACTGTCAAAATTAGAGTAAAATTCGCTAATCCAAAAATACGGATTAACTTAATCTTTTTTGTGATTCGGGCTGTAAATGGCGGGAGGAATTGTGTTGGCCACACCAGATTTTCATTATTTATTTACATAGTAAGATAAATCCAAATCTGATTTTCCTTGTTCTTCCATAAAAATTTGAATACGCGATCTATCCATTTGTTTATCGACATCTAGATCAATGTAGAGATCGTTGGCTTCCCCAAGTTGCGAGGGCAGCTTAGATGGTTCCTCTAGGAGCCATTGCCTTCAGCCGCCGATTGCACGCCGTATAGCTGCGTGCCGCTGTTAACTGTTAGCGTAATGGCTTCCCTCACATACACTTCACTTTCTCTGCCCCGATAACTGTCCTACAAACCCTCCAGAGTCAACGACACATGTGGAAAGCCAGTGTCATATATACCTCTCTTGCTTCGGAAGAGGTACTAGAAAAAGAAGAAATGAAAATACTACTTTACCCTACAATCTCCAATGGGTTCTTTCTAAATAAATCTCAGTGGATATTGGTAACAAAGTCTAATTTTTAGTAGGACGTACATACATACATACATACATACATACATACATACATACATACATACATACATACATACATACATACATACATACATACATACATACATACATACATACATACACACACACACACATATACATACATGCATACATACATACATACATACATACATACATACATAGAATCAGGCATTTCCCACTTAGTGGGTTAGGACAAACCCGAAAGAATAATAATAACATCTACAACAAAAATAATCACTCTCTCTTTCAACAACATTTTTACTAACCTGACATCATACAACAAATATTCCTCTTAACATATTAAAGTGACCGATTTTCGACAGCGAAATACCGCAACCGGACCACAATAATAGTTACGAAACAATCATCCTTTGCCACACATTCCTGTCTAAGCACACTTCTTTCGCCTCGACCACTTTCGTAATCGCATTCATGCATGCTCTTCTTCTCCTCCCACTCGGAAACTTTCTCTCTTTTAGCACTTTATCAATCATATCCATCCACTTACACACTGGACGGCCACGCAATCGAACACCCTCAATTTCACCAACATATATACGCTTTACAAGCCGTTCACTCTTCATTCTCTCCACATGACTAAACCATCTCAACTGGCTCATTCCTACTCTCTTAACAACATTCTTCCTAACCATACATTCTTCATACACCAAATTATTCCTCGCGCGATCCCGTCTTACATATCCACATACATCCCGTAAATACCTCATTTCGACGGCGGTGACTCTCTTTTTATGCTTTCCCGTCCATGCCCAACATTCGCTTCCATACATCAAAGCAGGCACTAGCACTCCATTATACACACTTAAACGAGCTTCTCTAGATACGTTTACGTTTCGAGCAAACGTACCCAGAGCACCCATTACCCTACACCCCGCACTCACTCTCCTTTCAATTTCTTTATCAATTCGACCTTCCCTTGACATCATGCTACCCAAATATACAAACTCATTCACTTGCTCCAGTTTCACTCCAACCACCAACATATTGCACACAATCACCAATTTACTCCTTTCAAATACTAACACCTTGGGTTTATCAACATGACGTAGTAGTACGTTCCTGCTAAAATATAAATACCCTCCTGCCCTTGTTTCGACGCCACTGCACCTGCCGCTTCTTTCATCCCCTCATCACGTGTTATTGATTTCTGTTGGGGGAGGGTGTAGGACTCGTGTTTTTATTTCCTGTCGTAATTGACGAAGCTCTCGTGGTTTGTTTTTTATGTTATATTAGCGATGTTGACTGACCTAAGCTACGAATGCTACGAACACTACGATAGGGGTGTGTACTCAACATAGATGCCTTCTTTTGAATGGAATTTTGCAGTTATATTTGTTTTGTTTGGCAACTATAGGGTTCTGAGAATCGCTAAATGGCGGTTTCTTGGAATTTGAAAGCTGAGTTGTTGAAAGTTGAATTCGGAGAATAAATTATTATTGGTTGAATGCAATGTAGTATATATAGGATAAACGTAGACGGAACTATAGCTAGGTACCTTAAATTAAACATATATCTATATCTATAATTTCATGATGACCAAAACCGATTTAAAAGAAGTGATTGAATGACATGCACCCAAACATCCACACCTTAGTCGGGATTTGATCCTGGGACTTTCGGTATACAAAGCAGCAATGCTTACCTCGGTCGGTTATTATTATTACCCATTACTGGATCGGCGGCTGAAGACAGTGGCTCCTGGGGGAGTCATTTAAGCTGCCCTCGCAAATTGGGAAGCCAACGATTTCTACATTGCTCTACATGGCGATACTCACATGGATAGATCGCGTTTTCAAATTTTTATGTAACAAGACACAGATTTGGATTTTTTGATTGAATAAACTGGAAATCCAGATGTCCAGAATAACGTGTCCAACATGGAGATTTCGAGAACTACCGGGATTTGAACCCGGGACCATTACCTTTACGGAGTAACGCTCTAACCATCTGAGCTATAGCACGATGAATGAAATGATTTTTCACTACGGGATTTGCTAACGTTGCGAATAAACGAATCCTCAATTGTGAAGTATGTACAGGTGTCTCACTTTCGATGTTTTTTAAGGTATCTCGGGTAATATTAAAGATAAAGCAAAACAGTTTACACATTTCAGAGTCAACTTTTCGAGAAAAGTTTAATAGTCACCACATGCATTTTTGATCTCCTTTTGTTTCTGAGCTGCAGGCAAAAACTCGCTCATTTCGAAAATATCTCATAACTTATTTATTATGATAGTAAAAGAAAAATTGTTTTAACATACTTTCAACAGTTTTTTTAGGTAGAATAAATTGGCGTAATTAGATTTTTTGAAAACTTAATATTCTGGAGAATGGGAACCTATGTTAACAATACTCTCGTCATTTTGCTTATTTTATAAGCTTTTCAATGATATATAACATGTCTACATTCTCTTATTTTAAACATGAATAAAAGATAAATTATTCATTTATTAGGGTGAAAAAATTATTGAGAAACAAATGAAAGAAATAAATTAAAAATCATCAATTGTTTATTTCAAATATTATTTGTTTCAGTTTTACTCATTTTTTCAATTTAATTACTGCAAAAGCATATTATTTTTCAAAGCCAACTGTAACGTCGATAAATAATAATTTAACTAACCCGAAAATGGTTAAGAATAATTTTGAGAACATAATTAATAATTATAGAATCGAAATACACAAATTATGATTTTTTATTGATATTTTCATTTGTTTCTTAATACTTTTTATTTTTTTCACCCCAATAAATTAATAATTAATCTTCTACTCATATTTAAAACAAAAGAATGTAGACTTATTATATATCATTGACAAGCTTATAAAATAAGCAAAACTATATTTAACATAGGTTCCCATTTAAAAAATCAAGTTTGTGTGATATCTCGATAGGTAATTATTAAATTTTCAAAAAATCGAATTACGCCATTTTATTTTACCTAAAAAACAGTTGAAAATTTGTTAAAACAATTTTTCTCAATGTGTCATAATTAATAAGATATGAAAAATTTTCGAAATGAGCGAAAAACAAGTTTTTGCCTATAGTTCAGATGTTCAGAAACAAAAGAAGATCGAAAGTTCCTATGGTGACTGTTAAACTTTTCTCGAAAAGTTGACCCTGGAATGTGCAAATATTTTGCTCTATCGTTAATATTACCCGAGATACCTTAAAAAAACATCGAATATGAGACAGTATGTACATTAGCAGTAGTGACAGCAGGCACTTTAGAATTCTATCAAATTAGACATTTGTTTTCGCTTTTCGCCATGAAGCGAAAATTTGATGCAAGCGTGTCTCAAAATATTCGCCTGCAAGCGAACGACTCGAGGCGAAAGTATTAAAAAACTAACGTCCCAATTTAAAATAATTTATATGTAATTTATATATTTATTATATACAACTGTCATAATATTATCTATGTTAATAATATAAAACCCGAAAATTCCCGAAACAAAAAGCAAATATAGAATTCTAAAGTGCAAGCTACCAAGATTCGTAAAAGTTAAATCGCATTCGCCTGTTTTCTATGATAAATTTCAAAAGTGCGTGGTGTCACTACAGATCCCCTATTGGAAGGTCATTTCAGAATCGTGATAGAGACCTCCTGACCGCCATAACTCAGATGGTTAGAACGTTATTCTCGCTAGGTAATGGTCCCGCGTTCAAATCCAGGTAATCTTTTCCCAATTTAGTTCTAATATATATACTGCTAACTCTTCATTAATGCCCATTTGCACCAAAAAGCTTTAAATTTTAAGCGTCCCTTCAACTAAAAAATACAAATCGAAATTTTGGCAGCACTTATGATATTAGTATACAGTGACTAAATTCAAGTAAACAATAAAAAAAGCTGATACATGAGCAGTAATTAACTCTCTCTTTGTCATCAGTCATCAGCTAATATTGTCCCTAGGGAATAGATGAGTGTAGATAATAACTACATGACGCAAAAAACAAACTAATTTAGATGATAGCTAGTAGATTAAGATATAGGTAGGACGTTATTAAATATTAAATTTGAGTGACGTGTCGAAATTAAAAATTTAAGTGCTTGTTCTCATATTTAATATTTTACATGATTGATTCGTATATCAATAATTGTGCAAGGTTAAGAAATGTATGTAAATTTCCTATATTTAAATATTTAGTCACGAAAGGAATCGATTGCTAAAATTAAGGACAATTAAGTTTTATTTATTACAGATTTAACAGAAAGCATGAGAATTTAACAATCTAAATTATTTGTAATGTCATTTATAAAAATGGAGTATTTGCATACCCCAAAGCGTTTTAGTTACTACTAGGAAATTGTCGTGAATCTAAGTGACCTTAGTGATGAAAAATATTAAAAAATAAAGGTTTGAAAATTAACAATGACCTGAATGACATAAGCGACCTCAGTTTTTTTTTTGTATCGTTCTGTAGATTATGTTTCACGGAATTACTTTAAACCTTACCCTGTGAAGATTTCTTTGTTTTTGTGCAACCATTAAAAAGAGCAAAATTAAAAAAAATAATTTGAACGCGAAATTTCGTAGTTATTTAGTTTAAAGCAGTGGCGGTGCGTCAGATGAGGCAGGTGAGACCAGGCCTCAGTTCTTAAATTCAATACATTTGTAAACTTATATATATATATATATATATATATATATATATATATATATATATATATATATATATATATATATATATATATATTATTATTATTATTATTATTATTATTATTATTATTATTATTATTATTATTATTATTATTAAAATGTATTGAAGTAATATAAATCTATAAGAGATATATGAACTCACAAACAATTATTGTTACTATAATATGCCAAATAACCATTCAAATAACGTTATTTTCACGCGAATTTACACAAAGAGGCCATATTGTGCTTCATGGGGAATATGTAAGTGCGAGTGAGACGGAACGCCCTACACTACTACCGATGAGCCAAGCGGTGATTTGGCCTCTCTCGTTCCGAGCATTTCGCACGGCAAACTGTACAGCAGAAAATACTTGCTTCAAACAAGTATATTTATATTATTTTCAATTAGTTTTGTAAAAGCGATTTAGTAATTACTATTTATTGTTACTGTTGTTATGTTTTTATGTTTTCATAAATTTAAAACTATTATTTATTTCTATATTAATTGTATTGTTATTTGTCACAGTTTTTTTTAAACTGAACATTTATAAGTACCAAGAAGAGACAAACTTAACAACAATACGAACTATTTACAACAATAATTCAACTCAACTGATATTTTAAAATGAAAAAAGTTAAATAAGTAAATTATGATAATAATTACTTTTGCAATTTATATTTACATTATTAGTTTTTTTGAATTATATAAATATAAAAAATATAATCTTACAAAAGTAAAGTAGCAAAATAAAACATCGGAATAATTATAATGTAATAATATAATATACGTGAGAATCAGAATTTCTCGACGAAGAGTGGTGGGGAGAACACAGTATGGTTGGGCTGCACGCTGGCACGCTGCACTGTATAGCGTCTAGCCTGCCATTCGTGTTTTGTTAACCGTCAGCCTGATAGTCTCTCGCTCTTCAACAGATTTGCTAATATGAAAGAACTCCGGGTTTATTTAATGTACAATTGAATACTATATTTTTATTTTCGTACATTTACAATAGGTATAGGTTATATCTAATTATGTGTTGATTATTTAAGTAGCGTTCATAAATTTTTGTACTTGAACCGAAAAAGATTTTTTTAATATTTGGCCTCACCTCGCTCTAAACGGATTTAGTTTCGTTCAGCGTTTCTATGTTAGTAAGACATAAATAAACTAATTAAAACATTAAAAATTTGCATTAGATAAATAATATAAATAAATAAATATATCATCACGGCTTATTACCCATTGCTGGGTGTACCAATCTGCTTTATACACAGATATCGATAATGCTGAAATATTTGTACCGTGCGGGCGCTTACCAGGCGTCACCTCACGGGCACTCAATGCTGGCGTGGAGAGTGCACCACAGGGGTCAATTTTGTGCCATTTAAAATTGGAAAATATTTGGCGTCGGTCGGGATCGAACCCGGTTCCCCAGATTCGCGACCTGATACTCAGGCACGCGGCCACGAGACCCCATAAATTAGAAAGATAAATAATTACCTAAATATAATAGGGTGTTCAAATACCTCACCATGTTGTAGACCAGATGTCGCAACAAAAAAAAACTACCATTAATATTGTACCATAATCTATGTGAGCATGTTGATGATAATAAATTAAATTAAACGGCAAATAATAAAGTGAATCATATTGCGTTTAATAAATATATGCGAAAACTAGCATTTAATTTTACTACCATATATTCTGAGTGAAGTAATAAATGGATCAACAAAGTTTAAGTACTTTTGAGAGTATGAATGTGGGAATAATTAACGTGTTCCTCATTTATCAGACGACAAAGGTCAACCAAGAAATCAATTCTATGATCTGATTTATGAAACAAGCGCCTGCTTCCCTTCGGGATAGTCTCTCGTCCTCTTTAATGTAGCGCCGTGTGTCTTCTTTAACCAAACGCCGGAAAATGATAACCTTATTGCTCCTTTCTCACACATGCTCGCCTTCCAGCGCTTCACACCCGATTTATTCCTCACATCCTTTACGGGAATTTATTCCTCACGTGGTCATTCTTCCTCTATCAATACCACAGTGCCTATGAATCATCGCCAACACGCAACAATGTAAACAGCCAGCCAGCGGCGTTCTTAATAACCACCCGTACGCGTGTTCGCGTTAACCACCCCTTTGCAGACGGCAAAAACGCGAGTGTTGTCTGAGAGATAAGAAGGCTTGCGTGCTCCCTCGAGGAAGATTCCGGACAATGGAGTTTGTCGCGAGGTTTTTATAACAATGTTGTCTACTGTTCATGGCGATAAGTTTTCACATGAGTTTGCCACCAACGATTTTTTCTGCACTACTTTCATCTCCCTAACGAACATTACCTCGTTAGTTACTTCATATGAACCTCAATTATTTCAATTATATGCCGTAATTGGATTATTACATTGGAATTACATCAGAAGTAGAAGAGAGAGAATACAGCAGTCACTGCGACTTGTAATATCTATTGTAACATAGCCTTATCTTAGTTTTCTCTAAGCAGTCCTAGAATTCTCATGAAGCCTGTTACAGCTCCAGGAGTCAGTTTCCTGATATCTTTTGCCGTGAGGTACTTTCACATACAATATGTTTCTTCGTCATCTTCGCAGAGTCGACAGATACTGTTTTCAGCTGTACCAGTCTTTCACATATGGTATATCAGAGGATAATGAGCTAATAGCTCTTTGGCGTTTGTCGAGGAGGCTAAAATGCCTCTCCAATAAAAAGCTATGGTTGACTCCTAGTTTTTAATCTGTTTTTACCTCCTGCTACCTTTGGTAATTGAGGTATAGGGATCGTGCTAAAAATTGCATATCGAGATTTTGGTAAGGTCCCTAGAATCCAATTTTAACATTTTCACGATGATGTCTGTGTGTATGTGTGTGTAGATCCTCCACTCTAACCCAAATACTATCATTCAGAAAATTTTGAAACCTTGTAGTTCGAACTTTTTCTGTAAGGGAAAGAGTCCATTAGATTTTGGCAAAAATCTGATAACCGGAAATGGCACTTTACTAGAAGCTCAAAATAGTTTTTAGGTTTTCTTTGAAAAATACCTTTAAATGTTATTTTTTGAGACTAACGTTATTATAAAAATTAAAGATTATTAAATTTTCTATAGATTTGCATTAATACTTTTTCTATACTTATATTTTATGGATAAATTTATAAAATAATAAATAATAAATAAATATAAAATTTAAACAAACAAAAGGCAGTTATTCAAATGTATGTAACTGACAGATAAATGTCACTATCAAAGAACTAATCATTTCAAAATAATATTGGCAAAGTTTTAAAAAGAAAAAAGTAAATAGAACAATAGAAAAGGTATTCAATACAGTTGCCAGCATAAGTATATATGTAGGTATGTATTTAGATTAATAAAAATTAACGATTCACAAAAATGTTTAAGCTAATCTTCATTTTTGGATTAGTCAATTCTATTCTATCCCGGTATTTAAAATTTAATCTTTATTTTATTATAGCTCCGGTGGCTCAATGATTAGAGCAACGCCTCATGTCATGAGTGGCCTCGGGGCTCTGGGTTCGAATCCCACTAAGGCATGGATGTGTGTGAATGTGAACCCACTCTGTAAATGGGATTTAATCCTGTTGACGGGTTTAAAAAAAGGTAGTTACTTGGATTAGATTAGACTATATTTTAAATTTTAGGAAATAAACTGTCAAAATTTGAGTAAAATTCGCTAATCCAAAAATAAGGATTAACTTAATCTTTTTTGTGACTCGGGCAGTAAATGGCGGGAGATATTGTGTTGGCCACACCAGATTTTTTTATATGGCTTTTCAAGAGTTCAAAAGAAGGTTCAAGCCTGTAAAACGGTAATTTGGCTCCGTTTATAGCGAGCTTTTTCATTGTATAGAACTCCCTCGTGCCCCGGTACCCACCACAAAGTGACAAGGTGAACGCTTTTTAATTTAGAACAAGTTTTGTATATACAAATTTTATCTAAACTTAATAAGTAAGTTAATGCAACAAATTAAAATAACACGTAGTATCTCTATTGTAAAATCAGTCTTTTTATAACACGCCTAAGCTTTTTGAGCTTTGAGAATTGTAATAGTAATTTACATTCCAAGACTGTTACTCAGAACTTTACACGGTACCCAACGAGCGAAAGAAGCGAGCTTTTTATCCGTGTGAGCACGTAAATTTCGGGTAACGGTTGAGCACTGTACAATGTTTTATGATATACTGAATCGTAAATAACTTTAAAAAAATATTGGAACGTACAACACAATACATTAAACTATTTGATCGAATAGTCTTTGGAAACATATGGCGAAGCAAAATAATGAATAAATGCTATGGTTTTAACAGCCCGTAAAAACTTTCTTTACCACTAAAGCCAAAGCTCTGTAATAAGACATTTACGATTCAGTATAACGTAAAATTAATATTTCGACATTTTCGGTTGTAATTTTTCCAAACATACCTTAACATAATCTAATCTAATATAGTATAAAATTCACGCTATGTAATCATATCATCCATGGATGTAAATGAACAAGTAATATTTTTGTCATTTCGTAAAAATATAGTTGGTTGATTCGATATATAGTCTTAACATATACAATTCGAGCTTCGAAAATCATCTGAATATACAGTTTGCGGACTCGATGTGTTACCTGAAAACAAAACTCTACCTACGGTATTGTTGTTTCCTGTTTGGACGTATGAAAGCGAATATTTGGCATATCATAAAAAGAGAGTGTGACAAAAGATAAATGAACGGTTGCATGATTTCGGTATAATAATTTACTTGGTAAAGATTTCGATATGTACAAAAAAGGAGAAATTGCTTGAGCGAATACATTAACGTAGCGTGTCGTAAATATTAGGCAGTCCTACTAAATAAGTTATTGAGTAGCTTGACCAAAAAACACTAGCTATAGAACGGCGAGGACGCATTTAAAATGGATCCAAAGGACGTCATAACCGATAAAACATTACAATCAGATAGAAGAATATTAATGCGCGAGTGCGAGAGACGCGCCCGTCTGTTAAAAAATGGGCCAAAGTCCGGATGCGGAGGAATATAATTAAATCCCACACGCACATAAAGCACCGGCTAATGCAGATTAGCGATCTGGGCGCTTGAAACATTAGCCTCGGTAAAAACCCGCGACGCCAGGATACAAATGCCCGAATAAATTACTCCGCGTGAAGAATCGGTCTCCGAACTATCGCTATCGACTGCAGTACCAACACCGAGTTGATTACGTTCTATGCCTTACGGCCTTGCCTTTGCCTTGCCCCACCGGCCCGCGGTCACTGTGATTGACGGCTCTCTGGGAACGTCTTTGTTTGCGAAGGAACTGCCTACCCTAATTGGAACTTCAGCTTTTACAGCTCTACAGCAAACATGGCCGACAGAGTAAGCAAAATATTATCTAGCATCATCACGGAATTGGAAACGGTCACTACCCCAGAGACATAAACTTTCTTTTGTAGATTATATACTTTTTAGTTACAGTCAAAGTTTTATCTGTTTATCAGTATTAGTATTATCTGAAAATACTGTGATATATTTGTTGTGAGCAAGCCGTAAATAATATAAAACATCATGATTTCAAGTCTGATCATCTAAAAGAATTCTATGCAATGCGCTTCAGATCAATTTATTAAAAAGAAAAAAAAAACTAAATTCACATATTGGTGATTCTAATAGACCAGAAAAGTTAGGTTAGAATTTCCATTTGGCGCAAGTTCATAGTTTGAATTCCCTATAGGTTCCATATAGAAGTTTAATTTTACAGACAAAAAAAAAGATATTTTGTAAAAGAAATTAAACAGCTCTTGCTAATAATTCCATAGTTTGTTTATTCAGTAATAGATTGCAACAGTTTAAACTTGTAGAAAAGGTAAAGTGAGAAAATTATTATAAATTAAAATACTTGGTGTAAGCAAGGATACCGTATGTCGTTGACCCACCAGTAAATAGAACAGTACAATAGAAGATGAAGCATGAACGATCAAACTAAGACATAAGTTCATTGAATTTTGTAATATTGTATTATTATTTAAATAATTATAAACTGTGCATAGTTCATGTGAATATTATTGTACGAATCTGGAGATAAAGGATCGATCTAGATGCTATATATAATGCTTTGCACAAGAGATTTACTTCTATGAGATTTTTCGGCCTTTAAAGTTGAGCAAAATTTTCCTTGGTAAGAAATACACGGGGATTGAAATTATGTTCTCAGTGTTATGAACTGAGTATGAATTTCGCGCCAAAGTTTGACCGTTACACTTTTCTGGTCTATATCAAGCTACAAATTAGAAGACACCAGTGGCACCACTTTGCGAAAATTTGTCTTATGTCCAATTGCACCACTAACAATTAAAATTTAAACTTGGTTTTATTAAGTTAACCACTTCAACTTTACACTACAATAATAGGGGATTCCACCATTTTTTGAATATAATTTCATCTGAACGTATAAGTAAAACTAAGATTGTCGGTGAAAATCCGGTGAAAAAATTCCTATTAATAAACGAATTATAGTCCCCCGAAATTTGAAAATATAGATGTGACGTCACGAATATAAGTTTTTATATCAAACTATTTTCTTCATGGACCTAAATGTTTTTGAAATATATGCTATTTCTAAATATTTATAAAAAATAAATGAACATTATTATACTGTACAAGTCTACACGATTTATAATTGGAAGTGTATTTCAATTATTAAGTTTAATGCAAAACATTTATATTCAAATATCTATGTATTTTGTATAAATGTCATACAAAAAGTTCCTTGTAAAAGATTATATTTCTTGTACATTACCTTAAGGCAGTTGTAGGTATTTTATACAAATTCCATACAGAAAATTTCTAGCAAGAGATCCTATATTTTCAGTAAAATTATAACTCGTACATACTGTCAACTGCACTTGACACTGACACCTTTCAATCATAATTTTTTTAATATAGCAGCTGTTTCCAGAGTTATAGCATAGCTGGCTAATATATGATATTTAATTTTGTTATAATTTGTTAACTCTATATCCGTTTAATATGAAGTATACAATGCATTCAAATCGTATAGAGAATAAAATATTCTTTAATATTTATAGCATTAAATGCGAAAAAATTATATTTAACATCGTTTTTTCAAGAAAAACTGTTAAAATCTTCAAACGAGGATACTTCCAGTTGACCAATTATAACTAAAATCTAATCAGCTCTTCATATGGATGTAACGAAGAAGAATACGAAAGAAGTATAACTTTTGAAATTGTAGTATTAGAGTTATCGCATTAGAAAATTTTGTCACACACACACACACACACACACACACACACACACACACACTCACACATACAGACATCATCATAAAAATAGTAAAATCGTATTCTAGGGACCCTAAAACGTGCTTATTCTTCAAAAACACCGAATTTTTTGACCAAAGACAATACCTTCCTTATCTAAAGGTGACGGAAGGTAAAAAACATAACCAACTATACACTGTTCCATTTAAGCCGTTCAGTAGATGGAGCTGGCAACAGCGCAAACTTGAAGTAGCCGAAATTACATTGGGTAAACTTGTCTCTTGTCTTCAAAGTCAACCAATCAGAGAGGTCAAAACTATTCCCTATGCTCTGCAATACTGAATGGCTTAAATGGAACAAGGTATAGTTGAAAATGCAACGCATCGCCTTATTGTTTTGTGGCATGGCCACCTGGCCACGTAATATTTTTACATAGCAAACAAGCTTTAAACAATATTTTAAAAATATATTAATTTGATTGCATTAGGGAATAAAACATTGTACATGCCTCAGGCCGCAAGAAGTTTACATCCTTGAACGAATAAAATTTCATCCGCAGGCGTAAACCTTTTTTTTCTAACCTCTATACGTAAATAACTTGTTTGTTTTAGTAGTTTATTGTAACAAACTAGCAAAAGCATGGAAGCAGTTGATAAATGGATATAAATGACAAGAAATTTAACTCCCCGGTTAAGAATGAAAGTGTCTGGGTAATAGAGTTACACCTTGGGTATATGTATCTCCTGGATTGAAATGATGTCTGCACGTTGTCGAGCTTGTGCTTATATTGCGTTGTGCGTGGGAAGGGTTGTTATGTGAGCCAAGCTAAGCAAAGCAGTGGCACGTAGCGTGGTACTAGTCATCTCGTCCCATCCTCGTCGCTCAGCTTTAATCTCCCGAGCGCCCGCCATCACTGTGTCCCTTTTGCGTCAATCCCATCGTTGCGCAGCGCCTACTGCCTACAGCGCTTCGCTTCTCTTCTCGCCACATTCTATTACCATCTAAAAGGTTTCGCGGAACAAAAAGAATGATAATTTGGAGGCCGATAACAGTAATCAGCGGGTGGAATGGAAAAAGAGAACAAGCGACTGGAGATGGGAAGAGCTTCTGATACGTACCGCGCACCACACTGTCACAATCATCTCCCTTCATTTATTTTTATCTCGTCTGTAACGAACAATCGCTGCTTTTACGCGAAACCGAAGCTGGACAAGAAGAAGAGATTCTCTCTCACGAATTTGATTTCCGACTAGATAAAATTGAATAGGTACAGTTTTTATGCTGTTGTCGCAACTCAGTAATATAGCGTACCGTTAAAAACTGGGTAAACCACTAGAAAAGCAGTAAAGAAACAATTTCGAAAATATTTATTTTAACAATAATCCAAGAAATAGTTAGAATAGAAGGAGTTATGAAATATACTTTTATACTACTTTTTAAGGGATTTAAAAAAAATACAACTTGTTAAAAATATAATATATAATATATTTCATCATGGCATATTACCCATTGCTGGGTGTGCCAATATGACAGTGTTTTTTTTTCAATTATGTTGGAAATACTTTCCACTAACAATTCAAATTTCACATTGTGACAGTTTGTGTATTGTGCGTTGTGAATTTTTTTGAATATATACATTAATGCATTGTATCAAAAAGTACGCTTACAGTTCTTCTAAACGACGTGCTTGCAGTGCTTTTATAGAGTCATAAGAACACGGAAATAGAAAATAGTATATTGTTATTAAAAATAAATATCGGTGTTTTTGCGTTGAACTCAGCTATTGAAAGCAAGTTGGGTAAAACACAAAACGAACATTACTACTTTTTCAAGTGTTTCAAATAATTTTTTTGACATTTTTTTTCAATTTTTTTTAATTGTATAGTTAGCAACTCCAGTCAAAGCTGACTGTGTACACAACAAAACATAAATAATACAAGTGTAAAATAAATTTTTTCAATATATGATCTGTGTTGCTATGGAGACTGCCGCCGCCAGCGGTGAACTAAGTAGCTAACATTTGTTACTATAGTACAACATTTTTGCACTAGTAAGACAATGAATATCTTCTATAGCGTGTATACAGTAGCATAATATGAAGAAAAAAATAATTAATTAATTGATGCCCGCTTGACAAATACTAGGTATTCTTTGGACCACCTTCATTTGCAACTGGACACGGCCCGGAATATAGTCTATTCTAATTAACAATGGATTTTTGATTAGTTAACCGCGAACTAAGTTTAGATTAGCAAAAAAAAAAAAAAAAAACCGTAAGAATTATGCCCAGTTGCAGAAAGTGTTGTCAGAAATTTTACATCATGTCAGATGATGTGACATAACGTCAGGTCAAAGTACTCGTTGCACAAAGCTATCTGACGCGATGTTTAACTAAAGCCTATGGCACACTTGTCGATGAGCATCAAGGAGCATCCATGAGCTCATCGATAAAACAACAGTTCGCACCCGTCATCGATGAAAAATCCGGCGCCGCTATTTTCATCGAAGAGCATCGATGAAACGAACGTATCTCATTTCAGGCGTATCTTTTGTTTTTCATTTTAAACGTTAACGTGAGAATATTTTATTTCATAAACGCAAACGAAATCTGTAACTATTCCCTATATTCTCTGCAATACTGAATGGCTTAAGTGGAACAAGATATAAAATGATAAAATATTTATTTTTTAGATATTATTAGATACAGAACATATTTTTGTTCTTATTAATAATTTTGTAGCAATTATAGTTATTTGTATATCAATACCGCGAAATCACTCTTTAGCGTACCAAGAGAAAAATTGACGCCGAGGCCGCTTGCGGCCGAGGCAAGACAATCTCGAGGGTGCTAAAGGATTTCGCGGACAAGGTGTACACAATAATTTTTGAGCAACCGTAAAAAATATGTGATTACAAATTTTATTAATTTTAAACAGTTTCATTGTATATAGAAAGTTAGCTTTTACGGTGGCTATGGGATTAACATTTGATAAACAAAACCATGCAATTTTCAAGTATCAAAGTGATTATTTACCTAATTTCGTGGCCGCTATCACGACAACGTCCGCGAAATGAATTTCGCGGCTGTTGCCATAACAACGGCTGCGAAATTTAATTTCGCGGCCTGTATTGCGGCTGCGAAATGCTTATTTCGCGTCCGGTTTGTACAAAAAATATATTTTTATTAAAAAAATTTCGTCTTTGATAAAAATCAACGATTTAAATCAGGCCAACCCTGATGCTACTACTTTAGCTATCCATAACAACAATCAACTACGGACATATCAATTTAAAAACCGACAGCGTAAGAACATTTCACCGGTATTATTACCAACTTAACTTTTTTGCGTCACAGAAAAAATTGCTGTATTTGTCATTGATGAAATAGAAAACCATCGATGACGGGTGCGTACTGTTATTTCATCGACAAGTATGCCATAGACCACCCATAGGCTTTATGTTATGTAAGAATGATGTGACAGTACGTTTGACGCGTTGTCAAGTGAAAAATCTGTTGCACAAAGCTCTGACGCGTTGTCACAGTTCATCTGACATAACGTCACATTAATTGCACGTCAGCGTTCAATTATCTTTTGACAGAGCGTTCATATTACGACTTTCATCATCATTGCATGTCGGTGAGTGTGATTATTATTACAAAATAATTTAATAAATTAATATTATCTAACAATTTTAGTATATATGACAGATTTATCCTTAATAAGCCCCCTGTCTGTCAATGAGTTGTAGTCTGTGATTCTACTCCTTTAAGTAACTGTTTATTTACTAAAGATAAATATAATCAAATATTGTCTTTTCGAGCTGTCAAGAATGTCTTGAACGAAATATAAAAATGTTGTCATTACTCTTCCTAGAGCATTCCAATTGTCCTTAAAAATGTAGATACGAATTTAAAAGAAATCTAGTTGAATTCTATATCTCCGATGACCTTCTTTATTCCGAATTGTTCCTTTGGCGTGAAATATGACTATTTACACATGTTTTATCCAACTCTTCATAAAATAACGTGTTTTTCAAGTTTAAAAATTGCCATGCATTTCATGTATCTTGTGAAAAAATAGTTGCATGGAATAATACCGGTGTTGTAGATCATTAAAAAGTAATATGTGTCATCAGTGAGATGAAATTCACACATGTGACGGTTGTTTGCATACTGTTGGTGCAATTACCTAATAGGTAAAATTAAGGTGTGCATTAGCAATAATTTATTAAACAACCTGTCCAGTTGGGAGTAGTGCATTGCTTTATGTACACACGGCATCTACTATGGAAATTATACATACATTCCGACCCGCAAACGACTAGTTATATTTACCTGAAGATTCCGGTAGCACACTATGTCATGTCCACGTAACTTATACCACATGCGAATATGAATGACCCTCCCGCAAATTATAAATTTAAATAGCCTCCACTACGTACTAGTTAGTACTTAATTATTTTATGGACTTTCTAGTGTGATTAAGCCAACAAGCCACATTTCTAATCTGCGAGAAATTCGTTACGTACGTCTGAAAGTTTTTAATGAGTCTGATAACAAACACAAAGTTGCAAATATGCAATACATGTATGCAAATTATCATGAAATTCATTTCTTAAAAATGGTTTAAGTAGCCATCATGGACGCCCGCAGACTTTTTTACAAGGTGGGTCGAAATTTTTGTTGTGAGAAAAAAAATGCGCCGCAGGCGAATTTTTAATAATTTTCAAGGTCAAACGTGTTTCAATGCAAAGTAAGATAATTTAACAAATTCTTAAAAAATTAAAATCAATATTTTATGACGAAAATGCGTATGTACGCTCTAAAAGCGTACAATTGCGCCTTCTACTAGGCTTTATGATACGAGATGCGAGCATAAGCAATAACTACAGAAACAGACAATCTGAAAATACAACGTTGCAATAAATTAAAATATATTACTGAGTAACAATATAATTATTCTATTGAACTGCTCAAAATAAAATGTATAATAATTAAATGTTAATTAAATCGCGCTCCTCACAAAATACGGCAATCCTAATCATACGTAGGTACTTTTAATATAAATAAATATGCAATGTCTATTCATTATTTACTTTTCTATTTCTTTATTCCTATATAACAGTAAAATCAATAATTGTGAAAGTTTTGAGAAGAACGTGATCATAAAATGATTAGAACGGCACATTAAAGAAAATACAACACCGAAAATAATGTAATATAGTAACAGTACATAACATAATTTACTCATTCTGACACTTCAGCTATTTCGTACTTAGTAATAGATAGTATGTAATAAATTTTTGATTAAAATATAAGAAAATATTACCAATAATTTTTAAAAAATACAATGATACATTGAAATGAAAAAATAAAATTATAATTTTATTTTTAAAAATGGATACAGTCCATAAATGAAAGGGGGGGTCAGTCGACCCTTTCGACCCCCCCAGTGGGCGCCTATGGTAGCCATATATCTATGTACATTTCATGTTTACAAATTTATAAAAATAAGTAATAATGATGCAAAATAGGCTAACTTTTACTAATAAATTTAAGAGATAAACTTTTTTTAGCCTTTTTACCTGCCGTCACCTTTAGGTAAGGAAGGTATTGTCTTTGGTAAAAAAATTTGATGATGAGTTTTTAGTCAATAAGCATGTTTTAGGGTCCCTAGAATACGAATTTACTATTTTTACGATGATGTGTGTGTGTGTGTCTGTGTGTGTGTGTGTGTGGCGTGCGTGCGTGCGTGCGTGCGTGTGTGCGTGCGTGTGTGTTTGTGTAACAAAAATTTCGTCTACGATAACTGTAATACTACAATTACAAAAATTATAATTTTTTTGTATTCTTCTTCGTTACATCCATATGAAGAGCTGATTAGATTTTGGTTACAATTGTTTAATCGGAAGTACCATTATTTGAAGATTTTAACAGTTTTTCTTGAAAAAACTATGTTAAATATCATTTTTTCGCATTTAATGTTATTATAAATATTAAAGAATATTTTATTCTCTATACGATTTGACTGCATTTTATACTTAATATTAAATGGATATAGAGTTAAAAAATTATAAAGAAATTAAATTTCATCAAGTAGTCATAGCTATGGAAACAGCTACTATATTAAGAAAATTCTGATTGAAAGGTTTCAGTGTCAAGTGAAATTGACATAGTGTGTTTGTCTTATAATTTTCCTGGAAATATAAAATCTTTTGCTATAAATTTTCTGTATGGAATTTGCATAAAATACATGCAACTGCCAGAAGGTAGTACAAGAAATAGAATCTTTAGCAAGGAACTTTCCGTATGAAATTTGTACAAAATACATAGAACTGACGCAACTGACGGAAGGTAATATGCTGGCCACATCAGATTTTTTTCATTATAAGTTATAAAATGGAGGTCTTCACTGATGTGATTTTATTATTTGGTGCGATGGCGGAACTTCTTGGGCAAAACATACCCGACAAAAAAGAATAATGAAATGTAAAATCCACAACCTGTGGAAAAAATTTAGATTGCTGAAGATGAAGGCCATTAGGCCTTCGAAACGTCCAGAAATGTAAAGAAGTAAACATCAAATATTAAAAAAATCTTCCCAAAAGGCCAAAAGAAGTTTTATCTCCTAAATCAATTTCTAAAGGGAAGCAAAAGTCTTCACATCATTTTACTAATAAACTCATATCCGGAAACGTACCGTTTTCGAGCTACATTAAAAGAGTAGTTATCTATCTTAATTTTAGTTGGCTGTGGCTGTTTATTTTAATCTCTAGCATTATTTTTTTTAAATAATTTTCTGCGTTTTTGTAATGCATTCATAATGCGTTTGCAATTCAATGGTAAAATTAAAATAAACAAAATAATATCTGAAGGGGTAGGGTACAGCCATAACTAAAATTAACGTTAATCTTTTAAGAGCCTGTAGCTCGAAAACGGTGCTTTTGCGGATATAAATTTATTAGAAAATGTTAATCTATTTTGAATCTCCTACATGCCCTATGAATTTGCAACATGTGTTCATTAACACCCTGTATAATAATAATGATAATAACAATATTAATATTACATTTAATTTTACAATTTAATTTTTTTGCCCCATCGGTTTTTTTTAGATTTACCAATAGGGTTTCCAGGGCAGTAGATTTTATTTACAAATTACTGATCGGTAAGTAATTGTCTTTACATGCCACGCAGCAGACCGGGCGTTATAGTATATTAAGTATTAGGAACGGTAAGGACAGTTTACCGATCGAAGATAATTTTGTCTAAGATCGGTAATTCCTTAAGGTTCGTGATGCTTATACTATTTTTTGCACGATCGACGCACAAAATTTAAAAGAACAATAAGATTTGAAAATTATTTTGACATATTAAAAAAATTTATTTGTCATTTTTGAAGTAAGCTTTGATTTTTGTTTTTATTTATTTACCGTCTCGCCTCCTGAAGGGTAAGTGAAGCACATCACTTACCGACGTGAGTCACATCACTTACCGTTCAGTAATTTGTAAATAAGACCTATTGTCTTGGAAACACTATCGGTAAATATAAAAAATAACCCGAAGTGCAAAAAGTAAATAAAAACAACAATCAAAACTTACTTTAAAAATGAGTACTAAAATTTTTTAATTTCACAAGTAGTATTTATGCTACAAGGGATGTAGGTACCATTTACTAATCAAGGACGGTTTTGCGCCCGAGCTATAGCGTCGGCTGGCAAATAAGTTCGAGAGTAGTCAAATGTACCTATACCTCGTGTTGCATATAAGATCTTTTCACTCCCGATGATTTATTTTTTACTTGTTCATTTTTACTGCCAGATATTTCAAGAAATACCGCTGAATATTGATGCATTTAAAAAAGAATCTTAAGAAGAAAAACGCTGTCATCTGTCAGTAGTAACTTTTCAATGGACATATTTCTGAAGTAAGGGCAATTTGATAGAAATCAAATTCAAAATCATAAATTATAAGAATTAGCAAATATTTGACACAAGTTTAAAATATCTAACTGTTGGTATTTCACGAAGAGGGAGGTAAGTTCAGCTGTAGGGAAGTAAGGACAATCCTTACATCCCGTCGCTAATAGAAACCGTTCCTTGACACTAAAATAAGCATACATCCCTACAAACAATGTCCTAATAGCCGACTTACGATATCGGGAGTGAGAAAATAATTTTTATCAAATCTTTTTTTTAAATTTTGTGCTTTGGCCGTGCAAAAAACGTAATAAAAATTACAGTTAGTAAGTGCTCTTCTACCGGTAACGAATGTATAGGAAGCACTTACTGTCCTTAATACTTAAATAACTATTTTTCTTGTTTCATTTAGTAGTACAATGGTGTTCTTATTCTTGTAAGATTCTTTGTAAGTATACTGTTGGAAACAGAAACAAAACTAGAGTTCCGTGCAGTAATAAGACGAGTTTTAATTTAAAATCTAATCTCAGAAACTATACTGGGAACAATTATTTAGTGGCGTTTTGTAGGCGAATTCATTTGTATCTAGCGAATTAGCATTATTTAAGTATATTTCCACAAAAGCCCCAACCCACGTACGTTAATAATGGTCTCTGTAAACTTCACTAAAAGTGAAATTGGGCTAAGATTTCCTCGTAATAAAGATAAAAAAGAAGCAGAAGTAGAGTGAGTAGAATACAAAATGACACAGCGCGACGGAGATAGCAACTATCGAACAGAAACAGGGATGTCGCGTACCGCATTTCTATGCATAAGATCCAAAGAAGGTAATTTAATAACGAGTATGATACTCTTATTGTCCTCTGAAGGATTATCGCGAAACTTCGGCAACGTTGCTTAATAAAGGTTTTAATTAATATTCAATGAACAATTCTGAACTTTTAATTAAATGTATCACGGAATTGTAACGTATTTTACTGGCTTTGTTCGGCCACAAGCAGCGATCTTGGTCGGGCCCGCGGTCGAGATAACCGGCGTCGGTATAAATTTAAGAAATGATCGTAAAACCGCGAGTTCACTCCGCACCGCCGGCTTTATGTCTTGTACAATGTACTTCCATTTTTAATGACTGCTCTTGTTAATTACATTAAATTTATTGTACGAACAAGGTGTCTAGTTAAGGTTCAACATCAACTCAAATTAAATACAAAGTGAATACAATGATTAATGGTTTTATTCTCTGCATAGCCATTATTTTTAATTATAAAAAACAAAAGTTTGTAACCAAATTTTCCTGTAGAATTTCATTTAAAATCAATTACTCTCCCGTTGTTGTACAGCGCTGCGAATCTCTACTATAAGACTTCATATTGTAACGTTTTTTTTTTTAATTTATTTGGTGTAAATATTAATTAAAATAAGTGTTTATTAAACTATAATGAAAATGACTATTATTAATATTACACATTTATTAAAAAAACTAATTAAGACTAAAACTAATTAACACTAACACTATTTATTTATTTTCACTATGTATTAATGTCACTATTTATTTATATCAAGTTCAACTGTCCGCCTTCCGACCTCCACAGCGTCTATATACTCAACTGACTCAACAGTGTCTGTATATTCAACTGCTCAGACAGAAGTCACACCTTTCACCTCACTATCTGTCTATTTATGTAACTTACTTTCTCCTTCCACAGCCTCAGTATCACCGACTGTCCGTATGCCACAATTCTTCACCACTGCCGAGTATCTACTCCAACTATAGTTGTTACTGTCCCCGTATACCTAGCTTCCCAGGACCCTTCAACACTACAGAGTATTCATTTTCACAGCTAACCCGGTATACCAGTAACTTCCCGACTCGCCGTTACTGTCCTTGTATACTATAGCTTCCCAATACTCGTTAACACTATCGAGTATTCACATCCACAGCTATCCCAGTCAGGGCCAGCGGAAGAGGTGGGTACGGTGGGTAGTACTACCCACATGATAATTTTCAAGGTGGGTAATTACCCAACTGAAAATTTGAAAAAAATTGTCTAATTTTATTTTCGAAATCGACTAAGGGCCACTTTTACAACTGATAGATAAACTATGGTATAGCTATCGGAGGGATAACTTTATCCTAGTAATTATACCTTCGATGAATAAGACTGTCTTTTACAATGCTATTTTATCTGTCAGATAGTTATACCAGGATTTACGTTAAATGTCTTTAGGTTAGTATTGGCACAATAAAATTATCTTCTTTTTAGACTATTTTTCTTCAATATTGTTATTATTTATGCCTTCTAATTTGCATTTTTCACGATGTTAGATGATATAAATGTTGTTTTTGATTCTGACAGTGATGATGAAATACTTGATTGACATCTGTCAAACGTATGAATAACAAAATATCGTTTATGTTTACGTGGTATCCATAAGAACAAGGGATAAAGTTATCAAAGGTTTATACGACCGATTTCCATGGGATAAGAAGTACTGGTGTTTATTCTATCTGAAGTTTATCCGAGGTTTGTAAAATGCAATTATACGAGGTTTATCTAATGATTGTAAAAGTGGCCCTAAGAATCTTATTCAATGTTCAAATTACGCGCACGATGCGCAGTTGTAACGCGGCGCAGCTTATGGTGAGCATGATTGGTGCATGGAACTTGTTCTGAGTATTTGCGCTTTATTCGGTTAATCGTGACTATTTTAGGATCATCTTGCTCGAACGAGAGAAGCTTTTCCGTTCTATGAAGGGTAAAGAATTATCTGCTCTCGACGACGTTGCAAAATCGACTGAATCACATAACGGTCTTGCACTCATATCCAGATTTAGTTGATAAGATCGATATAGAGAAACTGATCGACGAATTCATTTCTCGAAAATCAAAATGAACGTCAGTTTTTGCACTGCAAACATAAAAATGTGACAAGTTGCAGACGATAGATGAGTCGAAACAAGAAATGTTAAATAAAGTACTTATTCTACATAGTTAACATGTTTTTCTTTAAAAAAACCTTAAATCTAATTAAAAAAATCACAATAGAAAAAATATGAGTAGCAAGTTTTTATCGTCTCTTCAAAAATATTAAATAAAAAATGGCACGCAAGTAGCTCATTCTGGCATATCTCAAGGCTAGCATTTGAGATTCTTATAATTTAATCTCAAAATTCAATATTTAAGATAATGATTGTATTACGAACACAACACAACAACGAAGCGCTTTTATGGATCACACTCCTATTAAGAATATAATGTAAAAGCGCGCTATATAAAGGCGTGTCTATTATAAAAGTGCGTTCGTAATACGAGCTAATATCTTTAGAAGAACGCAGGATGGTTCGAGAGTATATCTATTTATTATATTTCTGTATGACACGGCTTAATTTCTTAAACTATTATGACTGACAACCAGCAATAATAATAATATTTCTATTCGAAATATCTAATAATAATGTCATGAATGTATTTGTATTCATTTTTGTGTCATTGTTGTCGGTAAAAATTATTATTTTTAATTATAGGAAAAAACTTTAACAAAATTACCTGCAGAATTTGATTTAAAATCAATTACTCTCCCGTTGTTCTACAGCGCTGCGAACATCTACTATAAGGCTTCATATGATAGGGATTAAATATGTGTGGCACAAAGTAACACATATGCAAGAGCTCTCGTAAAATTGGGAAAAAATTTCCGCGTACACGACTTCACACAACTTGTGGCACGGTACGAGGAACAATATTCCGCGGAGCGTGTAATAAAAACGACAAGAGCTTACATAAACTCCACTTCATATTTTTCGGCAAGTCCACTAAACGTGTGATTAAAAAAATATGGGAGCTCCCAGCTGTGCTCTGCGCTCCACGCTCCAAATTCCATATCGAATAGCAATAAAAGAACGCAGTCAGCTGGAATAACAATTTTTCTGGGCAGCGTCGCGGCGGCCGTTTAATTAGTGTGAGAGAGACGGAATGCAAGTTAAACGGGGGTGAACAGTGTCGTATCGATCGGCGTTTATCCCAAAGGATCACCTGGCGAGCAATTACGCAATCACTGGCCAGGTAATTGATTATCAAGTAGGTTGTAGCGGCCGCCAGGTGATATACATGTCCGCGAACACCAAAACGTCCATCGCCCAGCGGACTCTCTCTAGCTTTACTAATCTGCTACGGTAGGGATGCGTATACACGTCTGCTGAATTATACTCATTTGTTCTATTGATTTTAGAAACCGATACATTTGTAAATGTGCCCAGGCCATCGTCGTTTTTATTCCTGAACCGATGTTAACCGTTTCGAAGTTGCCCCGCTGTGTTTTGCAATTATCTCTAATGACTGGGAAGCGCCTACTAATGGTTTCACGTATTTTATTAACTGTCCTATTTCATTTCAATATACTAGTAATGATCTCGTGCACACTATCCTTTTTCCCCAATGTTTTATACTCTTTATCTTTAGTATCTAAATTCGAAAATTCGGTAACTAAATTTAATTTTATTAATATAATTTCAAATTGATATTAAATTGGAAAATTATTAATTTGGAAATAAGGTTCCCCCTTTTTCAAATTAGTGGTCCAACAGCTCTCTAGGCCGAACAGTTTGTGTGTAGTATCCGTTTGGAATGCTAAATTTGCTCGGCCATACGTTTTCTGCATAAGTCTACTGTGAATGCATTTCACACCTATAAAATCCTAAAGAAAGGTCGAAGGTCGCCGGAGGCAGGGCACCGCTTTGAGGACTAGACTTTTCTCATTTTATTTTTCTGTAGGTAGTTCTAAAAAACTTTAATAACTGTTAATAGTTTTTTAATATCTTATTTATGAACATATGGGAGGATATTTTATAAAATAATTACGGAGTTTTGTCGTTATTTTCTGTATTAATTTATTTTAAAATTGATTCTGGATTTCACAAAACTAATAGCAGAAGGCTTGAAATTCGCCAGAATCTTGTCTTGATGATCATTTCTTGTCTTGCCTTGATTATCAAGACAATATAATAAAAATTTCTTGTCTTGCTCATTTCTTGGCGACGTAATTCTTGTTTTGTATCAAGAATTCTTGATATTTCTTGTTTCTTGACATTTTAGGGGAATCCCCTGTTGCTGGTTATTTATTTTTTGTGTTATTTCCAAGGTTTTTTTAAAACAATGAGTGTTCAAACAAAGTAAATCAGATTCGGAATCGGTTTTATCCCAAAATAATATTTCTCCCTTTCACATCTAATAAAAATATGATGTGACCAGCTCAGCACAATACCTCTCGCCATTTAATTTTTATTACATACTATTATTCACGAAAGATGACTATTCAAGGTCATTTGTTCGAAGATACAATACACAACACTTTATGTAGCAGTAGCTTAGCAACATTTTGCATTAGAAAGAAAAAGATTATTTGATGTTATGTATTTATTTCATGTGAAAAAAAAATAAAAAATAAATATATCATCACGGCTTATTACCCATTGCTGGGTGTGCCAATCTGCTTGTAAACAGATTTGGTAATGATGAAATATTTGCACCGTGCGGGCGCTTACCAGGCATCACCTCGCGGGCACTCATTGCTGGCGTGAAGAGTGCACCACAGGGGTCAATTTTGTGCCATTTAAAATTGGAAATATTTGGCGTCGGTCGGGATCGAACCCGGTTCCCCAGATTCGCGACCTGACAGATATATGTAAATGGTGGTATTACTTTCTAACATTCCACAAATAGTAATGACGTATGTCGTAGAGTTACGGATACGTAATTATCTACTACACTGCCCTCTGTACTAATATTTATCCAGTGACGATGGCATTTAAATAAAATTATTATTGTATGGTTTATGTCAAGCCCATATTTTTGTTTTATGCCAAAACATAGGCCGAAGAAGATAAAATTTTGAGAAAAGCATTATTTAAAAAGAAACAAAAAAATTCAAATAAATTACAATTATTTTTTATTTAAAATGTATCCATAAATATTTCGCGTTGCAAGTCTATGGGTACGAAATGCAGTGAAGTTGTTTGCAAATAATATAATATCAAACGGGTCATAAATGATCTTGAATAGTCATCTTTCGTGAATAATACTATACTTCATATCACGTAAGAAAATAGCATTGGTTTAGATAGGAATATAAATTCTGAATTCTGCTCTTGGCTAATGGCTTCTTGCCATTTTAGAATAAAGTAGAAATTAATGGTTTCGAAATTTTCTAAACAACAGTACCTATTTGAGTTGAGTGTTAAGAGGATCCAGACACACAAAGCATACAAATGCAGATTTGCAATATTTCTTGTCAAGAAATCTTGATTTCTTGACAGGAAATCTTGATTCTTGATGATACTTTCTTGTATTGTCTTGGGAAATAAAAAATACATCTTGTCTTGATTTTTGTGAAACACTAACCATCCGCAATACAGCCCTGATCTAACACCATCTGATTTTCATCTCTTGTTTCATTTACATAAGGATCTGACAGGAAAAAAGTTTAAAGACGAAGTGGAAAGTTGGTGAAGGGAGCAGGCGGTAACCTCATTCGACAGTAGCATCAAAATTATCGTGTCCCGCCTACAGAAGGCGAATGAAATAATTAGGCATTGTTTGTTCATTGTCCAATGATAAAAAATATTTTGTCAGTATAGTAATCTGTGAACCTCTCTTCATAAATTGTTAACTTCGCTCATTATAAATTTACATCAGTTTTGATTTAATGACCGAAACAATAATTGTAATTCCATTGAATGAAAGCATCAATCTTCAACTTCCATGTCACCATATTTTAAGTTGATATCAGCATAGCGAAGTACTTGGCGGAAACTAGTTGTTTATTTATTTAGTGTGTAGTTAGGAGTAAAACAAATACAAGGAAAACCCATATCCAAGTTGGTATATCCTGACGAATAGAAGCGTAGGTGTCGGGCAACATCATCAGTCTGGCCTCGCCTCGTCGTCCGTCGCTTACGCCGCGAGCAGCTGACAATGATTTATATTCGAATGCAACGGTTACACTAGAGTCGGATGCCGGCTGATGGCAGGACATCGTCCAGCAGGGTTGGGCGGGGGTGGCGATATATGGTGGTGGCAGGACAGCCGCAATGGATTATCAGACAGGGGTGCCAACCGTTCCATCACTATGCCCTCACGCCTGCCCGCAACACAACACAATATTCATAAGCTCTTGATGGATAATTCCATACAGCTCTAATAACCTGTGGATGACTGTTCCCAACTATCAGTCTCCAATAACACAGTATAAGTAGAACGAGAAAGACTAAAATATTATCTATCTAACTATGAAAGAAAACCATTGGAAGTAAAGTAATATTTTATTAAATAATTAGAAAAACACTCGCCATATATCACAAGATTTCAGCCTCTGAATCAACTTCTCAGTCATTTTTCAGATGCTGACCAAGTCCCGTTAATAACCACAGCTACGTTTCGCTATTATTAGAGCTCATCAGTGACGTGTAACTGTCATCTCTTTGCAGAGACAGTGACTAACTGAGAAGTACGTTCCGCGCGGTCAAATTCCACTCAGTCGAAATCCCATTCGGTCGAAATCCCGTCGGTCAAAATTCCACGCGATCGAAATCCCATGGGTCGAAATGTACTCCCACCACTTTGTCTGTTCTACAGAAATTCAAATATTTCCGCGCCGTCGAATCCCACCCTGTCGAAATGTTACACGATACAAATCCCACACACCCGTACCGCTCTCTTTATCGATCTTCTTGTATTCTAACAATCTATGCTTCGTGGCAATTCTGCGTCAAAGATAATATATTAAAAAGAAATTTTAAAACATATTATATTATTATACAACGAACTATTTAATGAATGAAGCAGGAAAAGAATTTACCTATACATGATAGTTTACTAGTTTTTTAATATTATAAAATAATTAAATTTATTTTTAAGTAGACATGTATGTGTATACACTGTTCCATTTAAGCCATTCAGTAGAAGGAGTTGGCAACAGCGCAAACTTGAAGTAGCCGAAATTACATTGGGTAAACTTGTCTCTTGTCTCCAATTTCAGCGAATCAGAGAGGTCAAAACTATTCCCTATGCTCTGCAATACTGAATGGCTTAAATGGAACAAGGTATAAATGCATCAAGTTACCGTTATTGTCAAAATATGCCGAGTGGAAGAAAATATATTTGGAAATAAGAGCAAGATTTATATTAGACACAGTAATACATAATTTTACAACTGAAATAAAGAATGAACTGCTTATTCACATAATATGACAGCTAATCTAAAATGGCAGACTAGAAATATCAATAATTTTACTTAAAATGTATAGGTAAATTCTTTTCCTGCTTCATTCATTAAATAATTTGTTGTACAATAATATAATATGTATTAATTTTTTTAAAAAATATTATCTTTGACGCGGAACTACCACGAAGAATAGATTGTTAGAATGTAATACGATCGATAAACAGAGCGGTACGGGAGCGAGGGATTTATATCGTGTAACATTTCGACCCAATGGGATTCGACGGCGTGGAAATATTTGAATTTCTGTAGAACGGACAAAGTGGTGGGCAGTACATTTCGATCGAGTGGGATTTCGATCGCGTGGAATTCGACCGCGCGGGATGCTTTGTAACTTGAGTTCGGCATGAGATATATTCATACAATGTAGATTGACAGACTGATACGGTTCAATAGAAGCGAAACACGTACGTGGTTACTAATTGGGCTCAGCCAGCATCTAAAAAATGACCGAGAGGTTGATTCACATGCTGAAATCTTGTAAAACATGGCGAGTGTTTTTCTATATTTTTATTAGACATTGTTTCACCGAGAGTACGCTATTGTACTTTTATTAATATTTTATTTATTAGTTTCTGACATCTCCACTTAATTTGCAATCAGTAAAACTTTCATTCTTCAGTCTATTAAAATCAAATTTTCAACCTTTAGATGACGGACCTAAAATAGATCCTTGTGATACTCCACGAATAGATGGAAAATATATGAGTACTGCTGTGTTAATCAATGTGTAAGAAACATATCCATAAATATAAGAAGAAATACAAGTTTAGTAACAATTGTGTGAGCCTGAAGAAAAAAGTAATTAGAAAATTTTGAGATGTGATTGTGACAACGACTGGAGAAGATTGAATGGAGCGAAAGAGACAAGAGGTGTTGACAAGAATTGGCGAAGAGGGAAGAATTCTGAACGAAAAAGTAAGAGAATGGCGAATAGGCTGTTCCACGATTTAAAAAAAATTCTTTAAATACATTGACATATAAGACCACATATGAAAGTACAAGTTAAAAATTTCTCCAAATAAGCGAGATATTAAGGTCCGAGTTTTAAATTTGTTTTGTGAAGAAGGTAATGTGGGTGTATTAGAAGGTCACCCGAACAATATCCGAACAAATCCGACTTAGTATATTCTTCGTGTATGCAGTTTCACAAAAAGTAGAAGTTCATACGTGCATCCTATTTGCTCACACGCGCACGTACATGTCGTGCGTCATCAAAAGCAAAACACCCCGTATTTTTAAAGCGAGTAATTTTAACTATTATCTTCCATATTTTCAATAAACTTTTACTATTTTTGATTATGATGGAATAGTCTACTGGATGGACATATTTTAAGGAGGGATTATTTCTAGAACATTATAATTGAAGAAAAGATGAAGAAACTTTGTTATATTAAGTTGAACAAAAAAATGCAGCACTTTTATTAAGTTCTACCTGAAGTCAAAATTTACTCAAATTAATGAAATATATGAAAATCCTAGTCAAGGGACAATAATTGATCAGGGCACAAAGGCAGGGGTGGAAATAAAAAACGCCCTGATGGGTATTATTTCATTTGCTAATGGCAAATCGCGATGAAATGAAAATATAAGATCACAGCTTAATTTTTCAAAAAAAATCGCATTGACGTTTAGGATTAACACAAACATAAACTATGCAAATTAGTGAAAAGCCGATCCTGTTCGCGACATAAGCCCATAAACTAAAACAATCGATGAGGCGGAGTCATTCTGTTTTCAATTTAAAATAGATGAAAAACCCTACCCTCTCGTGTGTCAATCACTAAAAAATTTTAATAACTCATCTGACAAACTTTTTTAAATATGACAGGCGCCGGTTTGAAATTCCTCCCATTTGACGGTAGTGTGTTAAAAATGTTTATGATAAAAGTTCGATAATGACTTTAATTTAAAAGCTTCATTTGCAGATATTGAGTGTTCGTGTCATATCATATAAATGGAGCATTTTCATTTTTGTGTGCTGATGCATTGTGCTGCCATTTTTTATTTGCAGCGCGTCAAAATGCCGACAGATCAGATAATAATATATTAATTTCATCCATCTCACCTTCACAAAACTGTCATCCGAGTTTTTATACACTCTATTCCACATATTTTGAAAATAATTTAATCAGCTTGGATGCGCGATATTTATATTAAACTTTTCACAGTTTTTACATTCATTTGCACATTGATATCATCATTTGCAATATGTACTCGTACATATATAATTATTCAATTAAAAACAGAGTACAGCTAATGGCAATACACACATAATACCATTGTAATTCTGTAATGATAGATCGAATCTGAAGTACTTCGGTGAGGCAACGAAATTTAGATTCAGATTCAGATATAAGTCAATTAGATTCGACCAGAAATTTATTAGATTCAATATACTTACATTATAAACTGTTTATGTACAGATGTCTCATTTTCGATGTTTTTAAGGTATCTCGGGTAATATTAATGATAGAGCAAAACTGTTTGCACATTCCAGGGTCAACTTTTCGAGTAAAGTTTAGTAGTCACCACAGCAATTTTCGATCTTCTTTTATTTCTGAGTTACAGGCAAAAACTCGTTATTCGCTCATATCTATTAATTATGTTCTCAAAATTATTCTTAACAAATTATTTTTGGATTACTTAACTTACTATTTATCGACGTTAGCGTTGGCTTTGACACAATCCGAAAAAAAAGATTTATTATGCTTTTGGAGTATATAAATTGAAAAAAGAAATGAGTAAAACTGAAACAAATATTATTAAAAATATACAAATGATGATCTGTAATAGATTTTTTCATTTGTTTCTTAATAATTGTAATTTTTTTCACTCCAGTAAATTAATAATTCATATTTTATTCATGTTTAAAACAAACAATGTAGACTTTTTATATATCACTGAAAAGCTTATAAAATAAGCAAAAAGACGAGACTATTTTCAACATAGGTTCCCATTTAAAAAAACATAAGTTTGTGTTATATATCGAGAATAATTAAGTTTTCAAAAAATCTAATTACGGTTTTGATGTATTGTTAATATTACCTGCTATTCTGCTAACTGCAAAGTCCCATCCACCATCGTACGTAGCTCTGTTGGTAGAAAATCCTATTAAGTCCTTGCGAAGTCCATAAATTTTTCGCAAAAAATCTTTCGTGATTAATTTCAATGACTGGCATTCTGAGCACCTAACTAAACTAACGACTATCTAATTTTGAAAACGTCATAAATACCATTTTGATACTGTATACATGGCGTTTTTACAAATAAATAGGGAAACGAATTACCGACAATGGCGGTGATCTTGGATCATGGTCATACCCTGGTTATAAAGGTACCCTAAGTTTTAATTTGAATTTGACATTAGTTCATTTTTTTCTCTTGTTTATTATTTGCAATTTGCGTGATTTCTGTTACTTTTATTACGTATTTCGATTTGCTAAGCTGGATTTTAAAGGATTTTAACTTACTTTATGCTCGTACATGATTAAAATGACAAACTAAAATATTAACTTCCAAACTATTGTTCAAATGTCAAACAGACGATCTGACATGTTTTCATTCATTGGTGCGACGTTATTCTGCGTCATATATGGCGGTAATTTAAATATTTTAATTTCATTATTTTTTTCTGAACAATTAATGAAAATTTTGTCAAAAGAAAGAAAAAGGGGTAGCAAGTATCTATCGTTTCTTCAAAAATATTAAATAAAAAACGGCACGCAAGTAGCCCATTATGATACAAAGACCAAAAGTCACACAGTGTGCGTTGGGTGACTGATTGTGATTTGGGCGACTCGGATTAGTTTCAGATCGATGACCAATTTTTAAAGAGCCCAAAATTGACTGCTATTCTTTGAGAGTTCACGTTTATTAGATGACACTTGATAAACGCTCTCAATAGTATGGATAATTTTTCATTACCGAAATCTGCGAATAGAAACAAATTGGCACACACAGAAATGGATAATGAGCTGTATGGAACCCATCATTTTTAGGGTGAAACTATTTAGCATGTTTGTAATATTTTCTCCGTCTTGGTGTGCGAAGCCAGCAGCATGTAAATTTTCCTGGAACGGAGACTAGGCCCCGTCCGTTGTTTCGGGGAAGTTTTTCGGACAGACAGGGACTAGTGACGTGATGTGAATTTATCGCCGGCGCATGGTGCTACGTGCGGCGTGCGGCGCAACGCTGCAGCGACATAAATCCGGATGCTACAATAACTTTTGATAATGGAACATACAACAAATGTGACATTTATTAAACTTTATTATGGAAACCTTGCAAAAACAGATGTGGGAATCTGGTCGTACAAAACAGATAGCATGATTTAAAAGCTACTATTCTCCAGATTGCGTCGTTTTAGTTTTTGGATATCGGATTGTGATTACAAAATGACTATTGAAAACTGCAACTTCTACTTAATGGAGATATTTTGTATCAATTGTATAGATTCAAGTATAAGATTACTATCTGATGTCCAAAAGGAGGGCATGTCCTCATTCCCAATTACTATAGTGTTCTCCTTTTGTAAAGATCAGTTAAAAATATAATTTTTGTCAAAACTAAAAATAAATTAAAAATACTGCTAAATTTTGAAGTATATTGAGAAATTATTTATTTTAGACCTGTTTCGCTGTCTTTCAAAATATAAAGTACGTAACAAAAGTTTTGAGAAAAAGTTTAGATCTCTTCATCAATAAAAACATTTTTTTTTATTAAAACGTTGATAGGGGACCATTATTTTCAATGCGTCTCCGTTTTTTAATACATTATATCCAGGGTTGTGCTTATAATCTATGCTAAGTAAAATACGTCATTGTCTATGCGTAGACAATGATATTGTTTACTATAATTATTTTATTTTTTTGCTTAAAAAGAGATTTAATGCCCTTTTATTGAAATAGTGAAGTATTTTACGTTGTTATCAATAGATGTCACTAGTTGTTGGACTGGGACTGGAAGCGACCAGTTTTGTTGGGTTGCTTATTATTACTGAGTTTACATGCAGTTTCGAAACCGTTTTTAAAACATTTTTAGTTTTGAAAACGCCATGTATACAGTGTCAAAACGGTTTTGAATTATCTCAAACCAAAACTTGACTTGAAAACTATTTTCAAAACTACTCATGTAAACACTTAAAATTCAGTTTCGATACTGCGCATGCGTACAGAGCATAACATTTCTGTCGCTTTGTGTTACTAACCTTCAAATATACTGAGAGTTGTGTAGTTTTAGTGGTAGTATAAAAATAATTGGAATAATAGCAAAATGACGTATTTGGAGTGAAGAGGTCTGTCACTTACATCAGCTAAATGCGCATGCCCCGAACCTGATTTTAAATCAATTTTTAAACTTGTTTTGAAAACTCCATGTAAACAGTTTTGCATAATTTTGACTGAAAACTGAAACCATTTTCAAAACTGCATGTAAACGTATTATATAATAATCTTTTAAAAAACTGACATCGTATGCTAGTAGTTCATATTTTTTCAAAAAGGTGACTTGCAGTATTTATAACATTTTTAAACAGACATTGCATAGTGCTTTGTATTTGTCTTTTACGTATTTAAGTAAAATTTAACTGTTAAATTTTCGTTCGCTTCGTGTTAACAAAACGTAACTCGGAGTAGGCTATGAGCAGAGAAACGTATGTCTGATTATTATTAAATTCAAAAGTCAAAAATAGATCTTGAAATTTTAGGGATAAAAGATAATAAAGAAGTATTCAGTATATTATTATTCGCCATTTTCTAATTTATTTCCATTTCTATTTAAGAATCAAAAAGACAAGCTTTAATTTCTTTACATAATATTTTTGATAATATATAGTGCAAACTGACATTTAATTAAATACTTTTAAATTGTCATACGTTTCGTTGTTCATAGCCTACTCCAACTTATTCTTATTTTCGGATTAGACACGCGTGATTTTTATGTATAAGCGACGCAGGAGGTGTATTTAGCTGATGAAATAATAAGCGATGTGGTGTATTTGAAATCAGAGAAAAAGTATTTGATTGGTAAATATTTCGTGTTTAAACTGGTGAAAATAGCTATGTGGGAATTCACATCTCGAACATGGTCTGTGAGATCAAAAATAAGCTGGTTACACAAAAAGCCATGTAGGAAGCGATTGAACGTGGCGTTTCATTTGGCAACCTAGCAATCGGAGTCCAATTCGCGAAAGCTACGCCGAGCGCTGACCACAGAGTGTTCAATTTAAATTCCTACCGTTGTCGACTGATGCATGTAGCCAAGGTTCTGTTTCCGCTGATATTCCGGGCACGAGGCTCATTCGGAATCTGATTCCGTGATTTCCTTCATTGTTTGCCACGTCCGCGCCATCTGTCAACCACTTACCGTCAATCCCAGGCTTTATTGTCTCTTTGCAGCGCATTTTATATTTTTTCGCCCGATTTTAGCTCGGCGAATGCCTCATATTTTATGACGATACCGAAGCGTTTATGGCATCACCAGCAACGCAACATTTCACGACTTTATTAGTTTGCTTTGTGACAGATATCGCTCTCTAAAATTAGTATATAATTTTCGTTGCTTGCTAATATTTATTTATAACTGGGCGAAGTCAATTAAAAAGCTAGATAATCAACAGGAAAATTATCACCAATACAGGGTTTCAGACAACGATTGCTTGAGTTTTGTATATGCTTTGTTTGTTTCATTTTTAATCTAAAAGTTTGGTCATCATTTTAAAGTAACGTCATATTTTGATGTTTAGTACCTATGTTTATACAAGGTGTAACAAACATGATGGGTTGACTATACACAGGCGGCTTCTATGAGCAAAAATAAGAAAAAAGTTTATATAAACATGTCCTAAAATGGTTTGTTACTGAGTCACAGCTAATTGAGGTTTTTCAGTTTTTTATTCAAAAAAATAACAGGAAACAGAATTGTTTAAATGAAATAAATTATCACGTTTCAGCAGATGTGCAACAGTGACAATTGAACATAAAAAAATCTGATGTGGCCAGCACATAACCTCTCGCCAGATATTTTACCTGGTTGTACGCATAAAAAGAAAAATATTTTTAAATACAAATACATATATTCATATCTCACTACAAAATAATTATTTTAATATAAATTATGTACAATACATACATTTTCTTTATATTCGATATCCTGAATTTTTTTTCTACTTTCCTTCTCTTTTTCTTTTATTCGTCATTTTTTCGCAAATTCCTTTTATATTCTTTTTAGGTATATTCTTTTGCGTTGTTGACTTTTTATTTTTTTTTCATAATCTTCATAATGATGTACAAATATTTTTGACAGTGACATTTATGTGTGAATTACAAACATTTGAATTTCTTGCCTTGAAGTAGTTTGATCTAAGAATTTTTACATCAAATTATTTTACATGCATTTCTTTATCTCTAAATCTATAGAAGATATAATAATGAATTTATATTTATCGAATAAAGAATTTAACGTTCTTTAATATAAGTACTTACATAAACTTTCGATAAATAATATTTAGATGATTTTTTTCTTGTATCTACTACTTCCGGTTGTCCAATTGTTACCAAAACTGACTCGACTCTTCCCATTATTGTTAGAGGAATCCGTAGTTAAGAATGTCTTAAGTCTTATAGTATTTCAGTTATGGTGAATCCAACATCCACACACACACACACACACACACACACACACACACATCCACACACAGACACACACACACACACACACACACACACACACACACACACACACACACACATACAAACATCCACACACACACACACATACGGACATCATCGTAAAAATGTTATAAACGGATTCTAGGGACCTTAAAACGTGCTTATTCACTAAAATATGGATATGCAATTTTTAGCATGAATACAGTACCTCTCTTAGCGAGAGGTAAAAAGACCGGGTGCATTTTATGGTCAACCGAACTCATCCATGGTAAAAGAAATTTAGATTAAAGAACCACAATTATAGGAGAAAGAAATAGAAAAAAGAATCATCGCAAAGACCCAAGATATCTAAAGATATATTTCACTGCTCTGTTGAACGTAGTGGACTATTGTAAATCCAGTTTTCTTGCCGATACCTGATCCTGATGACCGGTATTTAAATACTCAAAGCTGGTAGTACGTAAACCTATTTAATAAAATTTAAGAAACGTAAAAGAAAATATTTCAAATCATTGTAGTTTGAATTAATTTATCAATCATGTATCCACAGTCCAAAAAACAGGGACCGGAAACCGAACCGGAACCGAAAACCATTCCGGAGTTACCATTTTTGTGAACCTGAACTACTGTTAATTTGGTCGACATGAACCCGAACCGGAAATGAACCCACTATTTTCGGGTTCAAAAAACCGGGTTCACTGAACCAACATTTTTTGATACTTCTGTGCCACATAGACGCATGTAAAATTAGTTTCGTACTGAAATAATTATCTTTAAAACAGAATCTACATTTTTAATATTTTATTTCATTATTTTAAAATGAAGAAGATTTAATAGAAAGGTATTGAAAGATAATTACCTGGCCCAAACAGAAATATTAAAATTAAAATAAACCTAATTTAAAAGTAGTTTTTAAAAATTATGAAGTCTTCCAAAGATTTCCAAAACTGCTAATATATTAAATCTTTGGGAGGAACAAAAATTGTTATACTGTGAAGATGCGTAAATTGAGTTAGCAGTTACAGCTACATAAGTTAGTGTGGAACGGGTATTTTCTACACGGAAATTATTTTTGTAATATCAGTGAGCAAATATATCTGAAGAAATGTTATCAGATATTTTGATAATCAGAATTAAGGAAAATTTCTTTACAATAAAAAAGTATTGGTTCGAGTATGTCATGTAAATTATTGTTTGTATGTTATTTTTTATTATTTCCCTAAAAGAGTAATATTATTTGGTTATTATTGATCAGATCGTCTTTTACTTACCATACCTAGGGGCTGTCCTTAAATTACGTAACGCTTCAAGGGGAGGGTGGGGGTCAAGAGTAGCGTTACGCAGTGTTACAAGGGGGCGGGGGAGGGTTAATGTGTGCGTTACGTAACGATAAAATAAAATATTGCTAAACTTGCTTTAATAGTTTTGAAACATTCGTATATGCAGGCAGTCGTTTGTTTTCAATAACAGTCAACATAATATGTCGGGCACAGTTCAAATTCGGGCCAGTGGTCTTTCATTCGTGCAATGCAATTCATATTAAAACATGAATTCAAGTAGTGTTGATAAGGAAAAACTTTTCAATAGTTTGTTAAAAGCATATGGAAATGCATATGCTTTTAATTTCTGTGCTGTTATTTTTTCATCTTTATGTACATTAATTTAATTAATTTCTGTTTCAAATTTTAACTGAATATAAAGAAGGCCATATACTTTTATATACAGTAAAAAAATTGTGGTGACAAGCCGTAGGGCAAGAGTAGTACATTATTTTTTATCTTTATGTACATTAATTGAAATAGTTTCTGTTCTGTTCTGTTATTTTTCATCTTTATATACATTCATTTAAATAGTTTCTGTTTCAAATTTTAACTAAATATTAAGGAGGCCATATACTTTTATATCCAGTAAAAAAATTGGGGTCAAGTACTGCGTTACGTAATATATGGGGGGGGGGGTTCATGTTTGCGTTACCGGTGCGTTACAAAGGGGGGAGAGGGTATCAAAAATTTCCTAATTTTGCGTTACGTAATTTAAGGACAGCCCCCTACTCGTATGTACAATTTTTTTATTTCACATACATATATATTTTTTATTTTTCGAACTCGAACCGGAACTAAACCGGTACCGAAACGCCAAAAATATCTTTTCTAAACCCGAACCGAACCTGAACCCAAATTTATTTTCATATCTGAACCCAAACCGAACAAATTTTTTTGCGGTTTTCGATCCCTGCATGTTTGAAATAGCAATGAGATTTTAAGTATTACTTCCGGTTGATCGTTTGTAAACAAAATCTAATTTGTTGTTCCAATAAATAGAAAAGCCTGTAATACCAAATTTTAGATTATATTTTATTATGTTTTTCCTCGAAAATCTGTTAAGAGCTCCAAATTAAGTACCACTTCCGGTGTATCATATAGGTATAATCAAAATAAAATGTTGTTTCAAATTATACACGAGTTTTAAATACAAAATTTGAGAAATTTTGTATCATGTTTTAATATATTTTTTCAAGAAAATCTGTTTATAGCTTCGTGTAAAGTAGTACTTCCGGTTCATAAATTTAATAAAACATATAGTATGCCGTTCTCATTAATATAAATGTCTTAAATACCAAATTTGAAAAGTTTTAGATTGTATCAACTTATTTTTCACGACAATCTGCTCAGAGCTTCAAATAAAGTATCACTTCCGGTTTATCATTTTTAGCCAAAATCTAATATGTTGCTTCCTTTTATAGAAAAGTCTTAAATACTAAATTTGACAGGTTTTGAAGTATACCATAATATATTTTTCACGAAAATCTGTTTAGAGCTTCAAGTAAAGTGCCACTTCTGGTTTATTAATTTTAGCTAAAATCTCTAATATATTGTTCCTCTTGATGTAAAAGTCTTAAATACTAAAATTGAAAAGTTTTGTATTATATTTTAATATAGTTTTTCATAAAAAACTGTTATGGGCTTCATGTAAAGTATCACTTCCGGTCATCCAATTTTATCCAAAACCTAATCAACTCTTTAAAAGACTGCAGAAAGCTTAAATACGGAAAATAGAAATATTTGGAAGTTTATGATAAGAGTTATCGTGGATGAAAAAATCGACACACACACACACAGACATCATTGTAAAAATAGTAAAAACGTGTTGTATGGACCCTAATTCGTGCTTATTCATTGAAAACTCACCGTCGTATTTTTGGACCGATAACATTACCTCCCTTTCCTACGGTATGACGGGAGGTAAATATATTATTAATTTCTGTAGCCCACAATTATAGCTCCCAAAATAAATTGTACTCGATTTCCGACAAAAGAGATTGAAGATTTATGCTTAAAAAAATTAAGTATGACAACAATTCAATTGAAATATTCTTTATTTGGAAACCCTGGAGTGATATAGAAATTTATGGAAAATAATTTAAATCCAACTGTCTGGACGAGCAATAAGTGAAATCCATTTTGATAAGCCAAATTGATCTGACTGAAATTGGATGTTGGATGCACTGAAATAAAGCAAATCTGAAGCGTAAGTATGATAGAGGTATCCTCTTCCTAGATGAAAATATCCTTCTGAATTTCGTTGGCGCATTCACCCGTCAGGAATAGGATAATTCCAAGGCGGTTGGAATAGATTGCAGGGAATCTTACATTGAACGAAATCCGATCGGACACGTTGCTGCGTTTCCCGTACACAGAGCGCTGCCATTCACGCTGTCACGCCGTAATCCCACGTCATTTCCTGCAGTGGCATGGCGCATCCGTCGCCGTTTGCGATGGAAAATGTCCACGCGGTACAAAACCTTAACAAATCTGACACTGCTCTGATGCTTTCCGCTCTCATATACACTGTTTTCTCTACTCTATCTCCAGGTAGGGAAGTGAAGGTTTGTGTTTCTAGCGTAATTTGTTTGCTTTCAAAGCAAAACGAAAAGGGAGCGCTTTACATAAACATCGAGTATGAGGAAGACAAAATCAATGTTCAAATGTGATGCAATTTCATTTACAATACAGGGTGTTAATTAATACATGTTACAAATTTATAAGGTATGTGGAGGTGCAAAATACGCAAACTTCTACTAATAAACTCTTATACAGGGTGTACCAGTAATGTTACTCGACGAGAGCAACAATATTTCTTAATAACTTTTTTTTCTAATGGCTGGTTTATGATGGATTTAATTTACAAATTTAGATTTACGAATTTAAATTTATAAATATAAATTGTACATATCTGCCTTTACTGGTTCATGATGAATTTAAGAAATTTATGATTTAGAATTTAAATTTAAAATATCACCATATTTTATATTCTAAATGTAAATTTGTAAATGCGTCCAATCATTTCACAATATTACAAACAATGTTTTTTGGTGGGGAAAATGACAGTTTCAAGTGACAGTTGAAACATTTTAATTTTGATTTGACAAATGGATTCTGAAAATATGGATATATTATTAATATTATCTGTAGAAAAATACAGATTGATTATGATAAAAATGATAAATATCATATAACTATCATCCCATTTGTGTCAAACCACGTAAGTTGATTGGGCATATTTCTTATCATTAAATTCACTATAAACCAGCAAGATAAATCGTAAATTTCAAATCTAAATTTGTAAATCTAAATTTATAAATTAAATCCATCATAAACCAGCCCTAAATCTTTTAGATTTTGAGTTAAAATTCTTTAAAGATTTGCTGCATATTTCGTTACGCGCCTATGGAGAACAAATGGCTGCTGCCGTATTCAAGTGAGATACAAACAGCTCATAGATTGTCGGTTGTCGGTCACACTTGCAGTCACAGTAATTAATAAACGAATCAACGGAAATAACATTTATTATTAATTAATTCGTAATAGTACAATTTTTAAAATAAAAAAATTGGGTAACAAAATTATAAAGTTGTGTATTAAACCAGGCTTTTAATCACCTGTGAATAGTGTGAATAGAGGAAGACAAGGGGGAAAGAGAAAGAGCAAAAGCATAGTTATTAGGTTATGAGATGATTTATTGTCGACAAATCATAATAGTTTAAATACGTTATTCAAAAATTGTAAGTACAAACTTTTGTCCATTTAAACGAGGTACATGAGTACCAATAATTAGCCGTCCATTTATTGTTCCCGCACAAACATTTTTTAATGAAAATTTTTACAGCATTTTCGTCTGTCGAGATGTGTATTGTGCATAATAAATTCACCTTCCCAAGTAAATTCAGTCTCATTAATGAACATTATGAGCCATTCCCAAAATTGAAGTCTGTTATGCGCTGAAAACATTGAACTTTTTGCACATGGTATGGATATAACTATTGCTTTTCTAAAAATTGTCATATGTGACACTGCGTATCACAATACGCAGTGTCACATATAAAGATGTACAAGATTAACAAATGTGCTAATATTAAGAACAGTATGATTTGGAAACGCTCCGTCTAAATGCGTTGGCAACTCTATAACACTGTCTTTGTATCAACCACAAATTAAAATGTAGTAAAGATACGAATAAATAAATGAACCATAGGTAAGTAATTACAATGTCTATGTACTCGCTATTTGTAAACGTAAGCATTTTGACAGAATTTTAACTTATAAACAAGTTTATTACTAATGTCAAAATTTAATTGCAACAACTGACAGAACTGTCAATTGCTAAAACAAAATTTTTCAGAGCTATTGCTACTGCATGAAATTATTAGAAAAATATTTGGAACGACTCGTCAATTTACGGGGTGGTAAAAATGCTAAAAAAATATGCGATTTCGAGAAAAAGATATTAAGAAATATTGTTGCTCTCGACGAGTTATATTACTGTTTAAATTTAATGCACTTATTTCATTTACACCCTGTATAGAAACACACCTTTTTGGAGCTACTGGTCCTTAAAGAGTAATTATCCATCTTAATTTTAGTTGGCTGTGTATTTTCAATTTTTTAAATAAGTTTATTCGTGTTTGTAATACATGTTATAATAATTCCTCTAAATGACGACTACCAACTTCAATGCAAGCCTTGCACCTTGGGATAATACATTCGTTCAAAAACGCTAGTATTTGTTTGGATATCTTGTGCTACCGTACACTCAGCTGTATGTTGATACCATGTTAGTGTATTTGCGAACATAGTATGCTCAATAATAATGCGTCTACAATTCAATGCTAAAAGCTAAAATAAACATAATAATACCTGAAGTGACTGGTCACAACCAACTAAACTTCAGGTGGATAATTATTCTTTTAAGAGCTTGAAGCTCTAAAACGACCCTTTCCGGATGAGTTTATTAAGAAGGTTAGTCTATTTTGGTTCCTCTACATACCCTATAAATTTGTAAAACGTATTCATTACCATCCTGTATAATAAAATCTTTCCATATATCTGAAATGAAGTACGGATACTAGTAAATACATAGATTGTCAATGTATGTACTGTAGTTTAATGTTGGTTGTGAAACCACATTAAAGTTCTGCTGAACAAACTTCAAAGTAGAAACAGTAGTTTTAAGTATTGGTCATTGGTCTACAACTAGATTCGTATTAAAGCAGATGTAATCTTACGTTTATGATAATATTTGAAGTTACTAATAACTGTAGTGAAGCATTTAATTTTAAAGTAAATGGAAATAGTACAAGTAAAGTACAATATAGATAGAACTGACTCAAACATAATATATATATATATATATATATATATATATATATATATATATATATATATATATATATATATATATATATATATATCTACCTACTGGACTCACCAAGCCGCAGTGTTTTACTACTACCGATTGGATTTATACCATTGCTGCATTTATAGGTGTATAAATGAACAGTGTGATAAATACGAGTAGCTATACTTCTTTTTATAACAAATTACGGTATACATTTTAAATCGACGAGAATAGAACATGCTGAACATGATTCGGGTGAGGTCACAGTACAGCGAGCTAGAAGATGTGTCGACAACAATATAGATAACAATTTTTATTTGTTGAGTTACGTGAAGTTGTTTGAATGAATGATAACAATATTAGAAGAATTTGTAGCCACAGTTGAATACCATAAATAATAGGTTTGTTCGTTTCGCTACCTTGCGTCTACGGTTTACTGCCGCGCCCATATACTTTTTATGGAGGCGGCAGTAAACCGTAGACGCAAAGTAGCGAAACGTACAGACCTATTATGTAACACTTAAGGCCAGTTGCTAGCTAATCATGTGTTTAATTACATAATGTAACCATGAATACATACCAAAAATTCATTGCCAAAGTTAAAACGTGATTATAGTTAAGAATGTTTTATGCAAATGGACCTTAGTTTGTTGTGAAATTATATGTATGTTACAAAATGGCATATTACATACTAATGAAGGATAATAGCAAATTCTTTATTTTATTTTTACTTACAATTTCTGGTTTATCGCAATCATATTATTTAATGAATAAAATTCTATTCATTTTATCTTGGTAATTGCATTTGACTTTATTGTAGTATGAATTTGAAAGCTACATTTCACATGTTAGTCTATAACGACTAAAGACATTCTCATAATTTTTTGAGATTTATCATTTTACTGATGGTCCTGGTTCGAAACTCTGTAGTTACTTCCTGATACAGGATTATTGCCATTAGTGAAATTTACGAATAAAAGAAAATTGGCAAACTCGGAAAAATATATTTTCAAATTAAAATTATGATACTATTCATGAGAAATCCGCCGGTTCATCAATGTAAAATGACCAATTAGTATTTATTAAACGTCTAGCTCTCCAGAGGTTCTCTTCCATCCAGAGTCATATTCACCGTCGATGTTGGTATCCCCGGAGAAATTCCCAACTTGCATAATCTGCTTGCGGCCGGTGTCGGGGTTCGTTCCGCTGCATACAAACAACGATGGCTCGTCGGCTGAAAGTGCCGGGAATATTTAAATATCGTTACACTTCCATTAATTACAGCGATGCCCGCGCTGGTTAACGATTGCGACTATATCGAATCTCGTTCGCCATTTGCTGTTGTCGAATGATACTAACTTTATAGCATTGTTGATGGTTTATAGAGTATATGATATCCACAGAGTTAAGTGCACTATGGTGGAATCATACACAGAGCGATATGTGGACAGGAAAATACATTTGTTGCTTTGGGAAGTAGTATATCCAAATGCATATTGTCGGATCATATGTGTGCTGCACTCTGCACGCTATCAAAAATACAGGTTGTTCTGAAAATGGGAGATAAGCTTCAGGTAGACGATAATCCTAATGCAAAAAATTTGTACGGCCCTTCGTAAAGCCACACGAAGCCATCAAACATAAATGTGCAACTAGGACTAAGCTATTTAAATTTTTAACTTTTCTCAGCAATTTTTTAAATTTTAATACGTACGGCAACCATGTGCGACACAGTTTTTTGTTTGAAACAAAAATAAAAACTAAATTGTCAAATTTTGACGTTTATTAGATTGATGATTGATTTTGTTTTTGCATTCGGATTATCGACTCAGAATTAATCATTAGCTGTATTCTTTTTGGACAAAATCTCAGCTCATCTCAGATCACTTCAGATAAACTCAGGAAATCGTTGTTCTTTCTGACAACTGATCTGAGTTGTTCTGAGTAAACTCACTTCCCCCTTTCCGATGCTACACTACCAGTTTACAAAACTCAAAATGATTTGAAACTCTCAGTATGCATTTTAAGGTTATATAATTCAACAAAAAATATTTTCACATATACAGATAAACATACAAGTAATATATTTTCAACACTATCCATTTTTCGTTTACAAACAGTATCATAGATCAGAAAAATGTCAAGAAATTTGACAGCTGTTACAGCAAATGCTATCGGTAAAGTAGGAAATGATAAAATGGAATAAAACTTGCCCTTTTTGCAAAATCACAACTCACTTTAGGTCAACTCAGTTATGTACTGAGCTGAGATACAATTGGGTCAAAAAGAATACAGCTATAGAATCGCTCTACACCCATTTTCAGAACACCTTGTAGAGGTATACACGTACTTTTATACTTTTCGCTACTAAATCTGTTAATTAAGTTATTTATGGTACAAGTTATACAGTTATTTTTGTAACACAGAACCGTAAACAATTAAAATATTACATACCAACGAAAGTTTTTTTTGTGTAAAATTCATTGACTACCCCGACTTGAACTCAATAATATAGTTACTAAGTGTATCGCGATTTTACTGCGTATTTACTGCTCTGATTAGGAATGTATACTCATTAAACGCTAGCATTAAGGCATGCATAGAAACAGAGAAATTTACGAAAAACCGTAGAAAAACCGAAAATTTTGAACTTTTTCCATGTAGGTAACTCTTCTTATACAAAGCTTACGTTTCCTTAAAATTGGTATCTTATTATTGGCCTTGATCCTTACAACATATCCAACAAAATATAGATTTACTCAAAACGATCAGGCAGAAAGCGCACGTTATCAACCTTATAAAATTAAATATAACTTGAGTTGGTTGGTAAGAGCCCGCACGGTGCAAATATTTCATCATTACCGATATCTGTGTACAAAGCAGATTGGCACACCCAACAATGGGTAATAAGCCGTAATGATATATTTACATAATTTTTATAACTTGAAGAAATTATTGGATGTTATTTATTTAAAAAAAGAAGAAATAGAACTACTAATATTAAGAAAGGTATATATGAATGAATATAATTGTAAATTCATTAATATATACGTTTCCATTTTGACCATCCCTGAATCCATTTTGGCTAATTTCGTCGTGACGTCTGTACATATCTCGCATAACTCAAAAACGGTAAGCCGTAGAAAGTTGAAATTTTGTATTTAGGACTGCTATAACATCTAATTGTGCACCTCCCTTTTTCGTTATTACATAATTTCCAGAAGTGGTACTTTACTTGACGCCTATAATAGATTTTAATGAAAAACTATTTTAAAATATAATCCAAAACTTTTCAAATTTGGCATATAAAACTTTTATGTCAATGGAAATAACATAGTAGATTTTGGTTAAAAGAGGCTAATCGGAAGTGATATATTACCTGAAGTTGTTAACAGTATTTCTTGAATAAAATGGTTTTACTTTTATTTTAGAAATAAAAGCTTCAAATAAGAGTATTAGAGAATTAAATTCTGCGTCTAGCACATTAAGTATTACTAAATTATTATTGTAGAAGCAAAATATTTAAATTTAAAAATTATATATTTTTTGGTTTTTGTAATAAAGCTTGCTATGGATTAGGACAAAAATTAACAAATAAAAATTAATGTTAATGTCAAATACGTGCAATTTTATAATTGGATCTTGAATTGGATCTATGCTTCATGTTGGTTTTGCGACAAGGAAGTCATATGGTGTCCACATCAGATTTTTTTATTAAAAATAAGTAACACCCGATAATTTCTTCAAGTTATATTTCATGTTATAAGGTTTTTTTCAGGTGCGTCTTCTGCCTAATCATTTTGAGTATACTCGACCTTTTGCAACGATCCATGTATAACTTGACTGAACATTGGACTAGAGTTAGGATAAATTATTGTATTTACAATAGTGAATTTTTTATCTACCTATCCTTATAATTGAATTTTGACAAAATTCCAGTAAGTAAAGCATAAATGAGTTTCTGAATTCTTTCAGAAATCTTCCACCTTGTAAATCGTTCCTGCAGTAGACGAACCGTTTTCTTTTTAACCAATCATTCGATCCAAGTCTTCCACTGCAAGTAAATGGCTGTTGCAATACATAAAAACTGTAAAACTATACCCTACATTCTGTAAAGTGTGTAGTAAAAGGTCAAACAATATATTTTCATAAAAATTTCAAAACCGCGAGACATCGTTTCGTGCCAAGTAAATCCATTTTATAAGAATAAATTCTAAGCCGAGTCGTGAAAATTTCTCAAAGCTTATATTAAAGTGGCAGTCCAGTTAATATGGGTGTCAGACCAGATAAAATTTGTTTAAAAAGTATGGAATATATCCAAAACTACGACTTCAATATATTGCAGACCAGAGAGATAAGTCAGGCGGCAAGACTAATACAAGTGCTGATCTGAACTGTGGAACTTTAAATCGACTCGTGTTCCCCCGTTGATTTTTTCGTTACAATAGCAATCAATGATTAAGAAACGAATTAAAAATTAACAGCCGTATTCATAGTAATTCTGACGTGATTTAAACCAGGTCTATCTTAGGTCTAAGGTTTTTCCTTATTCATAGTAACGGTTGACTTAAACCTAGTTTAAGCCTAGTCTAAAATTTAGACCGAGCGTACCCCTAGTTTAAACTAGGTCTAGTCCTGTCATTGTAACGAATATATAGTGTGCTTTAAAAAAATTGCATTCGTAAAACAAAAAATATTTATTAATTGCCAAATTGACAATTTTGATCATTAAATGAATAAAATTGAGGATATTCAAGATATTTTTGCAACATAAATGATGTAGAAGATGAAGAAAAGATCAGATGTCAATGTTAAAGGTACTTTTATCATATCTGCAAATTTGATATACATAATTGAAATGAAAATGAATGAGAAACAGAGATTCAGGTGAAGATAATAATGAATTAAATAATGCTATATGTAACGAAGCATATTTAGACAAAATCACAATAGGCCCGGAAACGAAAACACTTCAAAATTCACATGTAGTTGTCAAATATTTTCATATAAAAATTAACGTGTTAGACAAATTTGGAGTATAAATAAATGATTTTTAGTTAATTTTACACGTTTTCTATAAATTGCAACCAGTTTCATACCCAAATAAAAGTTCTGATGTATCATCAAAACCAGAACCGCCGTTAGCCTCGAGTAATTTTATTTATTAAATATTCATATTTTAATTTATACATTTTTTTCTTCCTATTTTTCCTCATGTATACTCGTACATATGAATACACGCTTCTATAAACCTATTACTGTAGTACATACTATTCTTATTTTAGATAATATTAAGTATTAATTTTTACACTGAGAACAATGACATTTGAAAATATTCGAATATTTATGTCTGCAGCTTACTTCATATTCATCGCAGACCATGTCCAGATGGATACAAGGGCTAAACTCGGTCTACGTAGACTAGGTTTAAACTGGGTCTAAAATTTACTATGAATAAGTCCCGGGTGGTCTAAGTTAGACCTAGTTTAAACCTAGTCTACTTAGACCTAGTTTAAATCGGGTCTATCTCAGTTACTATGAATACGGCTGTATACGTTTTTGTCAAAAACATGCAGTGACATGTAGTTTCAAGGATGCCAAACAATTTAAACTATTTCTCGCAACAAGAATGAATTATAATGTTGCTATAAAAAATTCGATTTGCATTTTTACCTTCCGTCACCTTTAGGTAAGGAAGGTATTGTCTTTGGTCAAAAAATTCGGTGGTGAGATTTTAATGAATAAGCACGTTCTAAGGTCCCTAGAATACGATTTTACTATTTTTACGATGATGTGTGTGTGTGTGTGTGTGTGTGTGTGTGTGCGTGTGTGTGTGTGTGTGTGTGTGTGTGTGTGTGTGTAACAAAATTTTCGTCTACGATAACTCTAATACTACAATTCCAAAAATTATAATTCTTTCGTGTTCCTCTTCATTGCATCCATATGAAGAGCTGATTAGATTTTGGTTATAATTGGTCAACCGGAAGTACTCTCATTTGAAGATTTTAACAGTTTTTCTTGAAAAAACGATGTTAAATATCATTTTTTCACATTTAATGTTATTATAAATATTAAAAAACATTGTATTCTCTATTTTTGATGGCATTTTATACTTCATATTAAATGGATATAGAGTTATAAAATTATAAAGAAATTAAATTTCATAAATTAGCCAGCTATGCTAGAAACAGCTACTATATTAAGAAAATTCTGATTGAAAGATGTCAGTGTCAAGTGCAATTGACATATTCTTAGTATATTTTACTCGAAATATAGGATCTTTTTGCTCGAAACTTTCTGTATGGAATTTGTATAAAATACATGCAACTGTCGAAAGGTAATGTACATACAAGAAATTCATAATCTTTTGCAAGGAACTTTCTGTATGAATTTTATAGAAAACACATACGCATTTACGAAAATTCTACCGATAGATACCGCATCTACTGACTGTGTTCGAAAACACGAGTGGTAAAAAGTTACCGTGTTCGAAAATTGTTCAGTATCAATAAAGTGGAAATGTGTTCAAAGTAGGACTCTGCTCAGTTTGTTAACTACGTCAAATTTCGAACCTGTTTTAAATTTTCAAATTTTTTCATAGGTTATGGGTCTACCCTGTTTACCACTTGCGTTCTTAAAATATCGATTCCGGTAGCTATAACCTGATAAAAAGCTGTTTACCGGAAACAGTTCACCTGTAGAATTTTCGTAAATACCTCATATAACTGACGCACGGATCACCTCAACTACAGATAGGACAGTTAATGTATTTTTCGAAATACAAAATAGTGACATCTACAGATTGCTTCCATAAACTAATGCACACTGTGATGGCTTGGTCGGCTTAGTAGTTTGTGACATAGGAGACATGTCATGTACAGATAAATTGAAATTTTGAATTTTTAAATTAAGACAATAAGAAAATTGAATATAAGTAAATACATATATTTTAAATAACCACAATACAATAACTATAAATTCATTTCTAAATAAATTTAAAATTACTTGTCAGATAGACATACACTTCTATTTTAATATTTGTTTATACGAGTATATAGATAAAAGGATATTGGAAATGGTACATTTCATCATTAAATATAAAAGTAAACGTCTATTTGTTTCTGCAGTTTATATCAAACAGCACAACGAATGTTCATCAGCTTATTAAATTTCAGTTTCATATTACGTCAAAAAATAAACACAGTTAATAGACTTTAAAACTGGAGAAATCACGAAATAAATCACTACTGACACTGAGGCACTGTAACTAAAACTATAAACTATTATAAACTGAATTACCGAATAATTAAAGATCTTAAAGCGTAAGTTCAATGACATGTGTGATGACTTATGTGACTTTATAATTCAAAATATAGCAAAATGTTTTGAACTCAAAGGTGACTTAATCCATTTTCTTAAAATTTAAGCACTGTCGCGCCTCTACAGTTTGCTTCCTGGAACTATGATAGTGTTTTGGCACATTCATTTAGCTGTCCAGTGCCTGAACTGACGGAAGGTAACGTGCTGGCCACATCAGATTTTTTTGTTTAAACCTAGCATAAAATTTAAGCCGTGGTTATGCAAGTGGCCATCAAAGGTGTCTAGAGAAAGAAAAGGACAAAATTTGTTTAAAAGTATAGAATGTATGGAAAAATGCGAGTCCAATATGTTGCAGAGAGGCCAGTGAAGCGGTGGGTTTAGAGAAACAAGAAACCGATTTTCGCTTACGAGCCGTATCGACAGACATGACGAGTCTGCGGCGATGGCGGTATGCATATCCACTTCGACAATACAGAGCGTGCATTGGCATCTTGGCATCTCGGCCGGAAACGAAACACAATTACCTTTGTGCCGTGGCGTCAGCGCAGACATAACACGTAACCGGCAGCAGTAGCAGCATCGACGGCATCACCACATATGCGAAATGTGAAATCAATCGCAAACAAGACGCGAACAATTGGGCTGCAATGCGGTTAGTGGAAATCACTAACATATATTGCTAAAAATACCCCAGCCCTGCTTCGTTTCAATATCGGATGTCGCAGAGCCTAATAAAATAAATAGAGCCAGAGGGAAACAAATGACTTTCCAAATGGAATATCCGAAAGTTGAATTAAGCTCGCCTGTCTTCCTGCGCTGAAAAACGAAATATTAATATGATCCTCTTTGGAATTTTAGCCAGGCTTTTAGGGCACTGCTCCCCTCCAAGAGATATTCATTTTTCTTTTAAAGTCAAAAGGATAGCATTTTATAGACCTGTAGGATTATTCCAGCATTTCTTTTTATAACTTTCACTTCGAAGCCAGAGATTGCTCGCTAAGGAAATTTGTTCAAGAAAGAATTATTTTTTTGTTTAACTTTTGGGTATTACTATACACTATTCCAGTTAAGAATTGACTTAGTGATGCTTCGGAGGCACACATTAAATTTATGAACTAGTTTTATGTTTCATGCAAGCCATATCTCTTGTTTTATTTATTAACGATATTACTAAGTGTTTGGAGTTTTCAAATAGTCTTCTATATGCTGATGATTTGAAACTATTAAAGTCATAAATACTTGTAATGACTGTCATGAACTATAAAAAGATATTAATAACCTTCTAGCTTGGTCGTCTTCTTCATATCTATTTTTCAATTTTTCTAAATGTAAAATTATGTCTTATGCCATGAAACACAGTCGGATTATTGTCCCTTACTGGATGGAGGGTGAGTGTCTAGAAAGAGTGAATAATCATAGGGATTTGGGAGTTGTATTTGATCCAAAATTACAGTTTGATTTGCATTATAATTATATTGTAAATGCTTCTTATAAAAGCTTGGGTTTTATAATACGCAACTCGCAATTTTTCAAAAATCAAGCAACACTTAAATCCCTGTATTACTCGCTTGTTCGATCTCGACTTGAGTACTGTCTTATTGTTTGGAATCCAATATACGACTTGCACAGTAATAACATTTTTATTATTTTTTATGTATGTATATTATTGTTTCACATTTTGTCTACGTCAAACATGTTTTTGGGTTTTTGCTAATTTGTGTATTTCTGACCCCCTTGTAATTGGGATATTATATCCTGTAAGGAGGTCAATAATAAATAAATAAATAAATATTGACAGCTGGATCATTTTTTAGTAAATAAACAGTTACTTAAAGGAGTATAATATATAGTAAAATCACAGCTTAGATTTCTGCACTGACTACAACTCTAGTTCTTACGGTGGTCAATAACTGACTGCAACGTTTTGTTACAAAATTTTTGCTATTAAAATTTGGTTCGCGTTTAGAGCAATCAAAAAGGTGGAATCGTAAGGTCTATCTTAATCCTAAGTCCATTCCTAACTGGAATACAGTATAGGTAATATAAAAATGTGAAGTATTAATTAGCAAAAAAAAAAAAAATAATTGACATTACAAAATACAAATAATTACGTCTTTTTAAAAAAGGATTAATCTAGTTTATCGGTTTCAGGATATTATTCCATTGTTTACATGTACAAAAGCAGGCTGGTAAGTAAGTAATAACTGTATCTATACGGCAATATTATTACAATACTGATATGTCAACAACGGTCTACAAAATGAAAATAAAATGAAAATATAATGCTCTTCATTAATACATACAGATAACGATAGCGTACCGTTCTAAATATGGTCTGCTTTACTCTAAAGTAATAAGCATGAGGAATAAAGCACATAATTTTAATATTTGTCATATTGACATATGTCAAAATAATTGTTCTGTTAACCATATCATTCTGAAAGTAGCATTAATGAGAAAATTTCAAAAAATAATATTTATCAATAATGTCTTCATTTTCTGAAACCGATAAACTATTGAACAAATCACGGATGTTATGAATCATAACAAGCTGCGGCAGTTATGCTATGCATAACATTCCTAGTTATGTTAATAGCTATTACAAAATTTGGTACAAGAAGCATATGCTCTGTTTCTAAAGAAATAGTTTTAATTCTATTAGGCATTGTATCCTCGAGATCTGCACATTTTTCTGTTAAGGCTTGTGTCGAATAGAAAACTAGAATGAAAAAATGCGTTTTGTCCCATTTTTTCGTACAAGTTACTAATTTCATATAAATGTTACCAATTTAAAATCTTGCCGTTTGGTGTTTGATAAGCTTGAAAATGATAAGGTTATAAAATATTACCTAATTCTACTCATTTTTGATATTGATTATAAATAATTACTTATAAAAAAATCTGATGTGGCCAGCACATAACTTCTCGCTAGATATTTTACCTGGTTGTACGCATAAAACGAAAAATATTTTTAAATACAAATACATATATATATTCATGTCTCAGTACAAAATAATTCTCACATATATTTGCAAAATCTATGGGATATTTTAATATAAATTACATACATACATTTTCTTTATATTCAATATCCTGAAATTTTCATTTTCTACTCTCCTTTTCTTTTTCTTTATATTCGTCATTTTTTCGCAAATTCCTTTTATATTCTTTTTTATGTATATTCTTTTGCATTGTTGACTTTTTTTTATTTTCATAACCTTCATAATAATGTAAAAATATTTTTGACAGTGACATTTATGTGTCAATTACAAACATTTGAATTTCTTGCCTTGAAGTAGTTTGATCTGAGATTTTTTACATCAAATTATTTTATATGCATTTCTTTATCTCTAAATCTATAGAAGATATAATAATGAATTTATATTTATCGAATAAAGAATTTAACGTTCTTTAACATAAGTATTTACATAAATCGGACATCATCGTAAAAAGGTTATAATCGGATTCCACGGACCTTAAAACGTGCTTATTCACTAAAATCTGGATATGCGATTTTTAGCATGAATACAATTTACTTACTACCGGATAATTTCTCGGTTATGTTTAATTAATTTTTAGTATTGGTAGAAATGGCTAACTTCTTAAATTCGACCAACCTGACATCTATAGTCATACAAGTTCAATGTTTATGATCAAAAAATGTGATCGAGAACTCGGAAAGATTTCTAGCATCGTAGACACAGGCCTTTAGAATATAGTTCCACATGTTTTACAACGTAGGTTTTACTGTGTAAACAAAATTTTTACGAAGTTATTATTTATTGTGCTAAAAGTATAGGAACTCGATAGAAGATAAATCTGGACTAGAAAATGCCGATTGAACTATCATCACCTGTCATACGGTCCACATCTTTTGTAAATTTAATTCTATATTTAAAATAATCGAAAGAATTTTGTAGAAATATCTTACAATTTATGTCAGTTTTATAATTTTTTCAAAATGTAAACTGACCAAACTATTATGATCCAGGGCTTGTACTTTTTGAAACGAAAAAATAAATAATACACACGTAAATAATGATAAATTTAAAAAATATATTTACAATAGAGCCCCTAAAATATACGGACCTGAAGCGCTAACCCCTCTGTGAAAGCTTCGCCACAACAAACTACACCATTGTTTGGCATAAATTTTAAGTTTGTTTTTGTTTGTTTTTGAGTATCGGTCATTGTTTTGACAATATTAATAAAAAATAAATGAAAAACAGCGGCTATATTTTGTTTTTAATCTAAACCAGCGGTTGTATGTGAAAGCAGCTCCATTATAAACGCATCGATTGAATCCCTGTATTAAAATTATAAACCCAAATAATTTATGTTTACAAATGTAAACTGGAATAACATTATTATCTGATATATCACGACGTGTTTAATATATGGTATATAATATTTCAAATATGGTTTATTAGTTATTTATTCAGCGGAGTATGTATTTGAAATTACCTGGCTTACAGTTTGATGTACTTTAATGATATATGATTAAATACATACATAAGGACAGGTTTGTCATATCTGGAACACATAAATTATACAGCATTATTGTCTTTCTGAAATTCGGTGCTCTTCCATCATTTCATGACGCTGTCCAACTGGCCCAATATTTTACGTGCACACCGCTAAATTTTCATATCGTACAGAAGGACCGACATATCTCGCGGAATATAAATTATTAAATAAAAAAATTGAAATGCAGGAGAAACTAAAAGAGATTTTCAAGTGGACTGCAGTCGTGCATTACGAAATTTATCCAGGAGAGCAATTCTTTTATTTGGAGACAGTGTCTATATTACGTAATGTACTAATTATAGTTAGGAATGTAGGGATTTAATTTTTTAGTTTGATATTTGGAACCAAAATGTTATAGATTTCTTTGGCAGAATTTTTCTTGCTTTTAGTGGTGTGAATGGTCAATCCACACCCTATAAGGAACCTAATGCTTATAGTTACTGATGGGTCAATTCCCGAAATTGAATGATGAGGAAATTCCCAGGAAAATTACCAAGAATTTTTTTATTTCAAGTATTGTGTAGCACCACAATAGATCTTGACGGAGTAAGCGTAGGTAACAGGCAGTCATAAGACAAAAACATGCAAAGCAAAAGAACAGGCGTTAAGGTATAATATCTTAAATAATTAAAAAAAAAAATCCGGGAAAAAAAGGCAAGTTAGTTTTCCCTGCAAATCGTACTTGTAGGAATTTCTGGGAAAAAACAAAATTGCTTACGGGATTTTTTTAGTGGCACATCACTACTTATAGTGAACTCCTAATCAGTCATAGTCTCAGTTGCACTGCCTGTATTATTGACCAAATAATCTAACCACTAGATTTCAGAAAACATAAAAATGTAACCATTCAAAATGTATATTATATTTTAAGGAAATGGTTTTGATTCGTTAAGTATTTTTTTTAGCTACGTCGAAGGCTACGGACAAGGACTTGGGTCCTTCACTATAACAAAAAATAATAAAATGTAAACTTTGCACTTACAGAATTACTCAATAAATAATAATTATTAAGATTAAAAAACATTGTTTTAATAAAGACTACGCAGCCTACTATAGAAACTGTTGCGAGAAAGATAGCAATTGGTGTCGCTAAAAATCAAATCCTGCTACACTAAAAACAATTATATTTTTAGTACTATAAATTGCTTCAAAATTAAACGAACTGTCATTTAAAATAATAATACAATAATAGTGGAGGACCCCATTATGTAATAATAAAAATATTATTACTGTTAATTATTATTATTATTATTATTATTATTATTATTATTATTATTATTATTATTATTATTATTATCCTATTAACTTACCCAAGAGACGCATTGAGCCATAGTGTTGGCACTACCATATTGCTACAATAAATTGGGCACAAGCAATCTGAAGAAAGTTCAGGTCTACTTCCATGGTAACCAAATTCAGCTTGGAAACGGTAATAGTAAATGGAAATGAGAAAGGTTTCTATAACCGTTGTTTTTTACCTCCCGCTACCCTTGGTAACGGAGGTATAGGAATCGTGCTAAAAATCGCATATCGAGATTTTGGTAAATGACCACTTTTTAAGGTCCCTAGAATCCAATTTTAACATTTTCACGATGATGTCTGTGTATATGTGTGTATGTGTGTGTGGATCCTCCAATCTAACTCAAATACTATCATTAAAAAAAAATTGAAACCTTGTATTTCGAACTTTTTCTGTAATGGAAAGAGCCCATTAGATTTTGGTGGAAATCGGATAACCGGAAATGGCACTTTATTAGAAACTCAAAATAGTTTTTCTTTGAAAAATACCTTTAAATGTCATTTTTTCGTGATTAATGTTATTATAAAAATTAAAGATTATTAAATTTTCTACAGATTTACATTAATACTTTTTCTATATATTTTATGGATAAATTTATAAAATTATCTATAATTTAAATCTCAGAGTCTACGCTTTAAACAAACAAAACGCAGTTATTCAAATGTATGTAACTGACAGATAAATGTCTCTATCACAGAACTAATCATTTCAAAATAATATTACGAACGTTTTAAAAAGAAAAAAGTAAATACAACAATAGAAAAGAAATTCAATACAGTTTTCAGCATAAGTAAATATGTAGGTATGTATTTAGATTAATAAAAATTAACGATTCGCAAAAAAATTTAAGCTAATCCTCATTTTTGGATTAGTGAATTCTATTTTATTCCGGTATTTAAAATTTAATATTCATTTTTATTATAGCTCCGTTGGCACAATGGTTAGAGCAATGCCTCACGTCATGAGGGCCCTCGGGGTTCTGAGTTCGAATCCCACTAAGGCATGGATGTGTGTGAATGTGAACCCACTCTGTAACTGGGATTTTATCCCGTTGAGGGGTTTAAAAAAATGGTTGGATTAGATTAGACTATATTTTAAGAAATAAACTGTCAAAGTTAGAGTAAAATTCGTTAATCCAAAAATAAGGATTAACTTAATCTTTTTTATGACTTGGGCTTGAAATGGCGAGAGGTATTGTGTTGGCCACACCAGATTTTTTCTTAAGTTTTGTTAATGGAAATAAAATGATAAAGACGCACACAAATACCCATACCTTAGCAAGAATTCAAACCAGAGACTTTTGGTATACATAGGGGCGACATTAGCACTCCACTACCTCAGAAATTAAAAAAAATTCAACCATCTTTTTTTGTTTTTTGTAAAACCAACTCCATAAACCATTCCAATTGGTCTGTTGGAAGAACGCAAATAGCAATAGTAACATCGTAACGGGAACACATTATTGGTTTAATTATCTACAACGATTCCCGTCCCAGATGCATCTATAACAGCGACAGAGCGTTAATCACTGACAACTACTAATTAGTAGTCCCGTGGCTGTTCGCGTCCACGTTCGCAGCTTTAATTAACGCAACAAAACCTTGTAATCAAAGAATCGTTCAGCCGTGTACACCGTACTTCACCATCCACACGCGGAAGAACGCAATGAAAGCGTGAGTGCGTGCTTCTGCCTCTCCAAAGGGATTACGTACTACAGATATTTGTATGTAATCAATGAATACCCACAGTAGATAACGACAAATTAAGGACAGTTGTTTACATGGATTAATTACACTACACTGCAATTATGTCAGACAAGAAAAATGTATAATGTCATCATTAATATGGTTAATTATCAAAAGCGCGATTCTAATTCATATCTGTATCTATCAATTGTGACATACTTTAGGAATTTATTTTGTAGGTAGGTATATATACAGGGTGGTGATCGCGACCCCGGAACATAAGATTTTAACATATAAAATCATACTTCGTAATCTCCTGCTTCCCTAATTATTTTAGGTAAAAATGCTTCAAATAAAAGTTATAGAGCATAAATTCTGCATCTGATTCAATACGCCAAAAATAAATTTTACATGCTCTGTAATGGCAGAAATTAGGTATGAAAATGTCGAAAATCACCCGAAAAATAGCGATAGCCATGGAATTGAAACAGATAAATTAACAAATGTTTTATCTGTCACGTAAGGTTGATATATTTTTATTAGGTATTATTTGTAGTATCTGTTCAAGTGAACAAATATTTATTAATTTAAATATATAATTCTTCACTTTAACTGAAATTAAAAATAATAATAAAAATTTAAAAAACCTACACTGACAGATAAATTGCTAACATTTGTTAATTATTAGATTCAATTCCATGGATATCGCTATGTTTGGGGTGATTTTCGACATTTTCATACCTAATTTCTGCCGTTATAGAGCATGAAAAATTAATTTTGCTTATTGATTCAGATATATAGTTTTATGCGCTATAACATTTATTTGAAGCTTTTTTTACCTAAAATAACGAGGGTAGCAAGAAATTACAAAAGTATGATTTTACATGTTAAAGTCTTGTACTGGGGTCGCGGTCACCACCCCATATATATATATATATATATATATATATATATATATATATATATATATATATATATATATATATATATATATATATATATATATATATGTGTGTGTGTCTTAGGCCGACCGACACATGGGCGATTAACATGTAAAATTAGTTAATTGTGAATAGTATCTCCCCAGTGCAAGATATTAAGATGAAATTTTGCATGCTTATCCGGGGATACTATTTCTATGGATTTTAATTCAAATCAGTCAATTTACAAGTGTAATATTAGAATAAATTAAGAAAAATTGTAGAAGTACCATGAATGTTATTCATATCTTGAAAATAATAGTATCTAAGCAACAGCTCTGATAGAGTAGGGGTAACGTGCGCGCTTCACAATTTAGAGAGTCGGGTTCGAAACCAACCGACAGCAATATTTATTTTTTAATTTTTTCTTTTCAAAATATTTTTTATTATTAATATGTTTTTAATCTTTTATTAATATTTAATTTAATAAAGTGGATACATTGTACGTAACAAGATTTATTTATTTAAAAAATATTAAATCGTACCTACTAATTACAACATTAAAATTTAAAAATTATAATAAATATTCAAAATGGCCGCCGTTTTGCGCTAAGCAAAATCCGAGACGATCGTAACATAGCTGTGTCACGTTGCTTAGCTGTCGATTAGAAATAAGCCTACATTCCATGGCTGTCGATATTTTCAACGTAATTTTCGACATTTTCATAATTAATTTCTGTCGTTACATAGCATGTAAAGGTAATTCTGTTTAATGATTTAGATGCAGAATTTTATGCCCTAAAACTTTTAATTGACGCGTTTTTGCTTAAAATAATTAGGCAAGCAGGAAATTGCAAAGAACTGATTTCCCATGTTAATCTGCTATGTACACCTTTAAGACAGACACACGGTATATATATATATATATATATATATATATATATATATATATATATATATGTATATATATATATATATATATATATATATATATATATATATATATATATACAGTGAATTTATTTTAACGTGCAACATATGGTCAATCACTTCCATGGTTACATACTACTATCAAAAAATGACAGCAATGTAATATTTGTCCATTTTAAAATGCAACATACGAAAATTTGTAGTTATGTATTATCAACACTAATTTCAAATAAATTAGTCTACATACTATTAATAAAAATCAAAACTTTAATGTAGCACATCTTAACAAACTTTTGCTTATAAAATTCATAATTTTAATGTAATAAATGTTCAAAAATACCTCCATTCACACTGAGGCAGTATCCTAGTCGCTCGTAGAAAGAATTGATACCATTTGTGATGTGTTCAGGAGATATCTCCTATGCTGCAATACTATTTATAATGTTGCATTTTAAAATGGACAAATATTACATTGCTGTCATTTTTTGACAGTAGTGTGTAACCATGGAAGTGATAAAACATATGTTGCATTTTAAAATAAATTCTCTGTATATATATATATATATATATATATATATATATATATATATATATATATATATATATATATATATACAGTGTGTTCAAAAAAATTCCTAACTCGGAGTAGGCTATGAACAGAGAAACGCATGTCTGATCATTATTCAATTCAAAAGTCAAATTGTCAAAATTGATCTTGAAATGTAATTTTAAGGAGAAAAGCAATAAATAAGGATACAGTATGTTGCCATTCGCCGTTTTCTAATATGTTTCCATTTCTGAAATAAGATTCAAGAAGAAAAACTTTTATTTCTTTAGATAACAGTTTTGACTATATCTCATGTCAAAATGACATTTAATTAAATATTTTTAAACTGACATACGTTTCTTTGTTCACAGCCTACTCCGAGTTAGGAATTTTTTTGAGCACACTGTATATATATATATATATATATATATATATATATATATATATATATATATATATATATATATATATATATATGGCGGATTAAGACAAAAGTATTAAGGAAGGTATTTTATTCACAATTTTATTCACAATCATTATAGTAATATGTCTATTCCTAACCTTTTAGAAGTTGGGAAATATGTCATTCCTAATTGTAATGGCAATCTCTTGGGTGGAAAATAACAGATTTCATTTCCACTTCACGCATTGGAAATGATCAAGAAGGGGTTTCCTAGCAACATTGTCATAGATCCCTATAATATAGTAGGCAAAACAATTTTTAATAGAGCTGTCAAAAATATTAATAAAATTAAAGGTTTTACACTCATTGATTAATTCTGAAAATTATTGATTTAAAAAGAGGATGATTGTGAATAAAATAGTATACATGTATGTCGGTGGGTTATTCATCACAGCCTCGCGCTGTATTTCACCTCGGCTATAATGAAGTATATACTACCTCGGGTGTAATACACTATTGATGTTAGCACTAGCAATAGCACCGCCCAAGGTATAGCGTAATAGTAGCGTTTCAAAGGTTCCGAGTTCAAACTGACCGGGGGCAATACGAACTTGACAACATATATAGTGGTAGATGATATTCCCTTAGCCAAACTCTGATGTCCGTATTAATTATCAAAACATACAATTCAGGAAATAATTTTCAACACAAAGGTTAGATGGGGTATATACATGTCGAATTCTTTAGAATATGGAATGTGTATTACTAAAAATGAACAAGCAGAAGACTCACGTCATCGACATGAAAAAAACCTTATAAAATGAAATATAACTTATAGAAATTATTGGGTGTTATTTATTTTTTAAAAAAGAAGGAATAAAAAATACTAGTATTAAGAAACGTATATATTAATGAAATTTACCTTCATATCAAAGTCAATCCTTATTCCTTTTAGGGAATATAAAATTATTTGAAATAATTGTAGTTAATTTTCGTATCATAACGGTAGCACTACTGACAATGTCCATTTTTACATTGAATTTAAAATCGATCAAATATCGATCCTGTCCCTGTCACTTGATTGTCAGGTGATTGTCAACTCATTTCATCCAGGCACAAGTGACGAATTAATATAAATGATTGCAAATATCACAGTAGTTATGTATTATTGTTTTGTAAAAAATATATTGAACTGTCAATTTGCTGTCAATAAAATATATAAATAAAATAAATCGTTCTAGTTTCTTCTTAGTTTAGTATTTTGTGAGTTGTGTCTTACGCTACAGAATTACTGCAGTGCCCAATTACCGGAAAAGCTGACTAGGGCGCACAGATTTTGGAGGCGCACAATTTTATCGTCTTATAGTTTTTGGGATGCTTTCATTTGGTTAGAGTAGAACTAAGACGACCTAAACCAGGCCCTGAATATTATTGGTTTGTCTTAATAAATATTACACAATAATTCATCTGCAATCATGCCAAAAGCATTAACAAAGCAATCGGAGAAGCAAATCATTATTTTAATTACTTACATGCATGTATTGTATAGTTGTATACAGTAAGTTATGCACCACACATTGCATTGTCTAGAATAAATTAGTATCCCATGTAAACGTAGTAATAAGTGACGTCATTATCTAGTAATATTTATTGATGACGTGAGTCTTCTGCTTGTTCATTTTTAGTATAGTCGTCGCCAGTATGTGTTAAAGAACCACATCAGCTATAGTATATTAATAGTTCAGCCTGTTTTCTCTTTTCGAGACAACAAATTCCATATTTCCATATTATTATTACTTTTTAGTTATTCTATGACTGACATTCAGCAGGTGTAAAGTTTTTTTTCATATTTTTATTTCATAATATTTATGTAACGGTTCAATATAAATACAGTTTATTAATCAGCCTTCTGGTACAGAATGTTGATACAACTAAACTAATTCGTTCCGGTTGTAAGCTCATGAGCTTAACTAATTCAATAAAACGTCAATTTCAAAATCGCATAACTCATATGGTTTCAGAAAAATGTATCCATACTTTCCCTAAATCCTAAGGGATTAGAGAAATCCATGAAATCACCGCAGTACTGTACATCGAAGCTTGTCGAACACGTGTAAGCGACGCCGGGTGTTGGCCTCGCCACGAACACCAATGTTGACAACCGCTTGCTTCATTAGTGGTCGATCATTATTTTTCGATAATAAGCAAGGCCATGCTTCGTTGTTTAATTAAAGACCAGTAATGAGCCACGGTTTGAATTTTAAAATCCGAGCGAATATTGGAAAAATAAAATTAACCGGCACATTTCAGTGGTAATAATTTTAATGGCTCTGACCCTATTGTTTGATAAATAAATAAAAAAGAATTATTAGGATTAACACATTTGTTTGTCATCCGAAGACTTGCACTCACATTGATTAGATACTTTTCTATAATTTATTCTTGAGTTACACCGACGCTTAAACTAAGTGCGCTAGGTCACGGAATCTGCTGTTTCAACAAAAATGGAAATTGTAACCAATCTCATATTAATTTATACGAAAGACTATCAAAAGTAAATCATGAAACGCCTTCTGAATTTCTTCATTAGCAAATTGCTGATATCACCGAAACCATTATTTACAAAAGTTATTTCAACTTGAGTTCGACTTCGACTGACATGAAACTTGAAAATTATTTTCAATTTTAAAATAACACGAAAGTGATCTTTGTAGTGCACTCTCTACGACAGTTTTAGTTTGAGTGTTTTGAGCATTAGTTAATTTTGTCACTGCGACCTGTAAGATCGATTGTAATATTACCTTATATTTGTTTTCTGGAAGCAATTCCAGAGTTTTCATGAAGCCAGTTACTACTCCAGGAGTCAGTTACTGATTTGCAGTGAGATACCTTTTATATAGATACTTAAGTCTACTTACGACTAGAGCTGAACATCCGAACTTACAATGTGTTCCAAAGCTTATTCGACCTCTTGGCAAAGATATTGTTTTCAGCTATACCCATCTTAAGGTACGGTTTCGCTCGAGCTGCCAACGGCCGCGGTCAGCGGTAGCGATCAGCAACTATGGTTTGACCGTACAGTTAAAATTGATTTTGATATGCTTCCTTCTTTCAAGCTCCAAGAAGAAAATATTACAAGAAGAACAGAGCCATCTGATTTGGTCCAAACTAGAGAAATGAAGTATTTTTTACCTCTCGCTAAGAGAGGTATTGAATTCATGCTAAAAATCGCATATACAGGTTTTAGTGAATAAGCACGTTTTAAGGTCCCTAGAATCCGATTATAACATTTTTACGATGATGTGTGTGTGTGTGTGTGTGTGTGTGTGTGTGTGTGTCCAGATGGATACAAGAGCTAAACTCGGTCTACGTAGACTAGGTTTAAAAACTGGGTCTAAAATTCACTATGAATAAGTCCAGGGTGGTCTAAGTTAGACCTAGTTTAAACCTAGTCTACTTAGACCTAGTTTAAATCGGGTCCATCTCAGTTACTATGAATACGGCTGTATAAGTTTCTGTCAAAAACATGCAGTGACATAGTTTCAAGGATGCCAAACAATTTAAACTATTTCTCGCAACAAGAATGAATTATAATATGTTGCTATAAAAAATTCGATTTGCATTTTTACCTTCCGTCACCTTTAGATAAGGAAGGTATTGTCTTTGGTGAAAAATTCGGTGGTGAGATTTTAATGAATAAGCACGTTCTAAGGTCCCTAGAATACGATTTTACTATTTTTACGATGATGTATGTGTGTGTGTGTGTGTGTGTGTGTGTGTGTGTGTGTGTGTGTGCTTGTGTGTGTGTGGGTGTGTGTGGGTGTGTGTGTTTGTGTGTGTGTGTGTGTGTTTGTGTGTGTGGGTGTGTGTGTTTGTGTGTGTGTTTGTGTGTGTGTGTGTGTGTGTGTGTGTGTGTGTGTGTGTGTGTGTGTGTGTTTGTGTGTGTGTGTGCGTGTGTGTGTGCGCGCGTGTGTGTGTGTGTGTGTATGTTGGATCCACGATTTCTCAAATACTATAAGACTAAAGACATTTTTAACTACGGATTCCTCAATCTAACAATAATGGGAAGAGTTGATTAAGTTTTGGTAACAATTGGACAACCGAAAATAGTAGTTACAAGAAAAAAATCATCTAAATATTATTTATCAAAAATTTATGTAAATACTTATATTAAAGAACGTTAAATTCTGTATTCGATAAATATAAATTCATTATTATATCTTCTATAGATTTAGAGATAAAGAAATGCATATAAAATAATTTGCTGTAATAAATCTTAGATCAAACTACTTCAAGGCAAGAAATTCAAATGTTTGTAATTGACACATAAATGTCACTGTCAAAAATATTTGTATGCCACTGTCAAAAATATTTGTACATCATTATGAAGATTATGAACATAAAAAAAGTCAACAACGCAAAAGGATATACGTAAAAAAGAATATAAATGGAATTTGCGAAAAAATAACGAATATAAAGAAAAAGAAAAGGAAAGTAGAAAAAGAATATTTCAGGATATTGAATATAAAGAAAATGTATGTATTGTACATAATTTATATTAAAATATCCCATAGATTTTGCAAATACTTGTGAGAATTATTTTTTAGTGAGACATGAATATACGTATTTGTATTTAAAAATATTTTTTCTTTTATGCGTACAACATGGTAAAATATCTGGCGAGAGGTTATGTGCTGGCCACATCAGATTTTTTTCTTTGTTAATAAATAGTGGACTAAAAACAAATGACTTAGACAATTTTTTATTTAAATTCAATTTTTGTTATCAGTAAATTTGGGCGGCATTTTTAACATAAGTCCAGCGCGGTAGGGATACAGCAGCTCTGCGGCTGACAGTAATCGGTTTGAACCGCACCGTACCAACGAAACCATGCACATTTAACAACATTGAAGCAGTCCAAGGTAGGGATCCCAAGACAACGCTATGACAGTGTAGCGACAAATAACACTTCGTTTCCCGAACAACCCTGGAAGTTGATAGGTAAAGGAAAGTGAAACGACGTGTTATTTGTCGCAACGCTATCGTAGCGAAGTCTTGGGATACCACCCCATCACTGCCGACCGCTACTGTCGACTGCGACAAGTGGCAGCGCCAGCGAAACCGTACCTTTACATAGATTGTATTTCAGAGGACAATGACCAGATTTGAAATATAGTTAAATATGCGAATAAAAAGTTTATTGGCACACTCAAATATAAGTAATAAGTTCGAAGTTATCTGGTGTGTTCATATTTTTGACGGTCCTGTATTAAAGACGAATAATTGGTCAAGTAATTGAAGAGCTCTTGGCAAAACCACCATGGTCCAAATATTAAACATATGAGTTACATATAGTGACATGTACTTACAAGGATGCCAAACAGTTTGGTAAATCTGTTTCTCGCAAAAGGATCTTAGTCATAAATTATGGTATTTCATTTTAATATAAATATATATTATTAATTATTTCTCTTGATGTAACACAAATTATAAAAATAAATAAATGAAGTTACATTTTCATGTTTGAGCATTTCTAGAAAAACGTCCTATAAAAATATCTAATTATTATGTGATTGTTCAACAATATTTATTTTCTGTTTCTTAACTTCCATGGTGTAAATAATTTTTTAATATTTAAACATGATCCTGAGGTAAATTAAGTTACAGAAATCTATAAAAGAAAGGAAGTTAGAAAGTTGTTTCTTTGATTATCTCAGATTTAAAAATTCTGATGTGGCCAAGCACATTACCTTTCGTTAGTTATAATATGTATTTTATATAAGGCAGCGGTCTCACTGGCAAAGTTGTGTCGTGTAGTGTAGTATCGAATCATGTCGTGTCATTTAAAAACTGAAGGTCCGGTCTCACTGGTCGAGTTGCATATATCATTTGGTGTCGAGTATATCTAAATATATTAATCTAAATTAATTTCACCTGTGCTTCGCTCTTTTTCAATAAACTTTGTTGTTTCTATTTGCACGACTACTTCTGTTTGTCAGTGTCAAATCAAATGAAATTTGAATGACATCAACTAAATTAAGAGGTTATGTATATTTACGCATGCGTTAAGGCATCGAGTGGAATCGAGCATCGAGTAAAAATCAAACCAACTTGAAAATCAAACAAGTCGACAGCACTCGATAGAAAACGATGGCCCAATGTGACATACGCTGTTAGAATACACGTGTTTAAAATATACACGACAGTAAACGATTGATAGCACTCGGTCAGTGAGACCGCCGCCTTAATGTCATACAGAAAGTTCCTTGCAAAAGATTCTATTTCTTGTACATTACCTTAAGGAAATTGTATATATTTTATTCAAATTCCATACAAAAAGATTCTAGCAAAAGAACCTATATTTGCAGTAAAATTATAACACAAACATACTGTCAACTGCACTTGACACTGACACCTTTCAATCGGAATTTTCTTAATATAGCATAGCTGGATAATATATGATATATAATTCCTTTATAATTTTTTAACTTTATATCCATTTAGTATGAAGTATAAAATGCATTCAAATCGTATAGAGAATAAAATATTCTTCAATATTTATATATAAATAAATATATCATCACGGCTTATTACCCATTACTGGGTGTGCCAATCTGCTTTGTACAATATTTATAATAACATTAAATGTGAAAAAATGTTATTTAATATGGTTTTCTCAAGAAAAACTGTTAAAATATTCAAATGAAGGTACTTCCGGTTGATCAATTATAACCAGAATCTAATCAGCTCTGTATATGGATGTAACGAAGAGGAATACGAAAGAATTATAATTTTTCTACAAATCTATTAAAAGTGGGCTTTTTAATGTTTCTATTTAGTGTTAAAAATGTCATTTTGTGACACAAGTGTTAAAAGTGACAGATCATTCTTACTTTTCACACTAGTGTTAAAAGTGAATGTCAAAAAATTATTAGAAATAAATTAAATTAAAAAATAGTGTTTGTAGAAAAAATAGCGTATGATATACGTGTTAAAAGTGATTTTATTTTGTTCTAAGGTTTGGATCACTTCACTTTGCGTCGTGTTCCAAACTTCCTTCTCACAAAATAAAATGTCACTTTTAACACATATCATAAATAACTATTTTGGAATTGTAGTATTAGAATTATCGCATTAGAAAATTTTCACAGACACACACACACACACACACACACACATTCACACACACACACACACACACACACACACACACACACACACACACACACACACACACACACACAAACATTCACACACACATTCACACACGCACATACAGACATCATCGTAAAAATAGTAAAATCGTATTCTAGGGACCCTAAAATGTGCTTATTTATCAAAAACTCACCACCGAATTTTTTTACCAAAGACTATACCTTCCTTAGCTGGAGGTGACGGAATGTAAAAAGGACTACGCTTGTTTTTGCTAAGAGCTCTTCAATTATTGTACTCGAGTGTGGTCAAATGTTTGTTATGTTAGCATTTTGTTAAAAGTGTTGAATGCCGGGAATATGCGCAGGAAATATTAATTACAATGAATATTTAATAATTTAATTAAATGATTGAAATTCCATGTTACATTCCACACTTGAATCAGCGCTCTCGCTTGAATAGACCCGGTATTTAACGCGATTTTTAATTATTTACATGATATTCAGAATCTGGCAACTTAATCCCCTCGCTTGCTAATTTTTGTGGAATAACCAAATATTGGCTGTATACAAGATTGATTATGTATCCATCTGTTTAGACCAGGCAATCATTCATCAAATTTAATTTTTCCGTTCTCATGTTTTAGCAATGCCGCCGTGTGATAATTTGATCTACTCTCACAATTTCATCCTTCGATCAATCATGGTTTCCTTGGCAGGCCGCCGAGACGCGGAGAGGAAGGGGGTTCGCGACGCGGACGCGCTACTCTTAAAGATTAATTTTTATAACGTCTTCCTGAACTTGAAGTGCACCCGCATCACGACGAGACGGCTCAGGCTCCATCTTCACTCTCCGCAAACTTGTTAAGCTTTTTTCTTCTTATTCTTCGTCGCTCTGTTCTTCTTTCTTTCGTGCTTCCATACATATAATGTAATGCGGAGTACTCCCGAGTAGCCATTAGAGAATGCGATATTTTTCTCCTAAGATGGAGATTATAATTTCGCGGTGCACTACTTCTGCTGATTTTATCTCTGGTTCTTTTCATGATGCGTCAATGAATCCGCGTTTTTATTTTCTTTATAATCTTCTTTCCTACATTGTACTACCACTCACATCGAATTTATATAAAAGAAACCCAGTTGGCGACTGGCAGTCTCTGTGCATATATGCTCTCCATAGTTTTCTTAAAACTATAGTAGTTATTTATGTAATAAGTTGCGAAAGAAATGTGTTTTAAGCACGCGACGTGCAAATTATCCTACGAGGCGTAGCCGAGTTGGATAATACGTCTAGTGCTAAAACACGATTTCGCAACGTATTCCATACAAGATTTTTTATCCTAGCGTTTTAAAACAGATTATTTATATTTATTCTCAAATGTCAACATTTTGAATTTTTCAAAATTTAAAAGTAGGCAGGCATCAGTTTCATCTTTTTGTTGCTATGGGATTCAATATGTTGGAATTTTGTTTAATAAACATTGATGTGAACGTGCTCGGTGTATAATTTTTATTGAGAATTTTTGGTAATAAATTTACTTAAAATGAGTGACTCAGAGATTGACTCTGATATTGAAAATGGTGCAGAGGCTGCATTGGCTACACTGGTTCCAGGAAAATCAAAAAAATTGTATGAAGAAACCTACAAAAAATTTGACAGTTGGTGTGCGGAGAAAAACGTTGGACACATTACAGAAAAGGTAGTTTTAGCCTATTTTTCGAAATTATCGTCCATTTATAAGCCATCCACTTTAGAAATTTCACGAAGAATTTTGGGAGAAAAAGAAACAGCAATTAAAAAAATAAAAATTGCCGACAAAGAATCAGAATCCAGCAGCACATCTACTTCAGTTTCTGCCCACATTGAAGTTAACCAAGAAGAAGTATTAAGAACGACGTCAAATGTTCAATTTAGTAATTTAAGTAATTGCGTTGTAAATATTTATCATAAATAAACAGTTATAATAGGTATTTAGTACTTTTACTTTTACGCATTAAACTGTCATTTTTAAGCACTAGTGCTTAAAAGTACTTCATTTAACAACGGAAATGACAATCGAAATTAATATAAAAGTAGTTTTTAGGCGGCTATTTCATAAATTGTAACTTTTTTGACACCTACCGAAGACAACTTTACGGACGTTATTACTTTTGCACCTGTTTAATCTTTTTACCACTGAGCATAATGACAATCCTGATTCTCTTATAAATTAAAAAAAAAAACAGTTCATCTCAGCATCATGTTTCACAACAAGATCTTATATTAACCATTTACGAGACCAGTCTCATAATAGTTCGGCCGGTTTACATTTTCAACAAACAAATTATAAAACTTACGGAAATGGTAAGAAATTTCTACGAATTTCCCGCCATTTTATATTGGGTTACATCACCTTTATAAATAATAACAGCTATTAGCCATTGAATCCTCAAGACCTGCACATACTTATGTTACAGTATTATCCCATATGTCTTTTATGAAGTTTTTCATATTGTACCAATGTAGTTTCGGTAAAAGATAAATGTAGAGTACGAGTAGAAAATGGCCTATTTAAATGTCTCTTATCACCCATCATTTCGTCAACAGTTTTTGTATGTTTTAAGCCTCTATTTAAACTAGTAGAAATGTCTTACTATATGTGTAGGTTTTATAATTAGTTGAAAATTAAAGCCGATAGAGCTATAATGAGCTATTCGGTGCCTCCACCTCCAAGAGACGCTTAAAAAATAGGAATTGAAACAAGTAGCATGCAAAGTACGTCTTTCGTAGACCGGTACTGTTGGCAATTATTTAATTTCGGTTAACAAATGATATGCAAATAGCCTAAATAATTTTTCTAATTGAGTTTCCAAAATACCTTGTAACATTCTAATGGGGATAACTGAAAAATTAAATCATGCACAGTAAGCCTTAATACAGTATTGTAATGGAGGCATTTATCATAAACGATTTTAGTGTTTGTAATAGTAAAATTCATTAGTTCACATCTAAATAATGAAAGAAAATACTTAAAATTTCATAATTAAATTTCTTAATATATTTTATTAATTTCCAAAAACTATTATTTTTGCCCTCTATAGAATGTCTATGAAAGCTGTGACGTCACAATCACAGACATCAGAAAGAGGCGGAAAAGAGAGAGACATGATTAGTTTTGACATTTGGCAGACGCATGTTTAAATAGCAACTTAGTTGTGGCAGAGAGGTTAGTGTATTTATTGTGACGAAAGAGATTTATGCTCTTCTCACTAGTGTTTTTTAATGTCTGCAATACGTAATTGTTTTGTACCTGGTTGTTTTAATAATTCTGAGGACCCGCCTACGAAAATATTTTTTCACGTTCCAAGTAAACATACAATTAGTAAAATGTGGTTTGAGGCAGTGTACGGTCCTTTTGATGACAATGAAATTACCAAAACCAGAACATTGTATTGTTGTAAAGATCATTTTGATGTAGGTATATTTATTAAATAACAATTATAAACATTTACAGCAAACTTTCTGTACATTCTCCAGTTGGAATCCGATGCTGAAAATTGGACATATTTTAAATTGATTGGCGGTAACCTAAAAAATTAAAAAAACAAGTAGAAGAGTTCCAGCTTTCGTTATTGCTATAACACTTTCATCTCAAGCAATCACAAACAATGATACCCTACTATGTGGTTGACAATGACAGCAGCTATTATTATTTGAAACATCTTGTTAAGAGTATAGTGGTTCGGGTTTGGTCGGATAATTCCGTCATTAATGTCATTCCGTGAATTCTACGTCATCTGAATGGAATTCAAATAATACATAGAATTTAAAAATTAATTTCTCAGTTATTAAAATTAATTTTTAAATCGGACAAAGACCAAATAATATAAAAAAATTAAAAAATGACCCCGTTGTATAATGTAAATTGTTTCGAGATTTTCACAAACAACATCTATTAATTTTTCATTACAATTGCCATGAAGTTCCTTAAGTAAGCCCTTCTTACAAGCACAAACCGGTTTCCGATAGGATAGTGATCGCCAAGTTAATTGTATCCTAAGTTGGAAAGGTAACGGGAGTAGATACCGATCAAGACCAATCTAGAAATATTCGACCTGGCCCAGATTCGAACCCACGACCTCTGAGTCCAGAGACTAGCACTCTACCACTGTGCTATCCGGCCGTTGCAGTACTTATATCAACTTCTGATCATTTTCCAAAAAGCGTATTATTTAAATCACTAGAATTTATTGAACATAGGGTTATATAAGCCTCATCATACAACGCAAACAAGACGAATTCGCAACAGATTCATTCTGCGAATCAGCAGAGCGCGGTGATTTAGGAGTAAGTTTTCATCGGCACCTTGTACAAACACGGAGTGGAAGTCAGGGCCGTAACGAGACGAGCGATGGGGAAAGTTCACGCATCTACATATTCATTTCCATATTGACGATGGCTCGACTCCTTGTTATTCAGCAGAGCTGGGAACGGCGCGTGCACAAGGATGAAGACATGAAGCCGACAAGGGATGAACTAAGACGTGGATAGAAGTTTGATGTACCGATCCCTTCTACCGTGCCAGACTTACAGATTGCGACTTAAACTACATTTTAATTCGCGCAAAAGCCTCGCCGTACTTTAAATGTAATTACGGTGAAAACGTAATGTTCTCAGTGCCCTAGCGGCTCAGCCTATCAGCATCCAACCAGCGAGGGATTTTCAAATTTTGCAGGTCCCAAGATTCCATTCCAGTTTGCTTCCAACTTACCACGTTCGCATCTTACCTTTATTGATAGATCTCTTTTGCTTGTCGCGTTTCTAACTTTCTCATCATATGAACCACTAATGGGTGTATTCTAAAGGCGTTCCGTTATTTATAAACGGACCGTTAAAATTAAGATATCCGTTAAGTAGATTTTGCTATTCTAAAGACACTATCCGTTAATAAATAAACGAAGATCCGTTTATGTTATCCGTTTATAAATAAAATTTAAACGGAGAATAATTCATAGCCGTTAATTGTAAACGGGTGACACAGAGAATGGCTTTATCACCCTTTCCGTTTACTCCGACCCTTGGATTCATAGAATATAACTGAAAGGAGTACAAATAAATAATTATACTCAACATAACCCATAAAAAATCGATTCGATGAAAGATTTTAACAATACATAAATTATCCATTTATCGTTCTCAAAAAAAATATATATAAAAATGCTTTCTCTAATGAAACGAGCAGATATTTTACTCTACATTGCAAATCTTGAATTTTACCTAATGTTTTAAAAATATTCGAGTATTTTTAGGACTGCATTCAATCTTAATGGGCCAAAACACAAATGTTCTATTGGTACCCTTATTTTTAATTATTGATTACAACAAAGGATATTTTAATGCAACAAAGAATATTTTGATTACAACAATGGATATTTTGATTATATTCGAAGAATACTGATTAGATGAATGAATCTAATGAAGAAAATTTCATTATTTGCGAAGAATTAAAAATCAAGCTCATAAAGCCAGTTGCCTTTTTAAATTATTTATAATACAGGTTTATATATTTGGTTATTGCTTTTCCAAATATTTCACTAGCAGTTTTCCGAATTCCTATTCCCACTTGGTTTAATACTATAAGGCTTGATTTACATTAGCGGTACGATAATGGTACAATGACGGTATGTCAATTACACGAGGCATTTACATTGTACGGTACCACAACGGTACGAACATAATAAAATACCATGAAAAATATCGTGTTTAAAAATTTCTCAAATCCCGACTTGGCTATAACTATCCTTCCTCTTGTCAAAGAAGAAGTAGAAAATGAAGAAAATCCAGAAAATTTTACAAAACGATATCATTTTTTATGTAATAATCTGTAGGGTATATTTCACGTTTTTACAGAGAATTTTTGTTCAGTAAATGTTTATGTATAATCATTTCTTATTTCTAGCTCATTTTGACTACATTTTGGTTTAACTAAAAGACAAATATGAAAAAGTCATAAACATGTCAAATACTACGCTGTTACTATGATATACAATATTTTTCAATAGACACAAAACTATACTGTACCCTGGTCGTATCGCTAATGTAAATCAATAAATATTATTGAGCCGTCATCGTACCGTTATCGTACTGAGAACGTAGATGTAAATGGGTCCACACACACACACATCATTGTAAAAATAGTAAAATCGTATTCTAGGGACCCTAAAACGTGCTTATTTATCAAAAACTCGCCACCGAATTTTTTGACCAAAAACACTACCTTCGTTGCCTAAAAGTGACGGAAGGTAAAAAATATGGGGATTCTTATTTTTTGTAAAGAATCATAAAATAAAAGAAGTAAAAATGGTCATATAGTCCATTAAATAAAAACGCTACGAACTTAAGCATCATGCATCAATTTGATATCTTAAAATCAGCTCACTCCTTAGTCAATTGGAAAATTCATTTCTCTATTTTGCTAATATATAAAACGGGCTAAAAAGAAGAAATATCTTCACTTCATGCAACCCCCTAAATTATCCTTCCCGTTTGCATATATTATTTTTGAAGAATCTACAGCGATATATATCCCAGTTTATTATGTAGCCTAAATAGATATTAATGTCTGGAGATTTTTAACAGCGAGATTCATTAAAGGAGTGAGAAAAGGCTTAACTCTGTGTAAATCGCGCCATATTTTCCCAGTGAGCTGGCAAATGGGCTGTAACTCGCGTGCCGAATTAATACAATTTGAGTTTCAGTTGCGGGAGTTGGAGCGAACGCAGGTAATACGCTCGCAGACTTATCAGACAACGCACTTCGGAAACCTTCAACTTTCCCGGATTCCATTACGCCGTCTAAAGTAAATGATATTATCAGCAAGCACGTGCAGATGTCATTATGAATAAATTATCCAACGTTGAATAAAGGTGATAGCACGAGTGTACGACGGTATTGTTACCGCTAAGCTTGAGTTATTTATATAATTTCCTCACGAATCTATATTTTTGTTTACAATAAATATTTCACATATATGTCAAACAACTTGTATCTAAATATAGACAGGAAAATATCGATAGAGAGCCATCAAGACAGACTATTGAATTATGAATAAACGGGACGAATATCTAATTTATTTCTGAGGCTCTGAAAAATAGGACTGTTACAAGAATTCTTATATGTCTTCTAAGCACTAAATTTTTAAAAAAATTATTGTTTAGCTTCTGGTTTGAAAATATCACAAAATATCCATTAGATATTTCACAAATAATTATTAAAATGGGGTAATGTACAATTGCAAAGAAATATTAAATTTTAATAATTATAAAATAGCATACGTTAAATTAAGAGTTTTAGTAGAAAGAATGTAATGAAATATTACATTGTTATAATAAAAATGCTGAATTATTGTAAACGTGACGACATAGTGCCTGGGAACGTCCCTAACCTACCAATCGGTTATTATCGTAAATTTTTTGATTGAATTCAAATTAAGAACTATAGTAACACTATTGTCATCTTAATGACATTGTCAAAATGTTTCATGAAATAGATTCAAATAATATTTATTTAAAATATTTTACTTATTTTAATCAATTTTTTTTATATCTGTATTCATTACGAGGGCCATAACAAAGGGAAGAATATTTATTAAAAATAAATATATACGCCTAAGGCCCGATATTGTCACTTCCGAATAAAGTTTCGAATAAGTCTTCGTTAAATTTATTCTATATATTTATCCAACGAATAATTCCACTGTGTCTTTTCGCACATTTTACAGAAACAAATAGCTATCTGTCGAAAAACTTTAAAGTTCTTGAATTGGTAGCCTTGCAGAGTGAATTTGTATCAGTAAAGAAGGATGGAATTTGGCGTAGCCACTTTAAATGGACAAGGATGAAATGTGTCAAATTCTTTTGAATCCGTAGTTGTTAATTTTTATTTTTTTTTGATATCTTTAATGTCAATGTCATCTATATCCTCCGCCATTTTAGCACCGAGAGACTGTAATTTAACAAGTGTACCTTCTAATGCAACACTCATATGCGGTAAACTAGATATGTATATTGTAAAATTGTCCTTGTACTTTTTGTATATTTCTTTCAATGTTGAATGTATTCAACATGTAATAACAGATGTTATTCTTTCGAATAAATTTATTTGCAAGTGAAAAGACAACAAAAATATTTATTCGAAGGATAAATTTATCTAAACCTTTATTCGCAAGTGAAAATACCGGCCCTTATACAGACAATGCACATACCCCTAGAATTAACTGTATGAGAAGCATAACCAACTCGGGACTATGACGTCACAAATAATTTCAGATATTCAAAAATTCATATCTTGCTTAATAATTCGAATTTTAATATCGCGTATTTACAAATATTCCTAGATTTTTATATATTATCAGAATAAAATATATAAAAATATCGATAGAATACCCCATTTGTATAATAATTTGAAAAAGCCACTTGATCTAAAACAGAATGTGACGTAAAGTTGATAGATTGAAATGAAATTTAAATAATATATTTCATGATTCTTACACGAGTATGCAAAATTCTAAAAATGTTGAAAATCTGTGAGCTCAAATATTTAATGCTAAAATTGAACGAAACTACATTGGCATTATATTGTAACACGAGGGGGGGTCTCTGAAGCTGACTGATAATGATGATACTAAGGATGATGATTCCCAACGATGATACACTTACTGACTGGTGGACGCTTTGATGGCTGGCGTCCACGGCTTGTGAGAAGGACTCAAGGGAAGGACACACAGACACTTCACTTTTTACACTTTACACTAATGAACAGTACGGACATGAACACAACTTGTTGATTTAAAAACTAATACTTTTATTTACATGGTTACATTATTATTAATTAACACTAAGCCTAACATACACAACTAACAAGTGTTACATTCCGTAACCCAGCGGGCGAGCGTCGCCCCAAACTAAAACTCTTACATGTTAACTCCACGACTATCTGATGTCGACTCTTACATGTTACTCTCTCGAGTATCTAAATTCAACTAACTTTAAAAAACATAACGCTATCATCAGGACAGGATTATCTTAGGGGTATGGGGTACATAGGCGAGGTCATTTTTAAGTCACGCACGTATATATAATAATTTCCAGACTTAAGATCAACAAATAAATGTCGTGACTATCATAATATGATAAAAAAATTCTAAACTGAATTTTGACTTAAATAGATAAACAGAGTTAAAATATGAATATTGAAACTATAATTTAGAAGAGTTTATAAAAAGTTATTTATCTGTTATTGTGCTTACCCTCGCCTTGTCACAATATTTATATACAAGATTTTTTTTATAAATCTTACACTAAACGACAGATAAATCCTCGGTACGTTAATAGGTATTACTTATCTGGAAGTTTAAATTTTAACTGGGGATTGAAAGATTTCTATTTTCAACGTCAGGCTCCGGATAAAAATCAGTAGTCAAAATTAATTTCGAATTAAAAATTAATTTATGTTTTCCGGATCATCACGTTGCAGACAACTGAAGGATAGGAGTGGGAGTAATAAAAGTAAATTTTTAGAGTACGTCAAGTAGGCAGGGAGTGCAAACAATTTTTATGCTGAGTCGACCGACAATTTGAATGCGTAAGGCTTCCACATTAATTTAGTTTTATAAAGCAGCGAATTTACCCTGCTGCTGTATGGCTGCTCGGCCAGGTAGGAAGGTTGTGTAAATAACGCTGGGGCATTTTTGTTTTTGCACAGCCTTCTTAATTAAAACATTAGCACAGCGTTCTGAAACAAAGCGCGACTGCGTTATTGTGATTTCTGGCTACGTTGTGTTGCTGTTGGTGTTTCAACGCTATGTCGAGTTCCATGCACTTGTGCACGCGGTGTACTTTCTAATTTCCACGTCGCGAGCTGTTTCCCTCACGAGTGTTTTAATTTCGTCCCCGGCAAAAGAAACGCGCTGCTGTGACAAAGAAAACTCGCAGCAGTGGCGTACCAAAGTGCGATTTTAATAAATACGTTTATGACGCGCTGTTGAAGCTTTCTATTAAAAAATAAATTGCTCACTTTGCTGATATTGCACGACCTTCCGGGTCTTGTCTCAAATTCACAAAAACTAATGACATTCTCATTTTTTATTATATTTAGCTTTAAAAAACTGATACTAATGCTGCTGTATTTTGGGCAGGATCTTATTTGTACAAAATTTGGAGTAAACAAGGATTTAGTGTTTGCTGGTAGCCACTTTGTGTTATAAACTATTAGTATGAAATAATAGTTATTTTCATATCAAGGCCGTGAAATCACTGTTTAGCGTTCCGAGAGAATTATCGCGGAGGCCGCTTGCGGCCGAGGCAGAACAATTTCGAGGGCGCTAAAGAATTTTGCGGACAAGGTGTGCAATCTATTTTTTGCGCAGCGGTAAAAAAGATGCAGTTACAAAGTACCTAATACATTTTATGCTAAAAATTATTTATTATATCCTCTACATTGCCTTCCTGTAATTTAGATACTGCTTATTACCTTCTTAGCTACACTGCTTTAAAAATACATATCAAGGCCGTGAAATCACTGTTTAGCGTTCCGAAAAAATTATCGCGGAGGCCGCTTGCGACCGAGGCTGAACAATCTCGAGGGCGCTAAAGAATTGGGTATGTGACCATATATTCGATTTTCAATATATATGTCATAAAATATAAAAACCAACCACTGTAGCTTCTCATTATAATAATAAAAACTAAATATGAATTTGTAATAATCTTGTTATTAACAATTTAATGTTTTGGAGAAGACAGATAGACTGCGGGAAGGAATGAGACAGTTATAAAACCATTTTCACGTCACAAATCCCTTCCCCAAATTTTTAGTAATTATTTTCTCGTAAAGTACGAATAATTAATCGATGTAAAAAATACGGGTATTTTATTTTTTTGTCTAGTATCATATTATGTAAAAATAAAAATACATTTTATGCTAAAAATGATTTATTATATCCTTTACAATGTCTTCCTGTAATTTAGATGCTGCTTATTACCTTGTTCGCTATACCGCTTCAAAAATACATCATATGACAGCAAATAGCAGCAAGAGAGAACAAATTGAGATACTCCTGTTCACCTTCATATAAATAAATAAATAAATAAATAAAAATAAATATATCATCACGGCATATTACCCGTTGCTGGGTGTGGCAATCTGCTTTATACAGAGATTTCGATAATGATGACATATTTGTACTGTGCGGGCGTTTACCAGGCGTCACCTCACGGGCACTCAATGCTTGCGTGGAGAGTGTCATTTTGTGCCATATAAAATTTGAAATATTTGGCGTCGGTCGGGATCGAACTCGGTTCCCCATCGTCACATTACACAAAAAATTGTCAGTTTCTGCTATGTGCCACCAGTATTTGCACGTTTTTACCTTCCGACATAGGTAAGGAAGGTACTGTTTATTGTAAAAAAATTCGATGGTGAGTTTTTAATAAATAAGCATCTTTTAGAGCTCCTAGAATACGATTTTACTATTTTGCGATGATGTCTGTATGCCTGTGTGTATGTGAGAATATATATATATATATATATATATATATATATATATATATATATATATATATATATATGTGTGTGTGTGTGTGTGTGTATGTGTGTGTGTGTGACGATTTTTTCTCCAACACTACAATTCTAAAAATTATAATTCTTTCGTATTCCTCTTCGTTGCATCCATATGAAGAGCTGATTAGATTTTGGTTATAATTATTCGACCAGAATTACCCTCATTTGAAGATTTTAACAGTTTTTCTTGAAAAAACGCTGTTAAATATCATTTTTTCACATTTAATGTTATTACAAATATTAAAGAATATTTTATTCTCTATACGATTTGATTACATTTTATACTTCATATTCAATGGATACTGAGTTAAAAAATTATAAAGAAATTAAATTTCATAAAGCAGCCAGCTACGCAATAACACTAAAAACTGCTAATATAAATTTAAAAATTCTGATAGACAGATGTCAACGTCAAGTTCGATTGACATGTACGTTTGTGTTATTTTATTGCAAATATAGAATCAATAGATCAATAGAAGAAATATAAAATCTTTTGCAAGAAATGGACCTTTCCAATTTAAGGGCTATCTCTTTCTATCGCTGCAAATAGTAAGAAAATGGCGCGAACAACTGCCAGTTGGGCTGTCAAACGAAACGTCAAAAATATTGCAGTCATTAAAATACCTGTATTCTCAGTGAAAATTTGCATCGTTAGACATTTTACCTTCAATAAAAGCTTTTGTAACTTATTTCGATAAGATTTTTTAAAGTTATCCGAGATATTCTCACATTTTACGTCTAAATGTTTTAGAATCAAACGTCATAGATCTCAGTTGTTCTTACTATGCCCAGATCCCCATTGCGCATATCTTCTATCTCTTTAAATTGGAAAGGTCCATTGTCTGAATGGAATTTGTATAAAATACATAGAACTGACGGAAGGTAATGTGCTGGCCACATCGGATTTTTTGGAAATAGATGATTGAACGAAAATAAATTTAAAAGTTGTATTACTTGCTGCCATTTGTCTTAGCATAAAAAAGTCAATTTTACAAAAAATGTCAGTTACTGCCCTTTACCAGATTACGGCAGAATGCTTCATAGATGAATTTTTAGGAGTGGGGTTACGGCGATAGAAGGTAAAATATTGGTTCGACACTTTTGGTGGATTAAAATTCTCAGCACGCGCAGAATGACGCTATCTAAAGCAGAGCGGGGTAGGTTGAGTGCACGATGACAAGCTAAAATGTCCAAGATTCCTAGGAACAAATGAGACTTTATAGAGTTGTTGTAAACTTCCTCTGATGTCTTAGTCTGGCCTGCACCGAGTCGGCAGCGATGGGAACTTAGCGATAGCGCTTTCTCGATTTCCCTCTTGCACTATTTTTCTATTTAGTTGCCCCGCCGGGTTTCCGTTTCGTATTATTTTCGCAGCGGATATGTGTTTAATCCCCTATTTTCACATAGACGCTTTTGCACATGACAGCGTATCTTTCGCAGAGGCGGGAACGCTCATTATAACTTTGCTCCGGCTTTGACTGCTCGAATGGAAAATATCTTGCGATGCTGCGTCCTTTCATTCGTTCATTCTTCGTTTCATTGGGTCGGGTCGTCCGACCGTTAAATAAGCTCTTCTCAACTAGTGTGCCTTAAGCTTCTCATTGTTTCCATTACTCAAAGAAGATGAAATACTCTTTCAATTACTCCGACACATTTTTACAATCCGAACGAAGCAACTCAAATGTAAATATTCCTATGTACAGGTGTCTCATTTTCGATGTTTTTTTTAGGGTATCCCGGGTAATATTATTGATAGAGCAAAACCGTTTGCACATTGCAGGGTCAACTTTTCGATAAAAGTTTAATAGTCACCACAGGAATTTTCAATCTTCTTTTGTTTCTGAGCTACAGGCAAAAACTCATTTTTCGCTCATTTTGAAAATATATCATATCTTATTTATTATGATAGTTAGGGAAAAAATGTTTTTACAAAAATTTTACCGTTTTTTAAATAGAATAAAATGGCGTAATTAAATTTTTTGAAAACTTAATAATTTTCGAGATATAACACAAACTTATGATTTTTTAAATGGGAACCTATGTTGAAAATAGTCTCGTCTTTTTGCTTATTATTAAAGCTTTGCAATTAAGAGATAATTATTAATTTATTGGGTTGAAATTTTTTTAAATTGTAAACAAACAAATGAAAAAATCTCTTACATATCATCATTTGTATATGTCTAATAGTATTTGTTTCAGTTTTACTCATTTTTTCAATTTATTTACTTCAAAGGCATATTAGACCGTTTTTTTCGGATTGTGTCAAAGCCAACTATAACGTAGATAAATAGTAATTTAACTAACCCGAAAATAATTGGTTAAGAATAATTTTGAGAACACAATTAATAGATATACAATCAAAATAAACAAATGATCTGTAATAATATTTTTCATTTGTTTCTTAATAATTTCCAATATTTTCACCCCAATAAATTAATAATTTTTTTTTATTATTTTATTTTTACAAAGAAGGGCTACACAACAGGACAAGTCCCAATAACAGTGCAGCACTAACAACATCAAACATTACATATTGCGAAGTCGAGGCAAAATATTAATAATAAACATATAAAACAGTGGTATAAAAATAAAAATGAATAAGAAAGAAAGTCAGTATTAAATAGTATACAAATAACTCAAATAAAATTTAAGAAATATTTTGAATGTACGTAAACTACAACAAAATAAATCAGGTACATTTGGTACAGAAGCTAAATTATTGTAAGCATGTACTAATCTAACTAGCGGTGAATTCATTGCAGAGTTTGTTCTACAGTGCTTAACAAAAAACAAATCAGATAATCGAGTAGAATGATGAGATATCGGTAAAGAAAATTTATTTAAAATAACAGGGCTATCTATAAAATTATTTAAAATTTTAAATAAGAAAGACAGATCCAAAAGTATTCGTCTTTTTTGTAACGAAAGTAACAGAATCGAATTATGTGGATACCTGAAATTCAAAATAGAAATAAATTTTCTTTGGACACTCTCGATTCTATTTATATATACATGATAATGCGGTGACCAGCAAACAGTAGCGAATTCTAATTGAGATCGTACAAGAGAATAATAAAGAAATATGAAAGTGTTATAATTAGTGAAACTTGTACCAATTCTTAAAATAAAGCCAAGCATTTTATAAGCTTTTTTAACAATATAATCGACATGTAAGTCAAACAAAAGCTTACTGTCTATGATGACGCCAAGATCTTTAACATGAGAGACACGACTAATATTATTACCGTCAATGGAATAATTGAACGTAAGTATTTTTCTATTACGTGTGAAAGTAATACACGAGCATTTACCAAAATTAAGTGTTAAATCATTCCTTATCAGGTAAGAGCTTAGTCTGTCAAGATCTTCCTGCAACGCAGAACAGTCGGATGCAGTTTTGACAGCGTTAAATACTTTAAGGTCATCAGCATACATAATGAACTTGGAGTTGGTAAAACAGCTCTTAATGTCATTAATAAAGATTAGAAAAAGGAGAGGCCCGAGATGTGATCCCTGTGGTACACCAGAGGTTACAGGAAAGTACTCCGAGGTGTATCCATTGATAGTTACACATTGTTGTCTATCAGTAAGGTATGATTTGCACCATTGTAAAAACTGACCGTGAACACCGTACAACTCTAATTTCGAGATCAGGATAAGATGATTAATCCGGTCAAATGCCTTACTAAAGTCGGTGTATACTGCATCTACCTGTGTTTTATCATCCATTGACTGTAAAATGAAGTCCGTGTATTCAACAAGGTTCGAATCAACTGATCGACCTGAATAAAAGCCATGTTGCTCAATATTTATTATATTTTTAAATGTAGCAAATAAGGTTTTGTAAATAAGTTTTTCAAATAGTTTTTCAAAAATGCAAAGTTTAGAGATCGGACGGTAACTTTCAATTAAATTAATAATAATTAAATTAATGTTTAAAACAAAAGAATGTAGACTTGTTATATATCATTGAAAAGCTAATAAAATAAGCAAAAATTCGAGACTATTTTCAACATAGGTTCCCATTTAAAAAATCATAAGTTTGTGTTATATCTCGAGAATTATTAAGTTTTCAAAAAATCTAATTACGCCATTTTATTCTATCTAATAAACAGTAAAAATTTTGTAAAAACAATTTTTCTCTATCATAATAAATAAGATATGATACATTTTTAAAATGAGCGAAAACGAGTTTTTGCTTGTAGCTCAGAAACAAAAGAAGATCGAAAATTCCTGTGGTGACTATTAAACTTTCCTGGAAAAGTTAACCCTGGAATGTGCAAACGGTTTTGATGTATCATTAATATTACCCGAGATACCTTAAAAAAAACATCGAAAATGAGACACCCTGTACAGTAGTGCCAGGATATGAACTCATTTCTACGTTGCATGCACTGTGGCAAAATTAAAGGGATATTGTATTGTATAGTCCCAAAAATAAAACTATTACTCTAGTATTCACAAGCGAAATTAACGATAGAGGCGCTGATTTTCGAATCAAGATGGCCGCCATACGATGGATTTCACATATGACACGTAACATTGTTCACTGTAGGCATTTACGAAAATTCTACCGGTAGATACCGCATCTACCGATTGCGTTCGAAAACACGAGTGGTTAATAGTTACCGTGTTCTAAAATTGTATCATATCTACCAGATCCATCTACCGGATCTATGATTTCTAGATCGAGTAATTCAGCCGGTAAATGTGGTAAATAAAGAATCTAACCTCAGAAAAGGTAGTAATGCCAAGCGAAGTGCGCGCGTTAAATGTTTAAATGTCTTCAATGTTGGAATCGGAAGTAGCACTGTGCTGTTTGTTAACTACGTCAAATTTCAAATCTGTTTCAAACTTTCAAATATTTTTCATAGGTTAGAAATCTACCCTGTTTACCACTTGCGTTCTTAAAATATCGATTCCGGTACCTGAAATCTGGTAAACAGCTGTTTACCGATATATACCGGTAACAGATCACCGGTAGAATTTTCGTAAATGCCTTGTGTTTCGTTGACTGTGTATACAAACCGAGTATAAAAACTTATTTATATGAAGGCGATAAGTTAAAATATTTAATTATTAATTACTACACTACTCACTCAGCTGTCACTTATTCAATAGGGCGCTTGTACGATTGCTTTTCGTAGTACCGATTTGCGCCACTAGAGGAAAAAATTTATCTACGATTGCGAATAACAAATGACATTAATATTCCGTATTAACATTATTTTTTTTTTCATTTTACGCAAATATAGTTTCTTTTCAGTGTGCATTATATCTCTATGAAAGTTGAAAATTACTTGAAACTATTTAAATAGGCAAAAGTTTTGTTGGGGTTCTGAAGGACCGTAGTTGCACAGTAAAATTATTTTCCAATACTTTATGCTTGCTTTAACAATGAACGTTCATTACTGAACTGAGCATCTGGTAATATCAAAATGTATATGTATGTACACGAGTTACAGGCATTACCAGGTGCTCAGTTCAGTAATGAGCGTTCATTATTAATGCAAGCATAACATCCTGGATAAGAATTTTACTGCGCAACTACGGTCCGTCGGAATCCTAATAAAACTTTTCCCTATATAAATAGTTTTAAATATATTTGCGTGAAACGCAAAAATTTTCACAGTAGCAACGATTAGCATTAATACGGAGGATTTAAAAGTAATTTGTTTAAATGATTGCTGGACGAGCTATTACCTACCAATAATATCTTTCGTAAACACGAATCCCAACGGAGGGGAGCGGAGGTTCATTCATCTTTTTGCACGTACACTGTACAAATAATCATTTACCTTAAATTCTATGATTATATCTCTCTTTTCAGCATGCTATCGCATGTTATCTTTTGCGCAACCCAGATGAGTTCCAATAGTGGTCGAACTGTTATTAGCGGCAAATTTCTCATTTAGGGCAGGACGTTAGTGCGATGGACAATTTTTGCATAGTATGATTTGATTTCGACTGGCCACACAGAAAAACTAGAGATAGAGATATATCTTGTCTAGTCCGAGTATTTCTCACTAAAGGTCACCACTGAGGCCGCATAAAGTATCAGTGTCTAGTTTGAACATTGATCACTAGAGACGCAAGTGTTCTTAGTTAAATTAAATAATTTATAAGGTTTAATATTAAAGTAAAACCAACGTGTCACTCACAAAACCACTACAACTACAAAACAAGGACAAAATACACATGCTTCTACGTGGCCTCTAGTGAGCAACGTTCAAACTAAACACTAGACTATACACTGACACTCTACGTGGCCTCTAGTGAGAAATACTCGAACTAGACAAGACATATCTCTATCTCTAGTTTTTCTCTCTGGCCAGCCGGAATCACAACATTCAGTGAGGAGAAATAGGGCATGTTTTGTCTAGTTATATTTGGTCGTTGGTGTGTATAGCACCCCATTATTGTTTTTATTTTTTATGGGTAACTAGTGGAATACGTAATAAAGTAAATAAAATAAATAAAGAGATACGTATATATAAAACAAATCAATTGCTTTAATTTTAAATTTAAACGAAAAACTCTTAAACAATGCAGAACAACTTTTTAACAACCTACATCAAATACATTAAAAAAGACAATTCTTTGAATAACTCATATTCTCTTTAGTGTCATTCACTTTTATATATATAACACTTATGAAATCATCCATTTCATTGTATAACTTAGTTTATCGTCCATGTCATTCTACAACAATGTGTTGCTTTTTGTATGTCTATCTTAAAGGTGTACATAGGAGATTAACATGGGAAATCAGTTTTTTGCAATTTCCTGTTCGTCTAATTATTTTAAACAAAAACGCGTCAAATAAAAGTTTAGGGCATAAAATTCTGCATCTAAATTAATAAACAGTATTACCTTTACATGCTTTGTGACGACAGTAATTAAATATGAAAATGTCGAAAAAACTTTGAAAATATCGACAGCCATGGAAATGAACAAAAAATAAATAAATGTTTAACGTTTTATCTGTCACAACGTAACTTATTTGACGTTTCTGACCATTTTATGGTCTGAAATTATTAGAAAATTAATATTTATACTAATGAAGAGCGTGATTTCACAATTGCTGAATTCGTGACAAAATTTGACGATTGCTAGTGCGTCTTCCAAAAATACACGTTAGCCACTTAATGAGAATACAGGACGAGCAGGAAAACGTGCGTTACTGGAAGAAAGAGTGTTGGAATAAGTGTAATCCCCTTCTGTATTACTAGATGTATTGGAAATGAGTGGGAGAACATCACAGCATCATACATAATTTTGTTGCGCAGTTGAATTTTTATTGAATTCATATTATTTAACCAAGCTGTATTTTTTAACTTTATTTTTAGTCTAATATAATATTTCTCTTATCATAATTAACGATATATGTTCAAATCAAATTGTCAGAAACGTCAAATAAGTTAACTTACGTTGTGACAGATAAAACGTCAAGCATTTATTTATTTTTTGTTCAATTTCATGGCTGTCGATATTTTCAACGTAATTTTCGACATTTTCATATTTAATTACTGGTGTTACAAAACATGTAAAGGTAATTCTGTTTATTGAATTACATACAGAATTTTATGCCATAAAACTTTTATTTGACGCGTTTTTGCTTAAAATAATTAGGCGAGCAGGAATTTGCAAAAAACTAATTTCCCATGTTAATTTCCCATGTATACACGGTATATGGTTACTATTATTGCAACTGAAAATTTATAAATATGTCAGAATCAGATAAAATTCTTATCTTTCATAACATGATTAGTGCGCCGGGGTATATAAAATAAGTTGGTGTTACTTTTGTCACAGTCAGTTTGAAATTGAGAATACATCCAGAATACAAAGTGTAGAGTAGAACAGGAAGATACCCGAAAGCATAAAACCAGAATTACAACCGTGTAAAAATTATATAAAAAAAATAGACAGCTGGGGTGTACCACACCCCTGCCGCGCTAACGCACAGTTAAATAGCATTTGATGCAAAAACGAGAAAAAAAGTTTGAAACATATGTAGGAATACCATTAATTAAAACAAAGCCCGAGCAATTCAGAATGTGGTGGAAGATTTACGCGTCAGCGAAGTTCATGAAACAGTTGTTCGTGAGCCATGTACGTATTACGGTTACATCCGTATATCCGAACTAACATTTATCGCATTTTCGTGAGTGCACAAGAACTGACGCGGATGATAACGGCGTTGCTGATGGAAGATGACGCCTCCGAAAGATTACTGGCGCACCGGATCTGCTAACAGACGCGCTCTACGCCACAACACTCTTCGGCCATGTAAAAAAACAAGCGCATGTAGCTATTTATAAAATAAGACGTCATTTTTCATCGGATTTGACACTAGATTTTGTGCATTATGTTTCGCGTGAGACTTCTACTTCTATTTGTTATTGGTCAATTTGGACGCTTTTCAAAAAGAATTATTTACCTCTTTGAGGGCCGCCATCTTGAGTTCAATTTACGGAAAACATTAAAAATATTTGAAATAATCTATGAATTTATTAAATATATTAAAATTCGAATAAGAAATAATGCCTAGCTGGATCTCCAAATGCTGCAGAGTTTTGAGGAGCCAGCAATTTGTAGAATACAGAGAGAGATCAGAATACTTCAAATATTTTTTAGACGCTACTGATTGAAGACTTTTGGGCATTTCTTAGCAGAAAAGTATACAGGGTGGTGACTTGAACGACGCAGCATAGGGGTTTCAATGGTAAAATCTTAATGTACAGTTATTGCCGTGAAAGATATAGAAAAGCGAAAAATACAAGCAAAGAAAATTACAGAATGTATTAATAGTATTCTTTGGAGTAAAGAAATCAAAAAAGAAAAAAGTATAACATATACGAGACACTGATAAAAAGTACTCTCTTATATGGAGCTGAAACGTGGAGGATTACAGGAAAATATAAAGCAAAAATAGAAGCAGTAGAAATAGACGTAATGAGAAGATCTCTGCGGATATCAAGAAAAAACCGAATTAGAAATGAAGAGACAAAACAACAGATGGGAATTGAAGATTCGATAACAGATGATATTGAATAAAAAACAACTAATATGGTATGGCCCTGTGCAACGTATGTCCGAAACAAGACTACCTAAACAAGTTCTAGAATGGCAACCAAGAGGTAGATGGAAAAAAGGTAGACCAAAGTTGGAATGGCAAAAATATATAATAAAATCAATGAACCAACTTAACCTGAGCCCAGAAGATTGTGAAGATCGGAAAGGATAGAGATTAGGCGTCGAACAACGTCGAAAGACGTTCTAAAACGATATATATTATTATTTGCTCCCCTAATTATTTTAAAGCAAAATTTTATTTAGGTTTTCACTACAGAAAAATATACTGCATCCGAATATTCCATTGTTTATAATTTTTAATTTTCCGCCACCGTAAAAATAGTCGAAAACAATAATAACATTTTTGCAAAAATCATTGATGCCATGAAACAAAAATTTAAACAAATTTCACATAAACAATTAGTAAATGTCAGACAAGAATTTTACAACATATTTGGGCATTGTTTAATGGTAAATAGTGATTTATTTGAACATTTGTTTGGATATGTTATTTTATATTATTAATTCATGTGTTTGTAATATTAAAGTAAAATACATTTTTCCCCATACATTTTAATTTAAATAAGTTAAGGATCGTATTCGTAGTCACTACTTAAAGAAATCTTAAGTTTCGTTCTCGTCAAACAACATCATTGTAATTAACTATTAGATTGTTGTCATCAACTACAATATAGTATACTAAGTATTAAGAACGGTAAGGACAGTTTACCGATCGAAGACAATGTTTGGTGACTGAGCGAAGCAGAGGTCCGAATTTTGTCTGAGATCGGTAATTCCTTAACATTTGTGATGCTTATACTATTTTTTGCACGATCGGCGCACAAAATTTAAAAGAAAAAAAAGATTTGATAATTATTTTGACATATTAAAAGAAATTATTTGTCATTTTTGAAGTAAGCTTTGATTTTTGTTTTTATTTATTTACCATCTCGCCTCCTAAACGGTAAGTGAAGCACATCACTTATTGACATAAGTCATGTCACTTACCGTTCATTAATTTGTAAATAAGACCTACTGTCTTGGAAACACTATCGGTAAATATAAAAAATAACCCGATCGTGCAAAAAAGATTTTTTCATTTTCCTCGTTTTGAAAATAAGTCAAGAATCTATAACAGATGTTTGCGCTATTGTTTAAATTTTTGTTTCATGCAGTATTTTTTTCTGTAGCAAAAACCTAAATACAATTTTGCTCTGAAATAATTTAGGGATCAATTAACTGCATATTAAGATTTCACCATTGAAACCCCTGTACTGCGTCGTTTAAGTCACAATATACAATAATGGATGGGAATACCAAAACGAACAACAGTAACAGATAAGAATATTTCTGACGATTCGGGAAGCAGATTTAACATCATCCAGAGACGTGTGTCAGTGTTGTAAAATTATATTTCTTATGCCCTTAGTTTATATAAACAACCCCTTATGTCAATATTCCAATAAAAAAAATGTATCTTTGTGTTGAAAAGGTCTGACTTTTTCTGAAAACTTTTGTTACATACGTAATATCACATTCACTGATACTTCTATACGCCAGTAGCTCTACTGTAAAGTAAATCACACCATGCAACAAAGGCAGCAGGTTGCTATCGTGGTCTTAATGCGCCGGTTTGAATTTCAAATTCAGATCTGTTATTTTTCTTCCGGGGCCAAATTGATAGCTGCTTAGCTTTTTCTCGTTATGAATGAAAAATGTCTTTGCGTTCTTTACACAAATCTTTTTGTTTTGAGTTTGTATTGAATAATGACTGGGATGAAAATCTGGTTACCGTAATAGCAGAGCAAAGCGTAACTGTTGAGAATGAAATGTTGGCATGGAATTATATTCACATGGTGGGTTTCCGTATGTTGAATGGTCACGGAATTTGATTAAGTGCTCTGGAATTATTTTAGATTATGTTGTATAGAATGGTTTGGATGGTGCGTCATTCCAGACCTATGGATTTCTTTAAATTACTCCTTGCCTGATTTCAAGAGTGCAACTACAAAATAATTAGTTGTTCATAGTCTCTATATTGTAGGTCTTAAGGTGGTTATATCATGACAGTCTCACACAAAAGCTTCACTAAGTAAAATAATTTATAAAAATAGATAATCTAAATTTTTAACAGTTTAGGGTTATTGAGAATTAAATTTTAGTTTCAATAAATACCAAATTCGAAGAAAATTACTACAAAAATAGTTGCCAGCTTGACATTTTTAATCTCCTTTATAAATTATCACGTGAATTGTAGTTAAATAGTTTTTTAAGCAAATTGATAAATAAAACAATTATTTTGACACATAATGCCAATATTGTAAGAAGCATATCCTCGAATTTCGAAATATCCTGTACAGTTTAAAATATGCCATACAAGCATATAGAGTTCATTAAAGTTGGCATTGGTGAGCAGCATATCCTCGAATTTCGAAATATCCTGTACAGTTTAAAATATGCCATACAACCATATAGAGTTCATTAAAGTTCAACAAATATGGACTCTATATGCTTTTATGGCATATTTTAAACTGTACAGGGTATTTCGAAATTCGAGGATATGCTTCTTACAATATGATAAATATTCAAGTTATGTGCGTTTGTTTATTATTTTAGAATAAAGTATATAATAATAAAGTAAACTCTGGTACGAATGAACGTTATCTGTTTGTATAAATACATAGCCTTATACTATCGTTTTATTTTCATTTTGTTGACTGTTAGTAGGGTTATATTACCGTAAAATAATTACTTAGTTACCAGTCTACTTTTGTATATGTAAACAAAAGCTTAACATACTGAAACCGGTAAATAATATTAAAGATTATTGACAGAATAGAAGCACGAAAGAGAGCCGTTCAATTGAAGAAAAAATAAGAACTACAGAAAACACATTACTGCAGGCATGCAGGAAAACAATAAAAGGGGCAGACGAGGACAAAATGAAACTGACAAAATGGGGATTGCCCAAGAAAAATATTATGATAAAAATGGTTTCTCGGTGTTAGAGGTTGAAAGAAGAAGACAAAATGAAGAATCAATGATAAAAATATTGAAAACCAGAGACGCAGATATACAAAAACAAGAACAATACAACAAAATTCAAAATACAAAATACAACGTACGGTACAAAGGCATACAAACACTACACATACCAAGGTACTTATTAAATGAAGAAAATGTCACGACCACAGCAAGATTTCGGTGCGAAAATGAAGAAAGACATAATATATATATATATATATATATATATATATATATATATATATATATATATATATATATACATATATATATATATATATATATATATATATATATATATATATATATATATATATATATATTGGATGTCAGCAGAAGAAAGAAAATGTAGACGATGTGGAAGAGAAGAAGAATCAATGAAACATTTAAGACAGTACTGTAGAGAGACTGAAAGGGAAAGAAGAGATAAAATTTACTTATTAAATGACGATGGAACAGGAAAAATTTAGATGGAAAAAATACGAAAAACGATGCAGTTAATGACATTATAATCCTCTTTAACTAATGTTAATATAAATAAAATGTGATGTAATTTAACACTCGTTATGCTATGTAAAATATTATGTCGATGCGGAAAAGCAAGAGTATATACTATTAGTAAACCGTGGTACGAATGACGCTTATCTGTTTATATAAATAAATAGCCTTATACTATCATTTTATTTTCATTTTGTTGGCTGTCATTAGGGTAATATTACCGTAAAATTATTACTTAGTTACCAGCCTACATTTGTATATGTAAACAAAAGCTTAATAAACTGAAAACAATATTAAAGATTATTGACAGCAATAATAAATTTATTATTTTACTGTTCAATTCGTTTCGGTTTCATTTATTAACTGTAAGATTATAAGATAGCTCTGACTCCGAAAATGGTTCTTCTTATGCGTATTGACAATTCTGGAAGCTAGCAATTTTATTATTAGTGGGTTCTAAAAGTACTTAAAGTGGAACCTTAGAAATATATCGAATTTAATAGGGTCTCGTGGCCATATACAGACCTGAGGGTCTGGTCGAAAATCTATTTGAACCCGGGTTCGATCACAACCAAGGCCAGAATTATTCCGAATTTTAAATAGCAAAAAAGTGACCCCTGTGGCGCACTCTGCACGCCAGTTCAAAGCAGATTGACACGTCCAGCAATAGGTACTGTGCCGTGATGATATATTTATTTACTTATTTATTTACCAATAGGCCCAAAACCGATTTTTTATGAAACTGTATACAAAGATGCGACTATTAATGAAAACCCGAATTGAAAATTTCTTATATTAAGCAAGATATGATTTTTTTTTAATTGTGAGAGTAGTTTATACCTCACGTGTGGCAGACTAATGACATTGTAAAATATACCTATAAAACTAAAATATACTGTTAATGCCCTATCTCTCACTTAAGAGGATTCTGCTACAAACATTATTGTCTATCCTTGTCAGTTAGTGTAAGAATTTCCCTCCCGCTAGTTCTCCTTTACCGTTATACGCCAATAAAATCAAAGCAATCCGGCGCTTGCGCAGAGCTATTCTTACAGACAAGTGCAGCTATATGCAGATATATATATGTCTGCACTCGTCCAATGTCAGTCTCACAAATCTCACTCCCACCAGCAGTATTTTTTAGTTTTATAGATATATTCATTGTAACAATATTTTTTCGTTAAAGATCCGCCATCTTTCTCACCTTTGAGAATGGAAAATGGATAGTCTGTAGGCGGGGCGCTGAGCAATTATAGGCGAGATTCTCAGCTTTTATATTTCTGGACAATATAATCAAATCCATAACCGTCACGTCATAAAGCGTTTAATTCATTATTATAATTATTTAATGCAGAATGCATTTTAAAGTTATTTAGCTTTAACTAATTAATCAATAAATATTTTACGATTTTTATATAAATTTCGGCATCAAATCGAAACCAATAGAGGATTATTTCTTTGTATCCAAAACTAAAACTTTCCGAAATCGAATTGCAGTAATAAATACATACATAGATGTATTGTGTAAAATTAATTTGAGTTGGACATTTTAAAAGGCTCATTAGGATCTGAGATAGAACGCAGGAAAAAGCAGACGAATCGCTACAGTTCGCCTTTCAAAGATAATGGAAAGTTCAAAGGTAATCGGAGTGAACGAAGCTGATCGAATGTCGTTGTCGTTTAGCGCATTCCCGGCTCCTAAAAAAGTAGATAAATGAGGCGGAATCCGCACAAATGCATTTGAGAAAACCTAGATTTTCCATTTTGTTTTATATTGACGTAAAGACGGTGAATAGTTGTCGACACGGGTTAAACGGTTCAAACGATTTCGAATTTAATGCACGTTGTAAAATTTTACGATTGTGCATTAAATTTTTATCAATTCTTTGCGTCTGTATACTTTTGTAATAATATTCAGTTTGTTGCGCGAATTTAAATTTAGCGCCAATAATCATAGTCATTGAGTTGAGGGGGCATGGGGGCACTTGCACCATCTATTAAATTTAAAACTAAATATAATGTCAGAGTACATTTTGTAACGCATTTACGCTTATGTTATTCTTACGCTTACGTCCATTGTGAAATAAGCATTATACGGAATATGAAACGAAACGCGGAATATAGGATTTTTAAAATGTGCTGAAATTGGCACTCCTGTTCATATTTGAGCAAAAGTAGAAGAATGAGAATGAAAAGTTGTTTAAAATTAATTTTTACTTTTAAAAAGTCTTCATTTGTTGGGACAGAATATCTGTAGCACTAGATATTTAGAAAATAAAATAATGTATTCTGATAGTTCAGTTTCATATTATTAATCTTAATTGTTTGTGTAATCATTGTGTCTACATTGTTATAATTCAGCATTAAATGTTGAAAAAATCTGGTGTGGCCAACACGATACCTCCCGCCATTACAGCCCGAGTCACAATAAAGATTAAGTTAATCCTTATTTTTGGATTAACAAATTTTACTCTAATTTTGACAGTTTATTTCTTAAAATATAGTCTAATCTAATCCAAGTTACTACCTTTTTTAAACCCCTCAACAGGATTAAATCCCAATTACAGAGTGGGTTCACATTCACACACATCCATGCCTTAGTAGGATTTGAACTCAGAGCCCCGAGGGCACTCATGACATGAGGCGTTGCTCTAACCATTGAGCCACCGGAGCTATAATAAAAAGAAGATTAAATTTTAAATACCGGGATAGAATAGAATTCACTAATCCAAAAATGAGGATTAGCTTAAACATTTCTTTGAATTGTTAATTTTTATTAATCTAAATACATACCTACATATTTACTTATGCTGTAAACTGTATTGAATTCCTTTTATATTGTTATATGTATCTTTTTCTTTTTAAAACGTTACTAATATTATTTTGAAATGATTAGTTCTTTGATAGTGACATTTATCTGTCAGTTACATACATTTTAATAACTGCGTTTTGTTTGTTCAAATCGTAGACTCTGAGAATTAAATTATAGATAATTTTATAAATTTATCCATAAAATATATAGAAAAAGTATTAATGCAAATCTATATAAAATTTAATAATCTTTAATTTTCATAATAGCATTAATCTCAAAAAAATAACATTTAAAGGTATTTTTCGTAGAAAATGCCATTTCCGGTTATCCGATTTTCACCAAAATCTAATGGGCTCTTTCCATTACACAAAAATTTCGAAATACAAGGTTTCAAAATTTTCTGAATGATAGTATTTGAGTTAGAGTGGAGGATCCACACACACACATCATCGTGAAAATGTTAAAATTGGATTCTAGGGACCTTAAAACGTGGTCATTTACCAAAATCTCGATATGCGATTTTTAGCACGATCCCTATACCTCCCTTACCAAGGGTAGCGGGAGGTAAAAATGATCTTAATTGATATTTTGTTCCGCGTTTCGTTGCGTGTATATATCTTTTTATTAACACCTTTGCCCCCGACAGAATTTACACAAGTCACCGTCTCTGCCAATAATAGTCCGAGTGTACGTGAAACAATTTAAATCAACATGGACCAATTACTTCATGTAATTAATCTAAAGCAATTCTAAATTCAATCTTGCATTAACTAATTCTAAACAATGTAAATTGCAATTAAATTAATTACAGTAACGCACATACTAAATCGATTCTAATTGAATATTATCTTGCAATTAGGACAAACGCGTATTTCTACAAATTCCCATATTGTTTCGCGCAGGTAATCCCGCAATTTTTATTTGCATTTACAATGATAGATTACTCCGAGATTACTAAAATAATTTTGTTGGACAAGTCATTAATTAAAATGTATTTTTCCTAAATTACGATATATGTAGCTGTAAAGTCATCAAGGGATATTACATCCAGACATGAGCAAAAAACTCTGGCATCGAAATGGTAAGTTCTAATTTCTGTTGGCTATATAGCTGTTTCCAAGCGACCATATCTCATTGCATGGCTATAAATAATCGCGTTGGGTATCGAAAACTAATTATTAAAATTATTTTTCCGAAAACGTTGCTCGGAATCACATCATCATTCACCCCGTTAATGTCGTATTAATAACATGTTACACGGCGGAATGCTTTTGGTACGTAAATGACGATAAACAAAATCGGAAGTGCTATTAACAGCAAGAACACATAGTTTCAATTTAAAACATCATAATTTGTATAATTATTCTTCTTGCTTCAATATAGCAAATTAAAATATAACAGAAGGCAACCTGTAAGAAATGTTTTATACTACATATTTTGTCTGCTTCGGCTTTCATTTACATTATTTCTTTATAAAAAAAATAGTTGACAATTTCCGCGACAATTTCCCATAAACACAAAAATACAATTTGAAGTTATGACAGTACTGACTTTATATTTAGATCATAGACATCATACTCTGACTCCGCACCAAATGTTATCGCACTGTGCCGAATGAGGTGTTGCACGGTTTTTTTTTCTTTGCTTTAATCAAAAGAATAAGAATAGTTATTTGTATCACTAGGCCAGAAACTGAACATTTGCGAGACCGAGTTTATTTTGACAAGCCGAGCTGAAAGCAAAACAGTTTCTGGGCGTGTGATACACAATATTTTGTACCGACTTCTCCATAAATTCTTCGTATATTTCTCTACACTTTATGTTACATAACCTAAAAAAATGAACATTTATTTTTATCGGTTTCGCATTGCAAGTTTAATTATAATTACATACATTTGAGCTTAAAATGCGTAATTATTTTATATCTATTGAAAATATAACATACAAACATTAGTTATACATATTTTATATACTTTCGTATATTTTTAATGACAGATTACGGAAACTCAATTGTATCACGTGAAGTTAGTTGTAGTCACAGTTGAAGTTACAAAACAAACTAGTCCTAAAGTAGGAACTTATAATTAATCTATACGAGATGTCAGTAATGACAGCATATTATTTTTATGACTATTTCACTCATAAATATATAAACCAATCCAAATTCAGGATTCTACCTAGTTACCAAATTTCATTTCAACAAAACAGCGTCAAAATAGTTTTTTCGCACCCTTTAAGCCAATAAGATATCGTATTTTTACAAGTAAGTGAGTTTTGATAAGCGAAAATTTTTTGACGTTTTAGAAACATATTGTTCACATACCTGTCAAAGTCTGTATATTATCAGTGTTATCAGTTTTTATTAAAAACGAGTCGATTTGGACATGAATCTATTTAAAACTTTGAAATAGCACACTGAAACCTAATACCTCTAAACACAATAAATATTTACAAGATTTTTGTCAAGAAAAAAATTATATAAATAATTACCTGATTTTTATTTTGGAAATAGTCATCCGAATACCATTCGTGGTTAAATTTTAACCTGGAAAAATTTTCCGATTGCTTTACTCGAGCCTGTTGCCAATTTATTTCGTGACATTGATCAAAAATTACTCGTTTGACAACTCGTAATTTTTTTGTCAATGTCACTCAATAAATTGCTAGGCAACGGGCTCTCGTAACAATCTGAAAATTTTTCCGGCAAAAATTTACCACTTATGATATTATATATGACAAAATTTAGTTATTTAAGTTACAACAAATAAAGATTTAGCCATAAAATTTATAAACATTTGACTAAATCTTGTTTTGAAACTAATCTTAAATTGACACATCACCTGAACAGTAATTCCAACTCCTTTTGCCGGCCTAGGTCAGCAACAGCACATTTCTGGACGATTTTGAGTTCCGTAATACTAGTCAAAATGGACGGAGGTACGAAAAAAATATTTTACCCCTATTTTTTATTTTTTTCGTATTATTCTTTATTCATGAGAAAATTGTCTTCAAAATTATAATGTTTGAATTTCCGCTTCCCATTTCGCCTGATGACGTTTGAAAGGACCTAACCAATGAGGATGTGGCTTACATTTACCACCGACGGAATTTAAATGAGTGACAGTCATGACAACTTAAAATTATATTTAAGCTTTCTGTATGCATATAAAGAGATGATTAGATTTTGAGCAAAATTGAACAACCGGAAGTGGTACTTTACTAAGATCATAACAGTTTTTAATGAAAAATTTTAAACATCGAACTGCCGGGAGATCATGTGCTAGCCACATCAAATTATTGTGGAGATGAGATAAACTGCCAAAGCGCCGCATAGAAACGCATACGATCAAAACGACATATTTTTAATTATCATCTGGTGGTCCATGTGAATTGTAAAGTGCAAATTCTAGTGAAGTTGCCGAATCGAGTTAAGCAAAGTGGTCATAATCTTACAGATTGGTTCGGGAATAACAGTAAAGTCCCATAACTCATCCACAAATGGACAATAAACAAGAAAGCGGTTAGTTTACCGGGCCATGTAAGACAGTTCTATATGAAATGCAGATCCTGTGTACCTCGTAAACTGAACGTAATCACTACGCTAGATATATGGAGAGGTATAGACGCTAAGAAGAGCACAATCTCAGTCAATTTTTGTCACTGAGCCAACTACAAATTGGACCCTATTCCCGCGAGACATAAGGAGTAAAATGACCATAAAAACATCTACAGAATTAATCATTGGAAAAGAGAAAAAGTAGCTCTACTCGTATTCTTCGTTTAATCTGACTGCGGTAATTTGAACTAATGGTGAAATATTATAAACGATGCATCGCACTAGTAAATATATTTTCTTTGTTTCGGAATTAGAAATTCATTCTAGCACGGTTATTGATGCTAGAAAGAGCTTCATTATTAAACAATTTTTGGTTACAGTTTATTATCTGAGATTGGCATGACTGCTAAAAATACGCAAAATATCTTGGCAACAGATAGAATAAAAAAAAATCACGGTTACAAAATTCATTCTCTGTCAAAAATCATCGTAAAATGTTAAAATTGGATTCTAGGGACCTTAAAACGTAGTCATTTACCAACGGTCCCTATACCTCTCTTACCAAGGGTAGCGGGAGGTAAAAAGATAACAATAACGTCAATTTAAAGACTGGAAAAATCATTCGTTACATGAATAATTAAATATTTTTATTCGTGTCAACATAAAATTTCTATATGTAAATAGTGATCTCAAAAATCCGTATTTTTATAGTTTTTTGTAAGGTAATAATAAAATAATATAATAAGTGTATATTCCTAGCGTCTAGCGCAAGAATAAGTAGCTGTAGCATAGCCCACAACAAGAAGAAGGGTCTGACAATTGACAGATTGAAGGCTGACTCCAGCCAGAAGTAATCTAACCTAGAAGTTTGGTGAGGTGAGTGATAATGAACTATTTTAAATATTTCATTAAAAATTATATGATTTTTGGAAATAAAGTTCTTAATTTGCTCTCAAGGTTATTATTTTTTAAAATGTCGTTAAGTACCTATAACGAATTTCATAATAACGATTTCATTATGATAACGATTCATTAAGCGAATATTTTACAGAATTGGCCTATAAGTATCAAATATATACCATCAAAAATATGTAAGAAAACCCTACCGATACATATTGGAAATCCTGCCATCCTCCGGTCTCTCGGTCAGCATAAGTCAGTCACATGTTCCAGTCATAACCATTGCACGGAACTCCAAAAAACACAAAACAAATACACATTTAATTTATTATTTCTGGAAAAATCTTTAATTCACAATACTGTACAATTGTTTTAAAGTTCATTACACTTAAAATAAACACTATCCCAGCACTTTAATCAAGAAATAAATGTTAATTAGGTTATAGTAACTAACAAACGTCAACACACGTCACCATATTGTTTAAAACTAACTTGTGATTGCTTTGTTCAATCACAAGATGGCAGAATTGTAAAGATATACAGCGATAAATAATTTGAATGTTGAATTTATGTTATTAATTAAATTCTTATGTTGTATAAGGTATATGGGGCATTTTTTATAAGAATAAATAATAACTGAAGTAATCAAATCCGGGTAACCTTATAGCCGGTTGCACCAACGTAATTTAAATTTTCAGCGTTTTTTTTTTTAAATTAACAATATTGTTTCGAAATAAAATTTTGCCTAAAGTCGCTTAAAATTTCTTGTTGGTGCAAGTGGGCATTAGCAAAACTATCAAAGCATACAACTCCGGGAACATATTTCGACACTTTTAAGGGTTGTTGGAGGTATTAATTCTTTTTTTTGACGAACTTTCAACAGAAGTATTAATATTTTGCTGCCTCGGTGATCGAGCATGTTGAGGCAGCGTGTGTCTGAAGAGCTCGAACCCTGGGGTCGTGGGTTCGATTTTCACCAAGGGCTTGGATGTTTGTGGTGTCGTTTCATCATCTGATCTTGTTAATGATCATCAACCCGAAGAATATGTCGAAGTTACAAAATAAGTACGAAATATTGACTCACCCCACATAATTTTCAATTGGGATGAACCGGCAAAGTGCCTGACCTCTGGTGGCAAAATTTGAAAATATACCAGTGAAGGTAACATTGTGCCTAGTATACAGTGATACTGTTTAATAGTTGGATATATTTTAAATAAAATGACAAGAAATCTAAAAGGTATTATTCTGTAGGAAAAAATATCTCTTCATTATAATTCATTATTATTACTCCGACCGACGCCCAATATTTTCAAATTTAAATGGCACAAAATTGACGCCTGTGGTGCACTCTCCACGGCAGCAAAAAGTGCCCGTGAGGTGACATCTGGTAAGCGCCCACACGGTGCAAATATTTCATTATTACCGATATCTGTGCACAAAACAGATTGGCACCCCCCAGCAATGGGTAATAAGCCGTGATGATTTATTTATTTATAATTAATTATGACTTCCCTTTTGGAATAAGTTCAGTGCTGCCATCTGTTATCCGTGGCTCATCCGATTTGTAGCAAGTTGCGATAACTTTGTGTACAATAAAGAATAGCGTACGGCAGTGGTAAAATACTTTTACTCAGTGTGTATACTTGAAACGTTAATAAGCTTATAATAATACTATATTTTACGTATTCAAAATTATGCTGACTTTTTCCAAAATTTACAAAGATTTAAATAGCTATTTGTGTATTAAAAGTGCAAAATGGGACATTGTCGATTCAGAGGTTGTTGATACTTTCGAAATCGACAATGTCCATTTGCGCTCGAAACACATACAAGATTTATTAATAATAATTTCACTTTGTACTTACAGTACTACTCAATAGTTTTGCAGTAAAGATAGGAACGTATTCATATATGACTTCAAGATATTGTTTTAGTTTTCGTTTTTTCAAAAAATTAATGCCAATTTTGTAATGAATATTATATTTTTTTTTGTATAATTTATTTGTTTCAAGTACATTAAACTAGTGTAGTGGCAGTGAAAAGTGGATGTCCATTCCGAGCGTTCACGCCAAAATTTTGTAGGTGTTCACACAATTTATTTTATATTTAATTTTAATTTATCGTTATTTTTCTTTCTTCTTGAGCTATTGCTTCAGTCTAATCTAAGCATTTTATACTTTCGTTTTTGTAAATAAATGCTCTATTTTATTATCACAGCAGTGCACCATTTTGTTTGGTTATGTAATATACCGACAGAGCAGTTATATGTCAGTTTGATTTGTGAAGGTGGTAAATTAGTAACTACAGTGCCATTAGTTCCTGACTAAACGTTTCTATCAAGAATGTAAACAAGTGACATTTCTCAACATTGTATAGTTAGAAATTTGAACAGCGAGCGTTTTTCTACTTTGTCGCGCATGAGCGGTAAAGTGACATTTTGTGTTGACAAAAGAGAGCGCAAATGGCTACTTTGTATATAGGCTGTAGAAAAAAGTTATTGTATGTCAGTCACCGCTAACAATAATGTGTAAGTACTTTCGTATTTGCGTATAGTTATTTCAAAAGCATCGTAATTAATGGTGGGTTTATTGCTCCCATTAAACAATGAATCAATAAAAAGCATTATTTAGAAATTAGTAAAATGAATGATGAATTAAGCGCTTTGAGATAAAGCAGCAGAGTGTTGGGTTATGGGTGTGTAAAATAACCGCATAGCTATATAAAGGCAAGCAAGGCAGACGCCAGACGAGCTTAATGCTGGCGCTCATAAAATCCTTGCGCCGCGCCGCTGGCGTCGGTCGCTCGTTCGGCCGGTGTTTGACGTCGTGGTGCCCGCCGGTTCGATGCCTCGCGTCACACGTCCTAAGCTCAGCTTTTGCTGACCTTCTCTGCCCTCTACCATGCCTTGCATACAGCTCAATACTTCGCAAATTAAATTAATCATACCGAAATCAATCCTAGACACTTAAACAGTTTCCATAACTGTTAAAAGTAAGTCTACATTCAAAACATGGACAAATGTTCGACAAAACAACAAAAAACCCCCCGCCATTTACAGCCCGAGTCACAAAAAAGATTAAGTTAATCCTTATTTTTGGATTAGCGAATTTGAATAATATTTTTATAAATTTATCTATAAAATATATAGAAAAAGTATTAATGTAAATCTATAGAAAATTTAATAATCTTTAATTTTTATAATAACATTAGTCTCGAAAAAATGACATTTAAAGGTACATTTCGAAGAAAAACTATTTTAAGCTTCTCGTAAAGTGCCATTTCCGGTTATCCGATTTTCACCAAAATCTAATGGGCTCTTTCCATTACAGAAAAATTTCGAAATACAAGGTTTCAAATTTTTTTGAATGATAGTATTTGAGTTAGAGTGGAGGATCCACACACACACATACACACAGACATCATCGTGAAAATGTTAAAATTGGATTCTAGGGACCTTAAAACGTGGCCATTTACCAAAATCTCGATATGCGATTTTTAGTACGATCCCTATACCTCCCTTACAAAGGGGAGCGGGAAGTAAAAAGCCATTTTTTTCACCTAAACGATAGAGATAGTATGCCTTGATTGAAGTCTGGCATCTTATATGTAGTAAAGTACGAGGATAGTTCAAATATGAATGCGAATTACGCGATAACTCAATTTTGTTTGAATAAGGGCCCTATTCTCTAACTTGGTGGTTAATTTTTAACTACTGGTTAAAAATTTTATCCACTACATTTTGAGAAGGCGTTGAGTTTAAATTTGAACAAAATTTTTGACATTTGTATTGTCAAATTGTAAGATTAATTTCTTTTACACTAATATGGTTCCATTTGATACGGGAGTGCGAAAAATAGCGTGTATACCACAGGACTAAAATGCATTCAAGCCCTCAGGTGATTATTTCCCTCACCTTCGGCTCAGGAATAAACTTCACCCACAGGATTGAATATGCACTTTAGTCCCTAAATATAATATACTATTATACATTTATTCTCAGATAGTGGGATTAATTTGGAAGAAGCTAAACTAATAAAATATCTCAAATTTAATAATGTTATAAACATCGATCACAAAACTCTCAAAGCCTTTTTGATAAATACACACCATATACAGAAATGGAAGCAGTTCAAGTTAACTTCATGTAGTTATAATTTGTATTTCCCTCCATTGTATTTGACAGTTAGCAATCAAACAAACAAGCGAGAAATTTGTGGCTTGGATTGCTTGCGAGTTGCAAGCAAATCAAGTAAATGCTAGGCTAGCACAGTCGTTCAACAAATTTTACTTCCAGTTGCTTATTTTGCTGGGCTTATTGAACACACCTAAAAATTTAGGATTTCGGTATTAGGGTGATAAAAATGCAACATCCTTACTAATCGATTAAAAACGAAGTCAAATACAATCGGTAAAGCGCTTCCACTATTAAAACGACGTCCGTCCTTACGTGACAATGTCTTCGTCCTCCTCCACCCACATCGTCGGCAGTTGCGCAACGCTTTAATCCACTTAAGTGGTCGACTAAGAAAGAGTCGGACTGCTATACCTGCGAGGAAATATAGCAGCTTAGCATGAGATACAGGTTGCTCTTCAGCACGAACCCACCTCGTAATTAGTTACTGCACTCGACGAGAATCCGATTCTGTTTTTCCTCCTGCTGCTGTACTGGTTACACTGTTTGCCTAATGAAGATGAAGAGGCGGTGGTGCCGCACTGCATATGCATTTATACCTCCCACCAGTCATATGAAAGATATCCAAATTAGGATCTACGACCTCTGCTCACACGACCCTTCATCCGCAAAGAATTATTACACCAAGAAGGGGGCTTTGAGTTCATTTTGGATTTTTGGGGTAACAATAATTTAGAAGCGCTTGACACCGAAGGAAATTTAAACAAAAAATTTAAGAATTAAATGACACCATTTCTGCAATTTCAAGAAGTATCAGATATTACGTTACGGAAATTGTGTTGTTCTAATGACACACAGCAAGATATGGTTTCTAAAATATTTTATTGTTTTAATATGTAATATGAAATAATACTTCGTTTTACCGACAATTCCATAAAAACTGAAAAAAAATAAACGAATATAAGTTGCAAGAATGTTTGTGAGGTTTTATTAAATAAATTGCTAAAAAGAATTGCATTAGTAATTTACTGTAAAAACAATAGCTGATACCACAAACCTTGTTTTGAAAATGCTAAATTCCAATATTTAATTTCATTCTTATTTTTAAAGAACGATTTTTTCTAAATATTTATTTGATACAAATTATATTCTGCTTCCATTTATCATGCTTTATAAGTTACAAGTACAATAAAACCAACATTAAATGTTTGAAGATTTATAAAATTTATCATATACCGAGTGTCCACTTTTTTTGTGGACCATTAAAAGCTGCATATAAATAATAACTTTTAGCTATTAACAGAGTGCTATGAGCTCTATCACAAAATGTCAAAAAGTTGTATTGCTTAAATATGGCAGATGACATCTGTCAAAGTTGCTATAATTATTAAATTAGTTAAATTATTTATCAGTAAGTAAGGATACATTTACCGTCGCAGAAAATACTCAATGTAACAATATTAACAATGAAATATCAATTAAGAAACTTTTATCTGTCAAAGTCAAATAATACGACTATTTGAATTGCATATTTTCTTGCATGGTACTGTACACAGCTTAAAGACGGATAAATTATTTTACGTTTATCTCATGGCAAGAACCTCTAAATAAATTTAATTTAATGCAGTATTTAATTCTGAACATTTTTTATGTTTACACTTTAGTTCTAAAATTAATAGGGCAGACTTTACAGCCATATGAAAATTTTACCATTGTATCTCCTATGGTCCATAAAAAAAGTAGACACACGGTATAATATCATAAGTGGTAAATTTTTCCCGGAAAATTTTTCAGATTGTTACGAGAGCTGGTTGTCTAGCAATTTATTGAGTGGCATTGACAAAAAAATCACGGGTTGTCAACGAGTGATTTTTGATCAATGTCAGGAAATAAATTGGCAACATGCTCAAGTAAAGGACTCGAAAATTTTTCCAGGATAAAATTTAACCACGAATGGTATTCGGATGACTATTTCCAAAATAAAAATCAGGTAATCATTTATATATTTTTTTCTTGACAAAAATCTTCTAATTTTTATTGTGTTTTGAGGTGTTATATTTAAGTTTGCCTTTTCAACGTTTTAAATAGATTCCTGTCCGAATCGACTCGTTTTTAATAAAAACTGATAACACTGAAAATATGCACACTTTGACAGGTATGTAAACAATATGTTTCTAAAACATCAAATCTTTTTCGCTTATTAAAACTCACTTTTAAAAATATATACTTCTTATTGGCTTAAAGGGTGCGAATTTTTTTTGTGACGTTTTTTCGAAATGAAACATGGTACCTACGTAGAATCCTGAATTTGGATTGGCCTTTAAATTTATGAGTGAAATAATTAGTCAACGAAAAATTCTAAACAGAAAATTGAAATTTAGGTATCTTGATTATTCATTATTATTAAATTTTCAGCCCGATTTTTGTCAGAATTTTTGTTATGCAACATTATGATTTATTTGCATGATGATAAAGGCAAGAAAAATCACTATCGGATTCCACTACTAAAAAACTATATTGCCATTTGAATTTGCTTGTGATAACGTCATAACTTAAAAACAGATAAAAAGTCGGAAGGTAAATTTTACATATTAATGTGTATTTTTAAAAACTAAAATCGACGTGTTTTAGCGTTTTTAAAAAAACCGGTTCAGTTCGTTGTTTTATTCCATACTTTAATCCCACATTATACAGGGTGTCTCACAACTCGCGCCCCAGACGTAACTGACACTTGCCGACGACAATAGGTTGCCAACAAATAGAAGAAAATAATTTGCGGCTGCTTGCATAACGGAGTTACAAGACTTTTTAATCCACCAAAATAAAACTGGTTGCTAGGTTTTAAAAATACTACTAGTGAGTTACAAAATTTGTTTGACTTACTGTAATTTTGACACTTTAGAGTTGACTTTTCACTGTCAACAAATTTAGGTTAGCGAAGGTGTCATCCGAGATCATCATTTATATCGTACAGAGTGCAACGTGTTATAGCAGCTGTGTAAAATGTGTTAAACGAAAATATTGTTGTCATTTGAATTCTTTGAGATTAAACAAATGGTGGTTCTAAAAAGTACCGTTTTTATTGTAATGCAAGATTTCTATCCGGAAAACGATCCGAATAGACTCGTGCTGCCTCTCTGGCGTTACGTCCACATTCTCCGAAAATTATAATCATTTGTAAGTAATCAGCGGCTGAATACATGGTAAGAATTTGCCTTTTTTATTCAACTTGTCAAATTTAATTTGACACTGACATTTTTCGAAAACTACAGTCGCCCACACATTTTAACGATGATTTGATTTGTATAAAACCCTAGTAACGTAAAATTACGCCAAACACACGTTAAAGGTGTAGGTCTCGGATTGGTTAATTTTAAGACGTCTTATCTCGAATATCTTTTAAGCTAGATTTTTTTCTTCGAAATTACACATCCGAATGCAGTCTCGTGTTTCCTCATTCGCTCTGGGGCGCGAGTTGTGAGACAGCCTGTATAGAAATTAGTAATATAAACTTTCTTTCCAAACTCAATGTACAATTAGTTTTCTAACCACTACATTTTGCCTCTAACAAATCCCTGGCATTAACGAGGAAATTTTCCTAATGGACTGTTAAAACTTTGTCGGGATGAGCACCTTACTAGGCAATAGAGCATTGAAAAGCAGACACTTTCGATTTCTCCATCTCGTACACGCCACGAAAGATAGCGAAGCGAGTAGGGCACTAGTCAACGTCGTCCGCGTCGTCGTCGGCGTCGTCGCGTCTCATGATCATCATTCTTCATTATCGCCACAATGCGGGAAATTCCGGCTCAGTCTGTCTGTGCGGACTCCATTGTTTAAAGTTGACGCGAGCTCGACAGAGGCCGTCTAGCGTTTTGTCCTGACGTCATCTTCCAATTTAGTTTCATTCTGTGAACACTGCACGGCGCTGATGACAAAAAACTGAGTCCCGTGCCGCAAACGTAAAAAGTCGAGCACGTTCAAATATTTAATTGTCTTCGCTTCATGTACGGAGTGGTATTAATGTTTTCTTAAATATTTCTCCTGGGGGACACAAAACTTTTAATGTAATTCAATTGGTTTTACTGCTAGTGCTTTCCACATTTCTCTTTAATATTGAATTTCAAAACAAACAGTTGTTGCAGTTTACGAGCGGTAAAGACTTTTCAACTTTTATTTAGTATCGTAACTAATATAATATATATATATATATATATATATATATATATATATATATATATATATATATATATATATTTTCAATATTTAATCGATTATATTGTTATAGTCAGAATTAAAATCACTATTGTTTTAGTTTTTTTAATGAAAAACGCAAGAAATTACCATTATGAAATGAATAACTTCAATATATTTCTTTCTAAAGTTTTATCTAGCCGTCAAAAAGTTCTGAAAATTTGCATACTTATGTAACTATTATCGCTAAATAAATTTTTAAACTATCTAAGTCGGTACTTCCTCCCATTTTTGAGTAAAAGCTCCTGAAATTCATTAATGTCCAATTTGGGTAAAACCTCAAAAATTCTAAAAATTCAATTTGTATACTTTTAGATAATTCTCAAAGCACTGATTCTAGTTTTTAAAAGAGCAGTTTGAAATCTTCTTCCGTTCCGAGGTATTTGCGTTCAAAGTAAGACCCTCAAAAACTCCCAATTTTGGGCATTGATTCTAAAATGGGTTAATATATGCATTTGGCGATATCGCTAATGCATTCTACGGGGAAAATTACATAAGTATATCATCAGTTTTCAAAATTTTTGAAGAGCTTGTTTACCTTATATAAGCAAAAGTATGAAAATGACAAAAAAATGCAAAAAAGGTGTACTTAGCCCCTGTGAAATTTTGGCCATGTTCGGAAATTTTCATTGTTTTATTTATAGAAATTGAACTAGTTGTTCAAACAATAAGAAAATTGGTATGCTGATGTAATTTTGCCCGTAGAATCGATTGGCAATATTATCAAATTTGTAAATCTATCCGTTTTGGTGTTTTTGGGAACATGCGCATTCAAAATTTAAAATCAGCAAATCGAGAAATATTTAGACCTACAGAAACTAATTTTTCAAAAAATTTCTTTCTTTTTTGACAATATTCAGATAGAAGATAGAACTATTACTTAGTTTGCCTATTAAGGCCCACGAGACACATCGAGTAGTAGTGTTTTACCACGCCTGTTCTTTGTTCTTTTAAAGAAATCGGCCCTTCATTATGCCAAAGAGTACAAACGATTACTCGATCCACTTTACGAAAAATTAGATTAAGCTTTTGAACTCTGTGTTCGCGCTTTATTCATGCTTTAGTTAGGCACACTACACTTCCACGGTGACCCAATATGACTTGGAAGCAATGATAGACTTATCTATAAGACAGTTGAATGAATTACCCTACCAAGATACGAAGCGGGGCATCGAATACATGAAAGAGCAACGTACCCACTGCGCTATATTTGTCGTAATTTTATTTTTGATGGACTACATAACTTTTCTATCGGAGCATCTGAAAGTTAGGAGTTCGACAGTCACACAAACATCCATACCCAATCGAGATTCGAATGTAGGACCTTCGGTCTACGAAGCGACAACGTCCAAAAAAATTACTAGTAGTAGCATGAGCAAAATATTGAATGCGTTGTAGCAAACGTATTGGTTATTGGTTCACATCTAAAAATTAAGAAAATTAGTAGTAGCGCAGTGGCAACGGCATCCGTAGGAGTTTGCAAACTCCAAACTTCTACGTTGCTACCGCCGCTACCGCTTAAATTTTTGTCGGTTTCGACATTTGTGGACATCTGTTAAAATGAGAAATAACAAAAAGATTCTTTTGATGTGCGCATTTTACACTTAAGTGTTTAAATATGGATTTATTTTTTAAGCTAATGAAACATGATATAACGTTTCTGTTTCTGAATCAAACTGATTGCTTCTATTTCTGCCAGTTAATCTTCTTGGTAAAAAGAAAGCGACTAGAAAATATAATTTCAATAATTTTTTATTGTGAACGTAAATAATTTTTACTATAAATTTCGTACGCTACCGAAGCCACTAATGGGGACTTTTGATTTTAGAATTTTACTGTTGCTATCTACTGAGTTCTGAAGTAACCTTTTAGACAAAGACGACAAGCTCGAAGAAAGAGACAGCAAAGCACTACCATAACCTCTTAGATAGAATTTAAAACAGTATTTAAATGGGTAGGATAATTTTGTGTTTAGGTATTATTATTTTTTAGAATTTATCATCAGCTAACAAATCATTATTATAACAAAACTGAACTCATATGTACAGGGTGTAACAGCTAAACGAGCTACCTCCAATAATTCCTATAATATTAAAGATACTATAAAATACTATAAGGCAATCTTATAGCAGACCAAGGGGGACATCCGAATATAGAAGACAATATTTTTTTTCAAACGTGTGTTATTCGGAATAAAAGTGTCTTTTTGTGCTCGCGTGCAATTGTCCGACTCGCTTCCCTCGTCGTGCAAACTTCCATGCTCACCACACAAAGTATCACTTTTACTACTAATAACACAATATACTATTTTAAACCAGTGGTTCTCAAGTTACAATACAAAGTTATATTTTTTAAATGGGATGATATATATTTTTAGGCCTATTTAATAGAGTATTTTTTTATGAATTCAACCATGTAATCATTTTATATCCTAACATAAAATTATTGAAAAAAAATCAATTAGAATTTAAATAATTTCATTTTTATAGCTATTTTTCAGTAGGCTATGTACGAAAAACAATAACTGCTATTTGTTAATTTCAATTATTTACGACGAAAAACAGGGATAACATTATTTATAGTTGGTAACACGCAGCAGTATAAATGCTGAGATCGTGGGTTCAAATCCCGCCGGGTAGCATTCTTTTCTTTCTTTCCTTGATTTAAAAAATCAAATAAAAAATAGCACTTACATTCATCTTAATTCTGTTATTTATAAAGTTATTAATAGCTACAAAAACGAAATTTATTTAATTTCAATTGAATTTTTCTCAATATATTTGTTATGTTAGGATATAAAATGATTACATGGTTGAATTTAGAAAAAATAGTCTATTAAATAGGCCTAAAAAATATATATCATCCCATTTACAAAAATATAACTTTGTGTTGCAACTTGAGAACCACTGGTTTAAAATAATATTTTGTTCTATATTCGGATGTCGCCCTTGGCCTTCTATAAGATTACCTTATAGTATTTTATTATATCTTTAATAATATAGAACTTATTTGATGTAGCTCGTTTAGCTGCCCTGTATGTATATATGTATACGCCGCACGATGTAAATCAGTACCGATATCTGTGTACAAAGCAGATTGGCACACCCAGCAATGGGTAATAAGCCGTGATGTTATATATATATATATATATATATATATATATATATATATATATATATATATATATATATATATATATATATATATATATCAAACACCACCGCAAAATAAAACAGCAAATATCAAATCGGTTTAGGACAATACGTTGAGAAGAGAAGAAAGGCCATGGTAATACAAAACTGTCTCTTTCTGCGAGCCTGCCGTCTTTTTCTAAAGACATGTAGTACTGGAAGGGAGAATGTGTGTTTTGTGACGTCAATTTCATAAGTCCCCATTCTTTCACTGCCGCTATTTTATTTTTTATTTATTCTAAACGAGCCTTTGCTGCCTCGGTCCGGTGTAACGTGGTTGTAACTAAGTACATTTTTGACGGACAGCGTGTAACTATCCTATCCTTCAGAGCGGCTGTAGAAGAAGTCACAAGTCTAAAAGTTAGGCGTTCGCCAGTCTGGTTTGAAGCAAACCTCATTTGAATGTGTATAGCAGTTGTGTGCTTAGAGCGCATTATTAGATTAATATTATACACGAGTGTAATTGTGTTACAAAGCAGACACAAGCAAGGCGCTGGGTGCTGGCTAGGAAGGCAAGCAAGGCGCCGCACTGCCAACCTCCTCTTCCTCTTCCCTTGCCACGCCACACATTTGCATGTTAATTGCGTGCACGGTGCAGAATTACCACGGCGCCGGCGCATCCGAGCCTCTCGAGGCAACAATAGCTTCTTATCTCAGCCCGCATGGCAAAGATAAAAATCAAATTAATACCGGACCCGTCCACGTTTCTTCCTTCTTTGCATTCTACCCCACTCACTACTGCTAACCTCTTTTCTTTTACCTTTTTCACTTCTAATAAGAGTACAACTGTGGCGGAATTACTTCGGGGTTTTTCATTGGGACCACATGTGCAAAAACTCAATTAAACTAAGATGTTTAATCGGAAGTAAAAGAATAGAAACTATTCAACGTTTTTGTTAAGAATGGACTAGTTGTCGCTAACACGTTAACTGCGGAACAAAGATAAAGATATATAGCGTTACTGACAATACATATCGCCGGCGATATGTAATTTGTTTTTACTGTGGTGCGATACATATCTCCGGGGATACGTACTAGATGTTTTGAATTTAGTTACATCTTGTGAACAAAGAAGTAACTTTTTGGCTGTTTTCAAGGATCTATCTTTTAGGTTGATATCTGAACATACCTACAGGGACTAAAGCGGCACATATTTAAATTAAATTAAATACTTGGAAGATAAAGTTATGTATACAGGGTGTCTCACAACTCGCGCCCCAGACGAAACTGACACTTGCCGACGACAATAGGTTGCAAACAAATAGAAAAAAATAATTTGCGGCTGCTTGCATAACGGAGTTACAAGACTTTTTAATCCACCAATCCCGGAAGGAAATCTTGAAGTGTGATGATATAATTACGAAATAAAATTGGTTGCTAGGTTTTAAAAATACTACTATTGAGTTAAAAATTTGTTTGACTTACTGTAATTTTGACACTTTAGAGTTGACTTTTCACTGTCAACAAATTTAGGTTAGCGCAGGTGTCATCCGAGATCATCATTTATATCGTACAGTGCAACGTGTTGCAGCAGCTGTGTAAAATGTGTTAAACGAAAATATTATTGTCATTTGATCTGGCATAACTTGACCGGTCTCATGCGTCCTTGCGATGGCTCTCAATATCACTTTATGGCCCACAAGATTTCTATCCGGAAAACGTTTCGAATAGACTCGTGCTGCCTCTCTGGCGTTACGTCCACGTTCTCCGAAAATTATAATCATTTCTAAGTAATCAGCGGCTGATTACATGGTAAGAATTTGCCTATTTTATTCACCTTGTCATCCGAGATCATCATTTATATCGTACAGTGCAACGTGTTGCAGCAGCTGTGTAAAATGTGTTAAACGAAAATATTATTGTCATTTGATCTGGCATAACTTGACCGGTCTCATGCGTCCTTGCGATGGCTCTCAATATCACTTTATGGCCCACAAGATTTCTATCCGGAAAACGTTTCGAATAGACTCGTGCTGCCTCTCTGGCGTTACGTCCACGTTCTCCGAAAATTATAATCATTTCTAAGTAATCAGCGGCTGATTACATGGTAAGAATTTGCCTTTTTTATTCACCTTGTCAAATTTAATTTGACACTGACATTTTTCGAAAACTACAGTCGCCCACACATTTTAAAGATGATTTGATTTGTATAAAACCATAGTAACGCAAAATTACGGCAAACACACATTAAAGGTGTAGGTCTTTGATTGGTCAATTTTAAGACTTTCTCGAATATCTTTTAAACTAGATTTTTTTTCTTCGAAATTACACATCCGAGTGCTGTCTCGTGTTTCCTCATTCGCTCTGGGGCGCGAGTTGTGAGACATCCTGATAAGAATTTTAATTGTTTTATTTAACAAAAATAATATTACATACTCTGTTAATAACAATACCTAAAAACAAAGTAAATTTATATTATATTTCCACTTCATTTCACGAAAGTGTTTTTTTTTTGCTAATTCAAGAATTTTTTTGATCTGTCTCCCAATATTATAAAAAATAATCTATAATACTGTAAACTGCACGAAGTTTAGACTGACAATAAAAAGAAAGAAAACGCACGTCATTATAACGAGTTAATGCAAGTTAATACATATCCCCGGCGATATGTACCGCACAGAAATAATAAACAATTAATAGTGTGCGTTACATATCGCCCGAGATATGTACTATATTATTATAATCTAATAATCTTGTAGAAAAGGATATTTAAAATGCTACAAGAATCGTTAAAATCGGTCCACAAATAAAAATTATATACTCTCCGAACCTGAAGAATGAAATGGCGAAATTCGCTTATGCACTATGTCACCATCTGTTTACATATCGCAGGCGATATGTATCGCAGTTAACGTGTTAAGAGCCGACAACGAATATAAATTCTTGAAACTGACCAAATTTTCAGACCTAATGTATCGCATGCATTTGATTATTTTTTCTAATACATTCTCATTTGAATTCAAATCACTCAAAAAGCTGTTATTCCCAATATGGATTACAACATATTCATTAAATAACTTATGTAGTACAATAAGTTATTAAGCCGGTTTTAGATGGCAATAAAATCATTTACTAGCGAAGTTTGCAAATTGATTAATAATGATTCATAATCGTTTACAACACCTAACAAATTTTATCATAAAACAACAAAGTCTTGCTATTTTACTGAATGATTAATATTAATACAAGACATTATCTAATTTATGTATATACAAAGTGTAAGAAATGTACAAGTCTTAGGCCCGATCCTACCACCTGTAGTTAAAGTGACAGTTTATTAACCATTAGTTAAGAATTAAACTGAAGGTTATAAGCGATGCCAAAAACAGTTTTAACTTTCAATTAACCCTAACCAAAGAACAATTTTTCAACATAACCGTCGCTTTAACTAGAGGTAGTAGGAGCGGGCCTTAGTGATTATGAAAATTTAACTGATTGTTCTATACGAGGACACTAAAAATCGGGAAAATGGTGGCAGCGACATTGGTATCCGTGATTTTTATAAAGTCAATAAAATCTAAAATTTATGAATTCAAGCACCTAAATTCAAAGGGAGACAAATACCATTTTTACCTTCCGCTACCATTGGTAAGGGACATATAGGGATCGCGCTAAAAATCGCATATCCAAATTTTGGTAAATGACCAAGTTTTAAGGTCCCTAGATCCGATTCTAATATTTTCACGATGATGTCAGTATGTATGAGTGTATGTATGTATGGATTCTTAGCCCCAACTCAAATACTATCCTTCTGAAAATTTTGAAACCTTGTGTTTCTACCTTATTCCAATATAAGAAAAAGCCATTAGATTTTGGTGTAAATCAGATAACCAAAAGTGGCACTTTAATTGAACCTAAAAATAGTTTTTCTTTGAAAAATACCTTTAAATGTTATTTTTTCAAGATTTATGTTATAATAACAATTAAAGATTGTTAAATTTTCTACAGGTTTGCATTAATACTTTCTCTATATATTTTATGGATAAATTTATAATATTATCTAGAATTTAAATCCCGGAGCCTACGCTTTAAACAAACACAACTCCTTGGTTACACAGTTCATATCTCAAATCACGATCAAACTGAAAAGTCACTGTCAAAGAACTACTCATTTCAAATTACAGTCGGTTCGCCAAAACAATAAAAATTGAACTAATCCGGGATCCGAAACAAGTCATTCTCATTGGTTTGGATTCTGGGTTAGTTCCAATATCTCTCGTTTCGGCGAACGGACTATAATAATAGTAAGGTTTTAAAAAGAAAATAGTAAACAGAACCATAATTATATGGAATGGTACTTAATACAGTTTCCAGCATAAGTAAATACACATATATTGTTTTGTTTTAAAGTTATCAAATGGAATGTATTTTACACGTTACAAAAACGGAAGCAGAAACATTTTTCATTAATATTCTTTCACATTTATTCAAACATGTTAAACTAATGCCCGGTTGCAGAAACGTTCATCAACGCGCGTTCGATTAACGGTTCATCAAAACAAACAAATGCAACTCGATTTTTTGACAGCAATGATTGAAGTGTCATAAGAACAAGGAAACTAATTCGAATTTGTTCGTTTTGATGAGCCGCTAACCAAACAATGCGTTGATGAACGTTTCTGCAACCGGACATAAGAATGTTCTGGATTTTGATCTTTTGCCCGGTTTGGGCCTAAGCTATTATTTTCAATCTAAGTTGAGCAGATAATTTAGAAAAAACGAACTAAATAAATAATTCAGGTTTAGAATCAACACGAAAAAAATATTGGTAAATTAATTTCATTAATATTTTCATGAAAATTGTTGCTTCTAAACAGAATCAAAATGATTTAATAACAATGGGTGGTACCATGGACGGAGGGAGGAGATGACTAGAATTGTTTTAACACTGTCAATAGTGTATTCTCTCATATATTTTTTTTTTCTTAAAGAACAGTTATATCTAATAGTACCTGTGAAAATCCGAGTTAAAAATTCCTTTTAATAAGCGAGATATTAATTTTTAAAATTTGATTTTGTTGTGTCACGTGATAATGACGTACTAGTTGTACAGTACCGGCGGTGTACTATCAGTGGTTCATGCGGCGTCTTATCACATTCGAACATAGAGTAGGGATTTCAACTGGTCTCCCATTGGAAGGTCATCTAGTACATCAGCAAAATTTAAATGCTTTATTTCTTTTGTAACAATTAATTTATGATATGATTTTTTGTTTTTTCCCTGTTGTTTACCTACCAACACTAATATTTTTAATAAATTTTTAATATTGGTGCTCCTCAGAGAATACCCTATTCTTTATGGTTTATTTTAGAGAAAAGAAAATCTTCAAATACCAGTTATAGAAAAATTAATTTTGCCCAACTTTTATTTGAAGTATTTTTCTCTAAAATAAAACATTGACAGAGTTAAAACAGTGCTAGTCATCTCCTAATCACCATTCGTGCTACCACCCAATTAAAAAAAGAAAAGAGTATCAAGTTATTTTACTTCACAGAACGTTAAGATTATAGATAAAATAAACCTATACATAAACGTCGTCAGGTACTGATTCCGTCGTACAAAAGCTTATTGAACCATTTCCGTTACTGAAATTTTGTGTCATCACTAATTTAAGCAAAAATATGGGTTCCCTGTGTAATATTGTGAAAGAAAAAGTCGTATCCAGTTATTTACAACAGCGATAAATATCAAGCGACGAGTTCGGGAAAAAAGAAAACATGCAAATTGATTTGGTCCAACGCGTCGCACCCGAACCATTTCTTCGGTGAGGTCGCCACACGCATAGAAGTTTTATTACAGGCGGTCGTTATTGATAGTTGAGAGTTCTCCTTCCTTGAGGGTGAGGCATGAGAGTGAGGAATGAGGGTGAGGCATTGAGGATGAGGCGATGAGGATGAGGCGACAACTACGAGCGACACGAAAGGACGTGTGTTGAATTCAACACGAACATTACAGCGGCTTGATCGGTACGCTCTCATCGCTACCGAATTCATCATATTTCAAGGTAATTTCGCACGGTCATGCCTGCAAGGGTGCACTTCTATACCCCCTTACACCACTCACCCGATAGTTGTCGAGGACGCAGCGACTGGCACTATTCTGATTTGCAGATGAGCCGAACTTACCTAAAACAACAAAACAGATATTAAAGACAGAAATCAGTAAGAATGAGACTAATGCAACACGAAAAATTATATATTGGCAATGAAACATTATAGCTGGTAGTGGATAGTTGGTTTCTTTGACCGTTAGTATAAACAACTGATTAAGTATGATTATCATTTATGGATTATTTTAGAAAAACTACTTAAAAAATTGTACGATTTTTTTTTGTTTTGTTTCTAAATAATCCATAATTTACAGAGAAAAATCAATGCTACACAACTTCTCGCTCGGTCAGGTGTTCTATGTTTTCTATATATGTGTCCGAAATGTCTTTGTAATTCAAGATTGACAGGAATTACAAAAAAAAAAATGTTTTTGTTAATCGCAATTCCAAATAAAACAGGGTAAATAGAAGAATTAGTGACAGGCGTATAACGTAGTAAAACAGTTTTTGTCTATATCTACTTAAGGCTTGTATACAGCTGTGGCCGTTTACCCTCCAACCGGACTCACCGAGCCGCAGTGTTTTACCACTGCCGTACTGCCGGTTGGATTTCAGCTATTGCTATCCGAGTGTGATAAATGCAAGCAGCTGTATTTATTTTTTACGACAAATCACACATTGTCGGTCGACGGGAATCGAACGCACGGACCATGGTTCGGGTGACGTCACTGATAGCTACGAGATGTGCGCTAAGCCGCTCAGCCACCAAGCCGAGGAAAAAAACAGTTTTTCTCAAATATTATCTGTCCCGTAAAATTTTATGAGGTGCTTTATACAATGTATTATGTTATGCCAAGAAAAAACTTTAAAAATGGGCCAAAACTAGGTTTATTTTTACCCTAATTTAATAGCGTTATCCATTTGTACCTATATTAAGTGCGAACATTTTCGCAATAAGTGCAAAACTCGTTTTCCATTTATATAATTAGTGCGCACTAGCTAAGTTTTATGTGTTTCATTTATACTTTTCATGTGAACTGATCCTTAATGAGTGCGCACTTGCTTGCATTTACTACTGTCGTCAGTTCTTGCCAGTGCAATCTGTCAAATTAATATATTTTTAAGACCGTTTAAAAAAAAATAATCTATGATTAAATTTTACTTCCAAAACCAATTTAAAAAATCTGATGTGGCCAGCACATTACCTTCCGTCAGTTCTATGTATTTTGTACAAATTTCATACGGAAAGTTTCTTGCTAAATTAAATATTCTATTTCTTGTACATTACCATCCGGCATTTGCATGTATTTTATGCAAATTTCATACAGAAAATTATTATTTTGTGACGGTTTCTATATACAGTGTAATGTATCTGCCGAAATAAAAGATTTATTATGATTATTTCTTGTACAATACCTTAAAGCAGTTGTACGTTTTTATGCAAATTCCATACAGAAAGCAAAAGATTGTATATTTCCACTAAAATTATAAGACAAACACACTATGTCAATTTCACTTGACACTGACATCTTTCAATCAGAATTTTCTTAATATAGTAGCTGTTTCCATAGCTATGGCTACTTTATGAAATTTAATTTCTTTATAATTTTTTAACTCTATATCCATTTAATATTAAGTATAAAATGCAGTCAAATCGTATAGAGAATAAAATATTCTTTAATATTTATAATAACATCAAAAGCGAAAAAATTATTTTTAACATAGTTTTTTCAAAAAAAACTGTTAAAATCTTCAAATGATGGTACTTCCGGTTGACCAATTGTAATCGAAATCTAATCAGCTCTTTATATGGATGTAACGAAGAAGTATACGAAAAAATTATAATTTTTGTAACTGTAGTATTAGAGTTATCGGAGACGAAAATTTTGTCACACACACACACACATACAGACATCATCGTAAAAATAGTAAATTCGTATTCTAGGGACCCTAAAACGTGCTTATTGATTAAAAACTCATCATCGAATTTTTTGACCAAAGACAATACCTTCCTTACCTAAAGGTGACGGAAGGTAAAAATTGAACAAATGCAATGCATTTTTTACACCAATGAATTTCATACAATTAAATTGACTTGGAAAGTAAAATTTAATCATAGGTTAATTTATTTTATGAAATCGGGCCTTTGAGTTGTAAATCTTTTCACAGTCAGAAATTTATGTTGTGATACCCATTGACAGTCACAGCTAACAAACTTACACTGGACTATTGTAACATGTTTTATTTAAAATGCACTACGAATGTGTTGTAATAACAACTAGTGCCGAGCATAACGTCATTAGCTACATAAGGTCTGTTCGTTTCAGTACTCTGCGTCTACGGTTTACTGCCGGACTCCATACAAAGTATATGGGCGCGGCAGTAAACCGTAGACAGAACGTAGCGAATCGAGCAGGCCGACTAAGGCTCGATATTTTCATCACCAATTAAACAGTCTGCTAACTTAACTCGGTTAAAAGAAAAATGTGGCATCGAAAATTTAACACATGTGTAATTTTTACAATTTATTATATAATATCGATGCTACGTTTTTCTATTAAGGCCACTTTTACAATCATTAGATAAACCTTGTATAACACTATACCAGGTACAAAATTATAAATTGTATTTTACAAACCGTGGATAAACCTCAGATAGAATAAACACCAGTATTTCTTATCCCATGGAAATCGGTCATATAAACCTTTGATAACTTTATCCCTGGTTCTTATGGATACCACGTAAACACAAACGATGTTTTGTTATTCATACGTTTGACAGATGTCAATCAAGTATTTCATCATCACTGTCAGAATCAAAAATAATATTTATATCATCTAACATCGTGAAAAATGCAAATTAGAAAGCAGAAATAATAACAATATTGAAGATAAATAGTCTAACAAGAAGATAATTTTATTGTGCCTGTAATAATTTGAGTCACCTTTAGGAAGGCTTTATTAAACACAATTGAACATAATGACAGATATTTACAATGACATTTCAGATATGATAACAAACAGATAACAAAACAATAACAACAGCTAACTACATATATGATTTATACTACATTCACCCCTGCCCATAAAACTAACGAGGAACATAATCTTTAAGGTAAGATGGAGGTTTTCGAAGCCTTGAACTCCGGCGTAGAATCTGAGCCTGAGGACCCATGTGGACAGTCGGTTGATTGATTTCGTTCGTAGGAGCTGTCTCTTCACGTATAGGGAATGTTTCAGAGGACGTTTCGTAGTCATTGGATGAACGAATAACATTTTCCTCTTGATCCTGACGGTCTGAATTTATTAATTCTAGATCAGTTGAACTTTCTCTGATATTTTCGTGTGAGGTCTCTTCATTCGAATTTCTTGGAACAGGAGCTAGATGACGGGTGGAGACAGTTGATTCTCTACCGTCAGGATATCGAATATGAGCATACTCAGCATTACTTTCAAGAAGACTGACCTCTGAGACTAGAGGGTCGAATTTAGAATTGCGTACCGAACGTCGTAGATATACTGGTCCAGACTGTAGTAACCATGCGGGTGCGGATTGTCCATTATTCGTACGTCTAGGATGACGAAACATTCTCTCATGGGGTGTTTCATTTGTAGCCGTACACAGTAACGACCTAATGGAATGGAGTGCATTGGAGAGAACAGATTCCCACTGTGTAATTTTCTTCCCTTCCGATTTAAGTGCGAGTTCGATGGTTTTCCAAATTATACCATTGTAACGTTCGATTTGTCCATTGCCTTGGGGGTTGTATGGTGTTGTCCTGCTCGTAGCAATACCATTAGTATTCAAGAAATTTTTAACGTCATTAGAAATAAATGACATCCCTCTGTCAGTGTGGATGTATGAAGGGGTACCAAATAACGAGAAAATATTTTTTAGTGCAGTTATAACAGTATGTGAAGTCATATCTTGACAAGCGATTGCAAACGGATATCTTGAGTATTCATCGATAATTGTCAGCAGGTAACGATTACGAGAAGAAGATGGTATTGGTCCTTTAAAATCAATATTTAGGCGTTCAAAGACAGAAGTAGCTTTAATAAGTTTACCTATATGTTTGAAGAATCGTGGCTTTATTTCTGAACAAACGGGACAATTCAATGTTACTCTTTTAACATCTTCAAGAGAAACTGCAAGATTTTTACTCCGAATCCAGTGATACATTCGGGTGATTCCAGGATGACACAAGGAATTATGTAGATTCATAAGACGTATGTCATTCGATATTGTAGTCGAGCAAATTCGAGAGAACGTATCAGCAGCAGCATTCTCAGTTCCGGGTCTATAAATTATATCGTAACTGTAGCATGACAATTCTAATCTCCATCTGAGAATTTTTTCGTTCTTTATTTTACTGGTAGTCTTTAAATTGAACATAAATGCAACGGAACGCTGATCGGTGATAAGCCGAAAATGACGACCCATGAGATAAGGTCGCCACTTACGAGTAGCTTCGACGATAGCGTAAGCTTCTTTTTCCACGGAAGAATGTCTACATTCAGATCCAGAGAGAGTTCTAGAGAAAAAAGCCACAGGTCTTCCTGACTGAGAAAGGGTAGCTCCAATAGCGTCATCTGAGGCATCTGTTTCAACCGTAAATATGTCTTCATCATCTATTGGAGCAAGTGCAGCAGTTTCTATATCTAGCTTTAAATCTTGGAAGGCTTTGATTGCCTCCGATGTAAGAGGAAAAGGACTGCGAGAAAGAGGTACTATTTTTTGTCCGAATCGAGGAATGTAGTTAGAAAAATGCGCAAACATTCCAATAACTCTCTTCAATGTTGATGGATTATTTGGAGGTTGAAGCTCTCTTAATGGTTTAAGTCTGTCAGGATCAGGTCGAATTGTTTTATTGGAAATAGAAAATCCTAGCAGACTGATTGATCGTAAAGAAAATGCACTTTTCTCATTGTTCAGAGTTAGATTATATTTACGAGCGGCTTCCATAAAACGTCTTAGGTTTTCGTCGTGTTCTTTCTGGTCTTTACCACATATAGTAACATCGTCTAAGTAGGCGTAAGTATCCATCAAGTTTTCTGAACGTATGATGCTGTTTATCCCTCTTTGAAAAGCGGCAACACCATTAGTGACGCCAAAAGGAATCCTTTTAAACTGAAATAGTTGTCCACAAGCCTCAAATGCAGTATATGGTCTATCCTTTTCTTTTATCGGGAACTGATGATATGCACTTTTTAAATCTATGGTACTGAACACTTCGTATTTCGCAACATTATTTATTATGTCTTCTATACGAGGTAGTGGATATGCGTCCAACTGTGTAAATCGATTTATCGTCTGCGAATAGTCAATAACCATTCTTCTTTTATGATTCTCTGATGATGTCACAATCACTTGAGCCCGCCAGGGAGATTTACTAGCTTCGATTACATCCTCTAATAGCAATCGTTCCACTTCGGCTTCGATAAATTTAGCATCGCTGTTTGTTTGTCTACGAGATTTTACTGCTATTGGTTTACATTCGGGAGCGAGATTTTCAAAAAGATCGGCTGGTTCCACTTTAGCTACTGCCAGACTACATATATTCAATGAACATTTAGGTCCTCCAAATTCAACATTGATACTTGAATGTTCTTTCATGATATCATGACCAATTATTATATCAGTACAAAGATTTTGCAGGACACTTAGGCGAGCCTTTTTATATGTATGACCTTGAATACAGAGAGTCACAATACATACACCAGCAGTGTTTGAGTGAAGAGAAGTAGTTGCCATTGATACTCGATCTCGTGAAGGAAATACAGGTAAATTTAGTTCTTGTACACATCGATCGTTGATGAAGCTACAGGAACTACCAGTATCAACCAATGCTTGAATTTTAAAATCATTTATTCGAGCAGGAATTATAGCCCTTTTTAGACTTGATGAAACTGAAGCAACACAGTTAGTAGCAATGATCATTGATGCAGTTTGTTTCCAGTCTGATTTGGTAGATCTACAAACCTTCGCATAATGTCCCCTTTTCTTACAGAGATGACAGATGACATTCCTAGCCGGGCATTTGATTCGCGCGTGATATTCTAGACCGCAATATATACATCTTCGATTCGCGGCTGCAAGAGTTTCTTCCGAGTGATTGGAGACAGGTAAATTCTGAGTAGTAGGAGCTTGACAAATTGATGTAGCATTCACCACGAGACTTTGATTAAATGATACAGCTTGTTTTTGAGCTAATTCCAAAGATCTAGCCTTTTCGTAAGCATCACTGAGAGATAGAACTGGGTTTTCAAGGAGTCTTTGCCTGATATGAGTAGCCGATAGTCCGCGAATAAAAGCGTCTCTCACAAAATCTTCACGATTTTTCTCTGCAGTAACAGCTTTAAAATTACAATCTTTAGCTAAAAGATTCAAACTTTGCAGGTATTGGTCGACAGATTCTTCGGGTAACTGAGATCTAGTTGCAAGTTTATGACGACTATAAACTTCATTGACAGGCTTTTCATACAAACCTTTTAATATTGAAATAGCATCATTAAATGTGCCTGATGCACTTACATATTGATAAATAGTAGGAGAGATAAAATTAAAAAGGAGTTTAAGCTTTTCCGAATCATTTCTTTCGAATGAAAAGTTAAGAAATCTTCGATACCAGTGTTCCCATTCGATGGACGCTGTCAAAGAATTCGGATCTGTGTCAAATCTTTCTGGAGTTAGAAGTCGTTCCATTGAGACTTTATTTCTTGGAATTGTGTTTAATAAATTGTAATAATTTGAGTCACCTTTAGGAAGGCTTTATTAAACACAATTGAACATAATGACAGATATTTACAATGACATTTCAGATATGATAACAAACAGATAACAAAACAATAACAACAGCTAACTACATATATGATTTATACTACAGTGCCAATACCAACGTAAAGTGATTTAACGTAATTCCTGGTAACTATCTGACAGATAAAAATGCATTGTAAAAGACAGTCTTGTTTATCGAAGGTATAATTGCTAGGATAAAGTTATACCTCCGATAGCTATACCATAGTTTATCCATCAATTGTAAAAGTGGGCCTAACTGAGAGTTAAGATAACAAACTGTTTAACCGGTGATGAAAATATCGGGCCTTAGTGTAAAACTAAAATCAATGGAAAACGCTATTAAAATTATAAGTAACGCTTTGTGAGATACATTTGGAAAAGTTATTTATGTCACTAAAATTAGTGCACTATATTGCTGATGTTTTATTTTATTGCCAGTATATAACATTATACCTATGGTTGCTCTAATTAATCTACTCATGCAAGCAGATTAATTAGCAACATTTAAAGCGGCAGTTACATTAACGATGTAAAATTACATATAAATTTAAAATTCTACATTTTACATTAAAAAGTTTTGAAAACTCCCTCTTTACGTACAAGTATATTCGCTGGTCATATTGACATACATCAAAAGATATCTGATATGGAAGTTTTTAAAACCTTTCAATACACTCAACTATTCGAACGGGTCTTTGTTTCATAGAAAAATATTTAGACAAACCCGCAAAGTAAAAGAAACTGCTTGCTATTTTAAAACAAATTTAGCATGTACACAGACTATCGTGTATCCAGTGTTTGTGCACGAAAAGAAAACATAAGCCTTTATGGATCCCCCAAGTGAAATAATAAACTAATCTTTTTATCATATAATAAGGAACGTGACGAACGGTGGGCTGGCAGACAACTGGCAGAAGCCTTGCGTGCCAACGAGTAAAGATCGTCCTAATGATCCATCCAAGAAGCCAGGAGACGATACCAGCAGAATTCACAAAAGGCGTTCCCCCTCCCAATTAAGACAGGGAATTTGAAAAAGTAAGGGGCGAAATGTATTTGTAAAAGACGCTGTAATTACACAAAGTAAGAGGTAACGCAAGGCGCAATGCAATCGAAAAGAAATTATAACAAAATACATAATTACAATGGGGTATTAAACCACAGTAAAATTTGAACTATCTTATATAAGAATACGTAAATTAATGAGTAGGGCAGACCGGTGTCAATTGTAACAGGTGTCAAATGTAACAAGGGTAGGTAACAGCCATCTTTTCAAAGTAGATTAAAACGCGCTTGCAGAGTAAAGCAGAAAGAGTCATAGCTCTTTGGCATTTAGTGTAAGTACATACGCGCAAATACGGCGTCTGTTTCTGACGAATGTCTATAAATCGACAAAAACGTAAATACAGGTAGTGACACACATTGTTTCTAAAACACTATAAGTGCTCTGCTCGGAAATATTTCAAGTTAAGGATCAGTTTGTGAGTTATATCTGCTTTTATTTTTCATTAAAATAGATTTCGAATTATTACGTAATAAATACTAAAAAGCAAATAATATCTTTATAAGTGAAGCGGTGTCAGTTGTAACACATGCCACGGTGTCGATTGTAACGTGTTTAATAATTAAGTACAGTATTCATCATGATAAAAATTACAAGAAAAAACCACTGCTATCGAAAACATAAAAGAAGAAGAGCAAAAAAACGAAAACACTTCCGAAAGTAACAGTCGCAGATTACTCTTCAGATGGCTCCGATGAGGAAACTCTCTGATATGTATTGGCCCATATTTTTTGAGCACAGGAGATTGATTGCAGTGGCGAAAATGTAAAATCTGGACACCGGGCAAGTTAAATTGTACGAAGAAAGACCTATTTTATGTTTACCTAAACTGCAATTTCGTTAGCGACTAAAGGCATTGGTCAAATTGGTCCATATCACCAACAGAATATATATTTTGTTTGCTATTAGTAGTCATCTGAATTGTGTATTTTCTGAGGTAATAAATAAATGTTTATTTTTTCAATAATTTCTTCTTTTATCTGTTATTTTATCTTATTACGTCACTGATAAAATTTGTCACAATTAACACTGGTCCTGTTACTATTGACACCAGTTAGGTGGCAATTGTAACATTTGTAATGCCTGACTAAAAATCCTTATACTTTTATATTTGTCACATTTTCAAAAGTTTAAAATTCTTAAAACTACACAAATGTCGGTATATTTGAAGGTTAGTAACACAAAGCGACAGAAACGTTATGCTCTGTACGCATGCGCAGTATCGAAACTGAATTTTAAGTGTTTACATGAGTAGTTTTTAAACTAGTTTTCAAGTCCAACCCATGAATTTTAGTTTTGGTTTGATATAATTCAAAACCGTTTTGACACTGTATACATGGCGTTTTCAAAACTAAAAACGTTTTAAAAACGGTTTCAAAACTGCATGTAAACTCAGTAATAATATCGTAGTTTCTTAATATTTCGAAGTGGATGGACATAATATTTCTGTGTATTGAGTGATAATGTATAATATTTAAATTAAACTACAATAATTTATGTTAGTGGGTGTTTTTAGGACATTTAGACAAAGTCACCAGAGATGAAGATTTTCTCTTAACTGGTGCTTTCATTTTCTCTATGTAAAAGGTATTCATTAGATGAACATTATTCTTCTTTATCTATAATACGTATACCTATACATACATGCATACATATGTATCTTGTACCTTAGATACAAAAAATGTGTGTTTAGTTTTCTATTTCTTAACATCCACTATAGCTATTTGTGTATTAAGAGCGCAAAATAGGACATTGTCGATTGAGAGGTTGTTGCCGCGCGACGCAGGAGCCCGGCATTCTCTCGAAATCGACAATATCCATTTGCGCTCGAAACTCACACAACATTTTTTCTACAGTCGCCACAATGGGGTCCTCTACCATAACAAAAAGTTTTTTTTTGTATAATTTGTTTGTAATCCATTGGGAGCGTCACGTCAAACTTTTGCAGGTTGCAGCATAACTGTTCACACAATTTATTTTGTATTTAATTTTAAATCATTATTAATTCAATCATTTTATACTTTCGTTTTTGTAAATGAATGCCTTATTTTTATTTCCCAGCAGTGCGGCATTTTGTTTGGTTATGTAATATACCGACAAAGCAGTTATATGTCAGATTAACTTGTGAAGGTGGTAAGTGTGTAACTACAATGCCATTAGTTCCTGACTAAACTTTTTCGTTAAGAATGTAGACAAGTGACATTTCTCAACATTGTATAGTTAGAAATTTGGACAGCTAGCGTTTTTTTCTACATGAACGGCAAAGTGACATTTTGCGTTGCCAAAAATGTGCGCAGAAGGCTACTTTGTATATCCTGAAGTAAATTAATTTACAAATACCTATAAAAGTAAAACATCTAGTAAGTTGTTTCTTTGATTACTTTGCATAAATTCAGAAAAATGGACTAATGTTGTTTCTGTTAAGAGATTCTCAATTGTCAACGGCATATATTTTCAACTTTAACATGAAATAGATGAATTATTAATATGTTTTGAAAATAGTTTTACAACAAAAAATTATAAGATGTTTGTTTTTGTTTTGGAAATATCGTGGAAGAAACTTGTGGTATAATAAAAGCTTTTGCCTTTATGATCGGATCTGACATAGAGATAGATTCAAAAATTTTCCAGCCTAAGCAACTTTTAGAGGTGACAGAAAGAAAACAGTGTTAGCTTTCAAGAAAATTATAGTTATTTAAATACACTTTTTACATCTTTGAACTAAGATTTCTATTATCTGCAAATTAATCAAAACAGCATCTTTCTCATGTTCTAAAAATTATGTTTCTCGGGGGTCTTTCTGCAGTTTTAAAATAGTTACCTACTGGGCGCTATATGTACTCGTAGGTTATTGGATCAGTGGACAGAAAAATGTTTGCCAACATGTTAATTCGTTCATCATGCAGGGACTTATTTGAAAAATTAAACTTTACCTTGAATCAAATCTAATAGATGTCGGGTAGAATCTAACGAACATCGGCACGCATCTAATGAGTTTTGTAGAGACACAAATGAAAGTATTTCTGATGAGGTTGTAAAACTTAGTTGCTTTTGTGTACCCGATATGTCCTTGTCCTTTGTTATCTCTCGCACCGTGTTTTGCAAATCCCCCTTAATGCACTGATCAAAATAAAGAAGACATTGCTTGGGCTATCAGCGTCTGATCTCCCTAGCACACGGTAGGACTCGAAGACGAATCAATAACACTCTGTTCTTCATATCGCCAACGACAAGCAGGCCGCTCAGGCCTGTGCCTGTGGATCCATCGAAACTCTGAAGGACAAAGGCGATGTGATTGGATGGTTGCCAGACGTGAAGGATGGACGCTGCTAGTGCCCTCTCCGTCACCTTGTGAACCAACGCACCCGCTTCAGAGACGTTTTCCATCGCGTTGGAGATTGTCCGCGCGGAAAACACCACGGGTGAAAACCCTCGAATATTCGCGCCAGGGAGGACCCAATCCCAATCGAATTATCTATTGTTATAGCGGGGCTTAATGAGGAGAAGAACATGGCACCGTCTGCAATATCACAGGATGAAACCGACAAGTAAAATTTTATTTGGAAAGAAAACTAAATTTACCAGCTAGGTACATTTTCAACAAATTATAAAACCTACACGACACGAATGATAAATTCCAAGAAAAACCGTCATTTAAAGCAGTGGCGGTTCCTCTATTAGGTCATTGTTCTCTAAAATTTAGGAAAGCAGAGAAGAAAAAACGAAAAAAAAAATATCGTGTCGTTAGCGCTGTTTGCATGTTGCACACGACACCACTGTGTTAAGAGCAAGACAAAGAATGTCGAAAGCGCGCGCGGTGCTTAGGTTACATTCAAATTGTGACCAACTTGTGTTACCTATATGCTGCATACCGGGTGTCTTTGGCCGACCCACACATAGATGGTTAACATGTGAAATCAGTTAATTGTGAATAGTAAAAGTAACAGCTAAAATAGCATAGTGGTAGCGTGTGCGACTGGCAATAAAAAAATCTGAGTGGACTAAGTTCGGAACCAGCAGCAAAATTTAATTTTAAATTTTTACTATTCAACATAATTTTTATTGTTATTTTTTCTTGAAATTTAATAAAATTGATGCGTTATTTTTATTAAAATATTTTTTGTAATTATTTAACTGTTTGTTGTAATCAATATGATTTAGATTTTACAAAATACTTATAATTTATGCTTTAAATAATGTTTTTATTTTATTAAAAGTCAATTCTAGTTCGTTCGTCTCAGATGTAAGCAACCGTCGAGTCGGAATTACTGTTAGAGGATATAAAAAATAATCCTATTTCATAGAATTGCCAAACTAAATAGTTTAAAGATCAAAATATTTTGTTATAATCAACATAAACGAAAAATGATTAAAATATTTTAAACGCACCCCTGTTTTGATATTCATTTACTCTAGATGGCCATTTATTTTCAGCCAGATATAGTAATGTATTTCTGTGCATTCTTAGTCCAGTATTTAAATTGGTTCATGCAAAATTTTCATACCTGAATATTTCGTACAATTCTATTCTTCTCTAGGGTTTCAAAAGAAACCACATCTATAAAATAATTTAAACGTCAACTTTCATTCGATACTGCAGGGACCGGAAACCGAATCCGAACCGAAAACCATTCCGAACCTACTTTTTTGTGAACCTGACCCAGAACCCGAACCACTGCTAATTTGGTCGACATGAGCTCGAACCGGAACTGTACCCACTATATTTGGGTTTAAAAAACCTGGTTCACTGAACCACCGTGTTTTAATACTTCTGTGACACATAGTTGAAAATAGGATTAGTTTTTACCTTTAAACAAAACCTACGTTTTTAATATTTTATTTCATTATTTGAAGATGAGGAAAATTTATTAGAGAGCAACTGAAAGATAATAAATAGAAATATTAAAATTAAAATAAACCTAATTTACAAGAACATAGTCTTTAAAAAATATGAAGACGTCCAAAAACTGCATATATATTAAATTTTTGGAAGGAACAACAATTGTTACACTCTGTGACGTTGCGCTGATTGAGATAACAGTTACAGCTTCACAAGTTAATGTGGAACGGGCATTTTCTGCACTGAAATTCTTTTTGCTACTTCAACGAGTAAATATGTTTGCAGAAATATGAGATATTTTGATTATTAGATTAAATTAAAATTTCTTTACAAAGTAAATTTATTGGTACGGATATTTTTAATGTAAATAATTTTATTTGTTTTTCATTTTTATTATTTACCTAATAGAGTAATATTATTTTGTTATTATTATTTACTATACTTTCTCGTATGTACATTTTTTTTATTTCAGATACAAATTTTTTAATCTTTCGAGCCCGAACCGGAACTGAACCGGTACCGAACCACCTAAAAATATTTTTCTGAACCTGAACCGAACCTGAACCAATTTTATTTTAATTTCTGAAACTGAACCCAAACCGAACCCATTTTTCTGCGGTTTCCGATTCCTCGCTAGTCATACCATAGTCCAAAGGATTTTTTTAGAAATTTCTCATTATTGAAGTGGGTTTTATAATTTGTATGTTGAAACTGTAAACCGGCCGAACTGTTATGAGCCTGGGCTCATAATTGTTTCTATTTGATGCCATGATAAACGATACAAAACAGTCAGCATTCCAGTTAGTCTGTTCTAAACTTCAGCCGAAATAACTACGTGTTTGGAATTCATCGTAATTAATTTAAGCTTGGGGTAATTTTAGTTTTCTTACCATTAATTGTGATCGACTTAAAGCGTAAATCTGACAATTGGAAATGTCGGTTCAAAAGCATTTCGGCGAAATCTTGATGTATATTTCACGGAGGCACAGATGAGAACACACTAAACCCATTAGAACATTACACATTAATAACCAAGCAGTGAGAAGAGAACGAGGGTGATACTAAAACGTCACTCAGTATGTAATAAACAGCACGCGCTCTCTTCGTCCCTTCTGCATCGTCTCTGTCTCTCGCCGCACGTTATTTGCCTTGCGGGACTTGAATAAATACCTACGAATTAATATCAACTGGCCATAACCTAAAAACTAATGTCTGCATACGAACAAACTGCGACATTTACGGATGCTCTTTACAGAACAATTACCATGATGGCTCAACTATATTTTCTGCTCGGTAAAATAGTTGTAAGCGAAATGTAATTAATAAGAACGGACTGTAACTCCAGAGAGGAAAGCGTCATCATCATTTTATTGTTTATTCATGTGGTTCGCAGCAGTGGACGTTAGCATAAATGGATTTTTTTCCTCGCCGACATTGTTAAATAACATAAAGGCACCGACTTTGAAAAATTTTGTCGGGTGCACTCATCGAACAAAAAATTAAGTTTATACATACACAGGACATATATCCTGCTTCTCTAATGCCTAGTTGCACACATTACTCTCGCATCTCGTCTCGTCTCGTTGTATTATGCAAGACGAGAACGAGAGCGAGATTGCAGTTTAAAATTCGAGGCGAGATCGATATAACAACTGCGAGATGCGAGAAACCTTGCGAGATTCTCGTGAGAGTCTCGCAATAAGAAGTATTTGCAACTTTATTGCTTTGATTCATAAATTCAATGAAAAATGCACCATACAAGGAGTGGAGTCCACGCGATTTCGTGTAGAGAACACGTGCATGCGAAAATTATGTGGAATTCACTATATGTTTGTGTCCATCTAGTTTATTGATATCGGTCCCAGAACGAGGAAATACAAAATAAAGACAAAATCGATTTTGCATCTAAAAGAACTAGTTTTTCTCCAACATTCATCCCAGTTAAAACCGCGGTTAATAAAATTCTTGCCGTCCCTGAAAAGTAATGGATGCTATATTTAGCGTCGGTGGGAGCCAACACCGGGCGAAGCGGAGTGATAGATTGCGGACGGGTTCCCAGTGTAGCGGTTTTTTATGACTAAAACATACTTAAATAGTGGCATATATTTAATAATAAAGTGTAGGTATTTTTAGTTACTTACAAATAATATTTTTTTAATGTTTAATTAGTTTTATTGATGGCAGAATGTATTAACAGATGTTCGTATGGAAATAGTTTAGAGATCACAATTTTGTGATAAATTAGTTATTTTAGAGGTATATTAAATTATTTAGTAACATCACATTTTCTGGTGACCGTAAATGAATAAACATTATGTTCATATTGAAATAATTTGGTGACCAGAATTTAGTATTTCGTCTCTTTATTACAGTTACAGTTCTACGACTGCAAATACGCGGATTGATGCGAACTTATATTTTGTAGTTAAACTGGTACGTAAATACGTAGTGCGCAAGCGCTTATTTTACAGCGAGACTGGCGCGAGATTCTCGCGCGAGACCGAGACGAGACAAAAAAATTGTGCGAGAACGAGAACGAGATCGAGATTGCAGATCCGAAAACGAGACGAGATTGATATTTTATATTTCTCGTCTCGTTTCGCGTCGCGTGCATTACTAAAAATGCATATCGAAATTTTAACAGTAATATTTAAGTACTCATTTGACGTTTCCTTTTGATTCTATTTTGTCAATTTAAGGAATGCTTAAAATTTAAGTGGCAGCGGTGCAACCGGACATAATTATTTTAGAAAAAATCTGATGTGGCCAACACATAACCTCTCACCAGATATTTTACCTGGTTGTACGCATAAAACGAAAAATATTTTTAATTACAAATACATATATTCATGTCTCACTACAAAATCTATGGGATATTTTAATATAAATTATGTACAATACATACATTTTCTTTATATTCAATATCCTGAAATTTTCTTTTTCTACTTTCCTTTTCTTTACTTTATATTTGTCATTTTTTAGCAAATTCCTTTTATATTCTTTTTTACGTATATTCTTTTGCGTTGTTGACTTTTTTTATTTTCATAATCTTCAGAATAGTGTACAAATATTTTTGACAGTGGTATACAAATATTTTTGACAGTGACATTTATGTGTCAATTACAAACATTTGAATTTCTTGCCTTGAAGTAGTTTGATCTGAGATTTATTGCATCAAATTATTTTATATGCATTTCTTTATCTCTAAATCTATAAAAGACATAATAACGAATTTGTATTCATCGAATAAAGAATTTAACGTTCTTTAATATAAGTATTTACATAAATTTTTGATAAATAATATTTAGATTATTTCTTTCTTGTAACTACTACTTCCGGTTGTCCAATTGTTACCAACACTTAATCAACTTTTCCCATTATTGTTAGATTGAGGAATCCGTAGTTAAAAATGTCTTAAGTCTTATAGTATTTGAGATATCGTGAATCCAACATCCACACACACATCCACACACACACACATCGGATTCTAGGAACCTTAAAACGTGCTTATTCACTAAAATTTGGATATGCGATTTTTAGCATGAATACAATACCTCTCTTAGCGAGAGGTAAAAATTTAGATGAATAACAATAATGATACACATGTTTTATTGGATAAAAATTTTGTCAGGTGCAAATCTATACTTTTTTGACCCCATGCACCCTACAAGTCGGCGCTTATGTGGCTTGCAGCAGTGGACGTTATCAGCAGCATAAATGGACGATTTTTTTCGTCGCCGACATTGTTAAATAACCTATGAAACATTCCACTGTGAAAACGGGCATATAAAGTGAAAAACAGTCGGGCCTTTGCGTTTGACGACAGTCATCAGTTGAATTGATACAAGGAAAATGTAAAATTTGCAGCGTTTTCATGGAGCTATTTGTAGGAGTAAGTGGTTCGCTTTGTTTGTCCAAAGTTGAGCGATATCTCAGCGACCGCCCGAACCGTTTGCAGATGACAGCCGCCCGCCGGGTAATGATTCGTGAGCAGCGTGCTACTGCAACCCGCGATGAGCCATGACGGCTTCGCACGTGACGCACACCAATCGGAAAGAAACCTTTTCGAAGAAAACCCAAACTCATCCATAATTCCGCATTCTACAATGCTACCAAATAAATAATATTTTATACATATACCTACATCACCTATACTTTTTTCCTCTTTTTGGAATCCAGCCAAAGTTTGCAAATCCAACGACAAAAAATAACATTCATCTATATGTTTCACATTTTGCTCGAGAACTTCCAAAAAACAATCATAGTAATTTATCTACTTATACGCGTCATCCTGGCAATGATGAAACAACCAGTGTACTATTGGTTAGCAAAAAAGTAATTATTTATTTTTCATGACTCAGCGAAAGATGTCCGATTAAGATCATCTACGGTCTGTATGAATTAAGAGGTTTGTTCCTACAGCCAGCCCGGACTGTCATATGTATGTCAGACGCATGCGCATTTTAAAAATATCATTCCAAACGACTGTTGTTCAATCCATCGGACTATTGATATGTCTGTTCCTACAGACTTCGGACGCGTACATGAACACATCCGCGGACTGTCAGATCCATCCACTGCTCTGTGCTATGTACTATTTGTCAGCACGTGCGTGCAGCGAGGAAAAATAGCCCATGATTGTTTATCTGCTTTCATAAATAAATAAATAAATATATCATCACGGCATATTACCCATTGCTGGGTGTGCCGATCTGCCTTGTACACAGATGTCGGTGCTCGTGAGGTGACGCCTAGTAAACGCCCGCACGATAAAAATATGTCATCATCTGCTTTCATAAGTAAACATAATGAATGATTTGGAATTTTAATCTGATCCAGAATCATTATTATCTAATTCAGAAAAGGATTTGATATCTGGCCAACATCGAATGAAAAAAACAGTAATTATTTAGGTATATAATATGATAAATAATTAATATTTGTTTCTCGATCATTTATTAACCTATATTTTTTCTGCAGAGCAATTAATTATGATGATGACAAGTCCGTTGTCCGTTCCAACCATAAGAAGTTTCTTACACATGCCTGAAGCCTAAATGACTACATGAACAAGACATGCGCACAAAAGGGTTAATGAACGCGTACGTGAACAAACCTAAGATTTGAGCTCCGCCCATTCGGGGAAATTCAGTAGAGTCGTTTACTTAGTTTTTAAGACGGGATATAAGATACTACTGTTATTTTATTATTATAAAAATATATGTTACAGTAAAAGTAATAAAAATTCAAAACTAAGTCAACTGGTAAGATACGGATACAGTGTCAGTGTCCGACAGAAAGTAATGTTATTCGTATGGCTATGAATTAAGGTAATATATTTGAATTAATAAATAAACTTACGTTAAAGCATACGTATTGCCAACAACGAGCATCGGTTTAAACTGGAATGCCCTAACTTAGTCGAAAGAATACGAATTTTTGAAAGACAAGCGTGTTATATTCATCATTTTCACACACGCTTGTAGTCATTGCAAATTAGAGAGATATATGTATGCCAATTCGTTAATTCGTTCATGAAAAGATGGCCTTGATTGGACATCTTTAAAATTTTTTATTGTATACAGATTTCGGTAATGATGATGACATGTTTGTACCGTGCGGGCGAGTGTCACAAAGAGATCAATTTTGTGTTATTTAAAATTCGAAATATTTTTACCTTACGCTACCCTTGGTAAGGGAGGTATAGAGATCGTGCTAAAAATCGCATATCGAGATTTTGGTAAATGATCACATTTTAAGGTCCCTAGAATCAAATTTTAACATTTTCACGATGATGTCTGTGTGTATGTATGTGCGGATCCTCCACTGGAACTCAAATACTATCATTCAGAAAATTTTGAAACCTTATATTTCGAAAAATACCTTTAAATGTTATTTTTTCGAGATTAATAAAAATTAAAGATGATTAAATTTTCTATAGATTTACATTATTACATTTTCTATATATTTTATGGATAAATTTATAAAATTATTTATAATTTAAATCCCAGAGTCTACGCTTTAAACAAATAAAACGTAGTTATTCAAATGTAACTGACAAATAAATGTCACTATTAAAGAATTAATCATTTCAAAATCATATTAGTAACGTTTTAAAAAGAAAAAAGTAAATAGAACAATAGAAAAGTAATTCAATACAGTTTCCAGCATAAGTAAATATGTAGGTATTTAGATTAATAAAAATTAACGATTCACAAAAATGTTTAAGCTAATTCTCATTTTTGGAATAGTGAATTCTATTCTATCCCGTTATAACAATGGTTAGAGCAACGCCTTATGTCATGAGTGCCCTCGTGGCTCTGGGTTCGAATCCCACCAAGGCATGGATGTGTGTGAATGTGGGCCCACTCTGTAATTGAGATTTAATCCCGTTGAGGGGTTTAAAAAAGGTAGTTACTTGGATTAAATTAGACTATATTTTAAGAAATAAACTGCCAAACTTAGAGTAAAATTCGCTAATCCAAAAATATGGATTAAATTAATCTTTTTTGTGAGTCGGGCTGTAAATGGCGGGAGGTATTGCGTTGGCCACACCAGATTTTTTTTCGGTCGGCTGTAATTCAGCAAACTACGATCCTTTTGATTTTGCATTTTGAAGTCGACAATTATAAATCAAGTGCGGTTTATAATGTACTGCAATTACTTTTTGGTAACCTTGTACCTGCATTATCATGAGGTGTTTTCTTTGTTATCGACTCATATTTGTTCCATTAGAATCTGTTGTGCGAAAGGAATCAAATGGCTGTAATTTTGTCGCTTTTGGAGGTTCCCAGGTACGATCAGAATGCGCATAGTCAACCTCGCAATCATAATAATGATGAAATAACCAATATAAAACATACATACATGAAAAACCTGTCATGTAATGTTTTGTTGGGTTGGATGAGTGACAAGAGAGTGAGTGGGTGGCACGTGTTCAGCTGGCAGCTAATTACACGCAGAATTCGCATGTGTATCACGTCAGCATTCGCGTGTACCTAGAACCAACGTATCCCAGCACATATACTCCCTCTACGTGTGTTGAATCATCGCTGGACTAAAGACGAACATCGCATCGCTTTAATCCTTCCAATCTCCCTGATTTGGAATATTTTTGCAGCATGTCCAGGGGGAATAATTTTTAATCCATTCCGGGTAGCCTAATTGCATGTCCAAGCACCGAGGGCTTGGCAGACGCGCGATCGATAGCACGCCATGTGAATGTGTGTGAGCGTAGGCAGGAGATAGGCTGTTGACATGAAGATTTCTCGAGCGCCCTCGTGGAGAATGAGAGCGGTGCGCGCACGGCTTAGCCTACGCTCTGCGGCCCAGTAACGACATGAGGGATCGCGGATCGGACGTACAAGTCTCTAATCAAATAGCAGGCAGCCAGGCCAAGAGCAGGCGTTTAAGTAAGGACCGGCATCACAATGAGCACACGAGCTTCTGGCACCTACTTACCGAATTAATCAATCCCTTGCTACATGCCAAACAACGGCTCCATACCTTTGCGATTTAAACATTTTACAATAAGTTTGTTCGTTCCACTATGCTGCGTTTTACCGCAAAACGCGGCGGTAATTGTCGCTGCGTTTTGCGATTCACTGCCAATCGCCGCAGTAGTAATTTAAGTTACTAAAAATTATTTTTGTGTTCGATCCGTTTGCGTTAAATTATTTTCGAAGATACTTCAGACTATTACTTAGTAAAAATATATTATTCCATTTTCCATTATTTTAATTATTTACTATTGTTATCATTTAAATTTACCTTATTGCAAATCATAATTCATATGACACTGATATTTATATATTTTACAAATGTGTTTCAATTCCTAAAACTGAAACATTACATAGCATACTTATTTAAGAAATAACAATTTTTTCCTAGTATTTATTTGTCAAACACTGTCATTCTGGCACTTCATATGTAGACGCGAATATTTTTTTACCACCGAGTCATGAGTCACTGTACAAACTATCACCGCCAGCTGCCGCAGCGTTTTACCGCAAGTTACTAGAAAAACGGAACGAACAGAATCTAGTGACTTTACAGTGAACTGCGAATCGAAAAGAACAGCAAATTTCACCGCCGCGGTTTGCGGTAGACACAGGGTAGCGGAACGAACAAACCTATGCCTCATCTACACGTTGGTCCAGGTTAGACGAATAAAAGCCAACGCCGAGTTTACACCAACGTGTGGAAAGACTTTTTGTCAAACTTCGTCGCGACTCGCATTGGCCGCGCGCCTTTTGCCGACGCTCGCCTCAGTGTCGGTTTATGGTGCACGAGTCAAAATAACGAGAAACGTCTGATACTGGCCTGATTGTCTGGGCCAAATACTTGCACCGATTCGCCTTGCTTTGCCTCGTCGGTATTTGTTTATATTGGTTTATTGGCGTTAGTTGGTCCAACGTGTAGATGAGGCATAATACTTTCCCAAACCTAAAAGGTCGAAAATATCGCTTTTATTATATTCCAGGTTTCAGCAAAGTAGTAAAAACAGTAGTACTGTCACGTACCCTTCACTAACCAATGACCGACTATAAAGAAGCCGTAGACCTACAAAATGGTAAGAATTTAAACGCGAGTCCTCTTCAACCTTTTTTTACAGTGTAAGAGCTAGCTCAACTGTTCGCTCCGCTTAGTGTATTCAATCTACTCTTCTGCAACCGTCAATTTTTTGTCCATATACGAGCCCAAACTCATTTTAGCTCGGCCGATTAACATTTCCATCAAGAAAATTATGAAACCTACGCAAATTGTGAAAAATTTCTACAAATTTCTTTCGTTCACCATGGCGACAGGTGAACGCTTTAGTTTTTCTAGTTTTCGTTCCTTCAATGGTTATCAATAGATTCTGTAAGGATTAATGTATATAAAAATGTAAGTTAGAAGATATAATCAATGGATTTTGAATTGTATAAAAATCTTTTCATCTTTTGCTGATGATGGGTTAATGTGAACCCGAAACGTTCAAAAAATGTAAATTTATCCAAATAAATGTATGGAACATTAAGATCCACAATTTTTCGTCAACAATTTCCAAGGAAGGTTCCCAAATATATTCCAATATAGATTTTAAACTTACAAAAACTGATTATTCCGTCATATAATATTGGGTTACATCGCCTATGTTAGTAATTGGTACCAGATTTAATTCCACTAGGCTCTGCAAATTTTCCTATGAATATTCTCCTATGAGATATGTAAGGTAAATTTTTACGTTGCTTTTCATTGTGCCAAAAGTAAAGCTGGACTAGCAGATGACTATTTAAATACCGATCGAACTATTTTCTCCTGTTATTGTAAGTTTTTACAAGCTTATTCTGTAAAAATATCTTTATTTATAAATGTAACGATGTGATCCTGAACGCCTTTTTGTAAAAATCGTATTCAATAAGTAATATCGTTATAAACGTCCTCATACCGTTTGTCACAACGACTTTAGCCATTTTTTTTTTTTTTTAGAAAAGTTAGTAGCTATTATTGAAAATTAAATTATCATTGTAATGTCATTTTGCAAAAAAATATTAACATTATTATTTTAATTATTATTTCTTTATTGAGTAAAGAATAGATTAATATTATCCCATAAAAGAATTTCACGACCACAAACATTTCTTCTAAAATGTAATTATGGTTGTTAATTATATATTTATGAGGTCTCGTGGCCGCGTGCCTGAGTGTCTGGTCGCGAATCTGGGGAACCGGGTTCGATCCCGACCGACGCCAAATATTTCTAATTTTAAATGGCACAAAATTGACCCCTGTGGTGCACTCTCCACGCCAGCAATGAGTGCCCGTGAGGTGACGCCTGGTAAACGCCCGCACGGTACAAATATGTCATCATAATTACCGATATCTGCGTACAAAGCAGATTGGCACACCCAACAATGGGTAATATGCCGTGATAATATATTTATTTATTTATAATTATATATTTGATGCATGAATAAATGTTTTGTTACCTATTTTCCATTTCTTCCTGCACAAATATAAATAATAAATTAATTAACCCTTTCATTTGCTAACATTGACATTAACGGACTGAGTAACGACAAGTGAATCCTTATCGTTCATGAACTACTTAAAATAACGACAATACGATTTCAATATAACGACAATGGTTTTACAGAATACGCTTTTTGAAAATTATCGTGATTTAACAATTTTTTCATCATAACGATACGTTATGGTATAACGACATTCTTACAGAATAAGTCAGTAAGTCTTTATTTAAAGTAGCCGAAATAATTATGTAGACATTTGTGGCCATTTGTTGAAAATATTAACCGGCCGTATGATTACGAGTTTGGGCTCGCATTCGAAATGGCGGTTCCCCCGTAGGCACAGGTCCACGAATTGTCTGTCGCCAATCCTCAATCAGGGTTGGATTTATTACAAACTAGTTTTAAGTTATTTGTAAATATTGTAAACAAATATTTTTGCCAAAAGACTTTCCTTCTAAGCCTTTATGGTAGCTTCCCCAGTGTGCGAGTAAAGTCGTCACTGATCCCCCCTGTGTAGGTGTGTGTGCGTGCACCACTTACAACAACGGCCAGTGAACAACACAACACCGAGTGAATACAAGAGAACAGCAAAGTGATCCACCAATAACAACAGAGCAAACAAATCTCTAAACACTTAGATAAAAACTGAATAACACCGAGAACAACAACAGAACACAGAGGGGATATAATGGAGATTAGGTAATGGGGTGGGCAGGTGGACGTACCACAAAACCACCATTTGTGACAAGTGCGAGGAGACCGAGCCGCCGCCTGCGGAGCCGGCGTTCGCGCGGCGCCAGCGGTCAGTCCCTGCAACAAACAAATGCACATAGTCAGCACCTTGTGGCGGATCAAGTAAACTGTCACGACATATACATATCAAGTTGTCCGCCACCTTACTCCCAAACATTGTTGAACAGCTGATAACAAAAACATTAGTCTAATTTTGTAATTCGTTTTGAATTTCACGTCAATAAATTTACCCATAAATATTTACACCTTGTTATACAACATAACTTTCCAAATGTTTATTTTACATCTACAGTAACCCCTACAAACGTCACAATCTCAAGAACTAGAAGTCAGGTCTTCAGCTGCTCCATGGTACTTCCTTGAGGTACACCATTTTACATGGAATATCATAGGACGTTTCAGTGGAAAAACATTTCTGACGAACAATTTTCTGTGGGGCCAGGGGAATTATTGTTGTTGAAAGAGAGAGAGTGAGTCAGTTATGACGGTACGGTTCTGAAGTATAATGGGATGTAAGGCAATTAAACAGTAAAGTCAAAATTAGAATTTTGGTTGTTTCCTAATTGGAAGAATTTTGACGCTGCGCCTTTCCTAAAAACTCTTTTCTTCTTTAATTAGGTTAGCATTAGAGGTTAGATTAACATATGTCATATAAGTTTTCGGAAATTTTTTGAATGGATGATATTGTGGTTTAAGGAAAGTATATTGAATCTGCTTTTTACCTCCCGCTACCCTTGGTAATAGGGATCGTGCTAAAAATCGCATATCGCGATTTTGGTAAATGACCACGTTGTAAGTGCCTAGAATCCAATTTAACATTTTCACGATGATGTCTGTGTGTATGTGTGGATCCTCCACTCTAACTCAAATACTATCGTTAAGAAAATTTTGAATCCTTGTATTTCGAACTTTTTCTGTAATGGAAAGAGCTCATTATATTTTGGTATAAATTGGATAACCGGAAATGGCACTTTACTAGAACCTCAAAATTTCGAGATTGTTATTTTACAAATTAAAGACTATTAAATTTTCTACAGATTTGCATTAATACTTTTTCTATATATTTTATGGATAAATTTATAAAATCATCTATAATTTAAATCCCGGAGCCTATGCTTTAAACAAACAAAACTCCTTGGTTGCGCAGTTATTCAAATGTATGTAACTGACAGATAAATGTCACTGTCAAAGAAATAATCATTTCAATTTAATAATAGTAACGTTTTAAAAAAAGAAAAAAGTAAATAGAACAATAGGAAAGGAAATCAATACAGTTCCCAGCATGAGTAAATATGTAGGTAGGTATATATTTAGATTAATAAAAATTAACGATTCACAAAAAAGTTTAAGCTAATTCTCATTTTTGGATTAGTGAATTCTATTTTATCCCGGTATTTAAAATTTAATCTTCATTTTATTATCAAAAAAGGTAGATGCTTAGATTAAACTATATTTTAAAAAATAAACTGCCAAAATTAGAGTAAAATTCGCTAATCCAAATTAAGGATTAGCTTAATCTTTTTTTGTGATTCGGGCGGTAATTGGCGGGAGTATTGTGTTGGCCACACCAGATTTTTAATTTAAAACATTGTTGCACATCTTTCTTGTAAATAACTACAAAAAAAGTTTCATTAGATAGGTCACGACTAAGTAGGTACCCGTGGTAGGTACGTTAGGAGGTTTATTTCACGGGTTATAAATGATTTTCTTGCCTCCAAGCACTACACCAAAACTTAAAATCTTCATGAACATGATGTAAACTGATGAAATCAAATAATTTTGTGAATATACCTCTAACACGTCCAATGAACTGTCAGGAGGTACCTGCTTCCGAAATTGCACAACACATCATTATTGTATCTCAAAACTTTGCCTTCCATTTGCATTTTATATTGGAACTTTTTTGGAGTTACAAGAAAGATGTACAACAGTCTGTAGGGGCAAAAAAAAACAATTAGGGCACATGACAAAGACTCATGGGGCAAGTCAACTAAACTTCGTCTTATAGAAGAAAATGGATCACTACCTCCAATTGTAAATGGCACAAAACTGACCCCTGTGGTGCACTCTCCACGCCAGCAATGAGTGCCCGTGAGGTGACGCCTGGTAAGCGCCCACACGGTGCAAATATATCGTCATTACCGATATCTGCGTACAAAGCAGATTGGCACACCCAGCAATGGGTAATAAGCCGTGATGATATATTTATTTATTTAGCTCATCATGAAACACAAATTTAAAGCTTAAGGTATGTTAATTGTAACAAACAGATTTAATATATTTTCTTTAAATCACAGTATCGTCTATTTAAAAAAAACCGAAAACTGTGACATATGTTCGCATTACGAAACACCAGTCATAAATTCAAAATTTGAATTTTTGTTCGTTTCCTAACTGGTTTAATTTTATTTGAAACCCGTGGTCGCCGAAACGTCCAAGACCTTGTAATAGCTCCACTGAGAGATATATCAGGCATCAACATATAATTCTCAACAAATTTATTACGCAAATTCACAGGAAATAATGTACCGTTAATGTGCACATAATCGAAATCTCTATGCAGAATGAAACTATATTAATTAAAGTAAAACACGCCTAGTTGAGCACTCAAGCGGCTAGCTCTGCTAGTCACTTTCAAGCGGAAATGGCTGTATCAATAAAATTCAGCAAAACCGTTCGCGGCACCAGCGCTTCTCTGTTTTGTATGAATATTAATTAGTCGCAGATGTATGAACTGTTGTGACCAAGTTTCTGAACTACATTATACGCTAAAAAGCTTCTGAATTCTAAAAAGCTTCAAATAGCACCGAGAGCTTTAGCGCTTACTTTATCAATACAAAATGGAAATTCATTAGCAATAATTAGAATAAGAAAATTAAGTTCAACCGCCTTATATTAATATAACAACTTAAAAGAAAATATAAAATTAAACAGATATTGAGACATTTAGATAGAAAGTAAACTAATAATAATAATAATAATAATAATAATAATAATAATAATAATAATAATAATAATAATAATAATAATAATTTTGAGGTCTTATATTCGGGTATACACATATACGAGATAGCGTCAATAATATGTTATTGAAAAAAGGTTCAACATTTTTTCAAATTAATTTCCTTTAAAGTATACAGTTCAAAACACTTTTGGTGCAAAGTTAGGAGTATAGGAGGGGCGTTCCAGATTGGTGACATTTTTCTTAGCAAGATAATTTGTCACTATCCTGGAGCGATGTATCGGAGCATTGTCATGCAGTAAATCCCAATCGTTTCCTGGCCAAATTTCAGGAAGTTTTCTTCTAATTGCATCTCGTAGGCTTTAAATGATCTCAACTAAAGTTCCTTTTTTACCTCCCGCTTCCCTTGGTAAGGGAGATATATATGGATCGTGCTAAAAATCACATATCGAGATTTTCGTAAATTACCACGTTTTAAGGTCCCTAGAATCCAATTTTAACATTTTCACGATGATGTCTGTGTGCACGTGTGTATGTGTGTGTGGATCCTCCACTCTAACTCATATACTATCATTCAGAAAATTTTGAAACCTTGTACTCCGAACTTTTTCTGTAATGGAAAGAGCCCATTAGATTTTGGTGAAAAGCGAATAACCGGAAATGGCACTTTACTAGAAACTCAAAATGGTTTATTTTCGAAAAATACCTTTAAATGTTATTTTGTCGAGATTAATGTTATTATAAAAATTAAAGATTATTAAATTTTCTATAGATTTGCATTAATACTTTTTCTATATATTTTATGGATAAATTTATAAAAGTATCTATTATTTAAATACCAGGGCCTACGCTTTAAACAAACAAAACGCAGTTATTCAAATGTGTGTAACTGACAGATAAATGACACTATCAAAGAACTAATCATTTCAAAAAATAATATAAGTAACGTTTTAAAAAAAAGTAAATAGAACAATAGAAAAGGAATTCAATATAGTTTCCAGAATAAGTATATTTGTAGGTATGCATTTAGAATAATAAAAATTAACGATTCACAAAAATGTTTAAGCTAATCCTCATTTTTGGATTAGTGAATTCTATTCTATCCCGCTATTTAAAATTTCATCTTCATTTTATTATAGCTCCGGTGGCTTAATGGTTAGAACAATGCCTTATCTCATGACAGCCCTCGTGGCTCTGGGTTCGAATCCCATTAAAGCATGGATGTTTGTGAATGTGAACTTACTCTGTAATTGGGATTTAATCCTGTTGAGGGGTTTTAAAAAAGGTTGTAACTTGGATTAGATTAGACTATATTTTAAGATATAAACAGTCAAAATTAGAGTAAAATTTGCTAATCCAAAAATAAGGATTAACTTAATCTTTTTTGTGACTCGGGCTGTAAATGGCGGGAGGCATTGTGTTGACCACACCAGATTTTTATAGTTTGGCCTTCCGGAATGAATTCGGGGTGAATCACGCTCTAGTAATCAAAAATCACCTAATCGCTTTCTCTGCTTTTATTCAAGCGAAATTTTTGCTTGTGTCGCTCGTACACAGGCGATTTTTCCATCAACTCATTTCCATATGCTATCTTTAATATCTGAAGGATCTCAGATGATGATTTCGAATACGACCAACGAAAAGAACGTATAGTAAGAAACAACCTGCAGCTTTCGCAGATATTAACTAAAATGGGTGCCGGGCGGCTCGACGCTTTCCCTGATGGCGGCTGCCAACCCAATAAAAAGGAATTTCCTTTCAGCGATCACCTGTTTAGGAAATGATTTCGGGCATTTTTTGGAGCTACCTTGTTCAATAAATATTATTTCGAAATGTAGAGTGTCATATTTTATGACATGACAATCAATGAAATAGTTAATCCCTAATTATAAATTGTATGTCATGCAAAACAAAAACAAACATATTTTAAAAACAATCCAGTTGATTTAAAGTATGTCCAAACAAAGATAATTACAAAACAATAGAGTACAAATAAAATGAAATGAATCGGGTCATCGAGTATAGCTGTCGCAAATGTCATCCACACCCGGCTATCACCGAACACGCGAATCTAAGTTAGCGCTGGTTGGGCCAATGACGTCATGAACGACGCGAATTATCCGGCCATCGTTTGTATGTATATATTGCGTAATGAACATTGATAATTTGTATTGTTGGAAACTGCCTCGTCCGCATGTTTGCGACTATAATTACAACTTGATTTATGCTGATAGCGCTACATTACTCACAATTACCATAACGAGAGCGCCACACCTTCTCGGGAAGGATAGCGCGTACCGAATGGGAATATGGGTTGCCGGACCCTTTATCTGCAAATATTGGGTCTACTACTATTTAGATAAATAGTTATTTCCAACTTTTCGGACTTTGGGGTGCTTTACCTACAGCGCATTTATTTTCGCGCTACATTAATTTCTACTAATGCTACCTACAACAATTCCAAAAATCCGGAATGTCTTCCCTGGAATATATGACATCAAGAACAATTTTGGAGTCTTCTTAACTGCGATGCATTACCCGAAGTACTTACATTAATTAGTTGACAAATTTAATGTAAATATATGATCCGGCCTGATATTTTTATACCACATACATAATGATAATACGACGTCCCATACAGTGCTATATGTAGTAGTTCTGTCGATTATTATGGTATTTGAAAATTAATTATTTAATTTCAAGTTTTTCTTCCTTGTGAATCCAATCCGGGCCGATCGAAAGAGAACCCGCCACAACGTACATAGACACGTTCTCGGTTTCCGACTCGAGTACAGTGAATTATCCACAAAAAACTCAGGGATGTATGGATTTAGCGAGACTTGTATATAATAATAGACTTTTAATATTCTTAAAGTGAAAATTAAATAAGTTAAAAAGTTTAAGCCTGGTATTCATAGTTTTGTTCGTTCACATATTTTGATTCATAAATAAATTATTGGGATCGGTTCATGGTAGGTTACAGCTGTCGTTTCCACATTAGCAAAAAAAATAAAATTATAGAAGTAACTCATTTTTACCTTGAATTCATGCTAAAAATCGCATATACAGATTTTAGTGAATAAGCACGTTTTAAGGACGATGATGTCCGTATGTGTGTGTGTGTGTGTGTGTGTGTGTGTGTGTGTGTGTGTGTGTGTGGTGTATGTGTGGTGTGTGTGTGGTGTGTGTGTGGTGTGTGTGTGTGTATGGTGTGTGTGTGCGTGCATGTGTGTGTGGATGTGTGTGTGGATGTGTGTGTGGATGTGTGAGTGAATGTGTGTGTGTGCGCGCGCGTGTGTTTGCGCGTGGGCGTCTGCGTGTGTGTGTGTGTGCGTGCGTGTGTGTGAATGTTGGATTCACGATTTCTCAAATACTATAAAACTTAAGACATTTTTAACTACGGATTTCTCAATCTAACAATAATGGGAAGAGTTGATTAAGTTTTGGTAACAATTGGACAACCGGATGTAGTAGTTACAAGAATAATCTAAATATTATTTATCGAAAATGTATGTAAATACTTATATTAAAGAACGTTAAATTTCATATACGATAAATATATTTGATGTGAAAAATCTCAGATCAAACTACTTCAAGGCAAAAAATTCAAATGTTTGTAATTGACACATAAATGTCACTGTCAAAAATATTTGTATGCCACTGTCAAAAATATTTGTACATCATTATGAAGATTATGAAAATAAAAAAGTCAACAACGCAAAAGAATATACGTAAAGAAGAATATAAAAGGAATTTGCAAAAAATTACGAATATAAAGAAAAAGAAAGTATAAAAAGAAAATTTCAGGATATTGAATATAAAGAAAATGTATGTAATTTATATTAAAATATCCCATAGATTTTGCAAATATATGTGAGAATTATTTGTAGTGAGACATGAATATACCTATGTATTTGTATTTAAAAATATTTTTTGTTTTATGCGTACAACAAGATAAAATATCTGGCGAGAGGTTATGTACTGGTCACATCAGATTTTTTTAAAGGCGTTTAAATTATTGAGGTTTTACTGCACTCGTAGTTATGTTCGTTTTAAAACTACTCCTCTACGGGGATAATCATTTTCTTTTTCAATTCACTACTTTTTTAATTCGTTGTTCCGTAGTAGGCTTTTTAATAATGAACTTGTGTTTCATTCGTTTGTAGGGTGAGTAATTAGTTCCGTGCTTTTAAAAACAGCGCATCAGGTGGCTCGATTTCCTTTCTCTTGCCCTTCCGCTTCCCTTGCCCACCACACTAATGTACCTACACCTATTTGCCCTAAATTGGTCCGGTCACCATGCTGTGTACGTATATGTACTAATAGCATTTTGTCCTAAATTGTACATTTATATTTCACGCAAGCACAGATGGGGATTACCGAATATTTTTCACAAATTATTACCAAGTGCTTATTACGGTTTTTTAATTGGAAATTTTGCAGTTTGAAACTGCTATTATCCATTTGGTTTTTGATTTAAATGATTTTCATCATATCAGCAGTTTCAGTATTCCTGAATTTATACATCTTTCTTTTTATTTTAGGTTTGTTCTTACAGCTAGTCCGAACTGTTATATGTACGTCAGAAGCATGAGCATTTTAAAAATATCGTTCCAAGCAACTGTCGTACAGTCCATCGGACTTTTGGTATGATTGTTCCTACAGACTTCGGACGCATACATGAACGCATCCGCGGACTATCAGATGCATCCACTGGTCTGTGCTATGTACCCGAGTATGTACCATTTGTCAACACATGCACACCACAAGTTTCGCGAGTTGCGTGAAAATATTGAAGCATAATGAGTGATTTGGAATTTGAATCTTATCCAGAATCATTGTTATCTGATTGATCTAATGAAAAAATGAATTTGATATTTGGAAAACCTCGATACCTCGATAAAATACTGTAATTATTTATATGTACCATGATAAATAATAAATATTTGTTTTTAGATAATTTATTGACTGATATTTTTTCTGCAGAAAAGGCAGTATTTAATTATGATGATATGACAAGTCTCTTGTCCGTTCCAACCATACAAAGTTTCTTACATATGTATGAATAAGTACATGAACAAAACATGCGCACAAAAGGGTTTATGAATGCGTTCATGAACGCATCCAAAAAGTCTTGTAGGAACAAACCTTATAATGTAATCAATATTTAAACGAGAGAAATTGTTCATTTTCGTCACGACTTTAATTAAATATAAATTTTGTCTGACCGATTTTAATTTTTCTAAATGAGGTACCTGCTTGGTTTTCGGTCATTCCGTGCATCTTGGTTAAAGTCCGTACTTCAAAGTAAAGCTTTCGTAAAGCGAACGATGGCACATATCAAACACAGACGTACTACTAAATTCCCTAATGAAAACGAAGCGCTCCGATGTATGTAAGCATAATTAACTTATTAAGTTTCAAAATATCATGCTCTGCGTTTGATGTCCGTCATTAGAGCTATATTGCTGATAAACATAACTTTGACATTAATATCACGCTCGTTACAGTATTACAACCTATATGTATATTAGCATCTCTGGCGAACTATTAAACTTTCATATTACATGAGGCGCATTATAATCAACGTACGAACCAAGCGTCAATGATGTTCGTATACTTTCAAGACAACTTAAACAACATGGGAAAGAATTAGCAATACAGTGATCGAAAAGGACGGCACTTAAAAATATTCATATATTCTCAAATTTGTGATATTAGAATGTGGAAAATATATTAAACTACGAACTACGACCTGTCTGGTTTATTAACAATTTAAATTTCGAATTTAAAATGACACAAAACTGACTGCACGCCAGAAATGAGTACCAGCCTTATTACCGATATCTACGTGTATTGCACACCCATAAATGGGTAATATGCCGTGATGATATATTTATTTATTTTTCTATTTCGGTGTTCTTATGAGTTTATAAAAGCACTGTTTATCACTAAAACACGACGTTTAGAAGATCTATAAACGTACTGTTTTTGGCGCCTTTCGTATTCTAGAGGTGGTAGTCATGACAGATAAATTAACCTCAAAATAATAAGTTGTTTATGTTGAAATATTACTTTTAATTACTGATTTTTATCGTATCTACAGGTGATAGGACTAGAAAGAAGAGAAATTTATAGCTATAGCTGTATTAGTTCAGGAAGAAGAATCTGTGAAATTAAAATCTTTCAACTAAAAAATTATGAAACAAGAAACAATGCGCTCAGATTTGCTTTGTCAAAACAATTTAAACGGTAAGTTTTATTTATTACAATTTAATTTTTTGGTAATGTTGCAATTTTCAGCTGAAATGTTAAATATTTTGGAACCTGTTGAAATAGGAATAGAAACAAAACGAATCAGCAAACCCAGCCACGTAAATAATAAAATATATGCGTTTCTATTTATTTGCTACTCCTGTCTCAATATGGGGTCTTCTGGCCGTGTGCCTGAGAGCTTGGTCGCGAATCTGGGGACTCGGGTTTGATCCCAATCGCGGCCAAAAATTATTTTGAATTTTGATTGGCACAACTGTCCCCTATGGTGTACTCTCCCCTCCAGCAATGGGTCATTATCATTACCGATATTTGCGTACAAAGCTGATTGGTACACCCAGTAATGGGTAATATACCCTGATGATATATTTATTTAATTTAATTTTATTCTCAGTTGATATAAATTATATAATTTGCAAATAGAATGTATAGAGTTGCAAATAGAACTAAAAAATAATAAGCGCCGTTATTTTTTTTACATTGCCTGGAAAACACTCGCACGGTTCAAATTATGTCTGCATCATTACCGAAATCTGTATAGTAAGCAGATTGGTACACCCAGCAATAGGTAATATGCCCTGTTGATATATCTATTTTCAATTTATTTAAATGTTTGCTTCCACCAAAACAATCATTATTGCGTTTTTATTTTTGTGAATTGGGGTATAAAAATAAAAATAGTCTCCAGTAAAACCTTTAAAGGAATTGGAAAAAACGACAACGTCAACATAACTAGAACAACATCTATTCTGATCCATCTTATATTGGTTTCCTTTGACATATGTCATAGAGTTTTATAGGCGAAACATAATATGTAGGAAAATCAATTCCCATCAATTTGCCATCACCTTTTGCATTATTAAGGCCACATCTAAATTATCGCGTCAGTTTGAGAGGCGAAGACCACGTACGTCCATCACGTCCTCACGCGTGGGTTTGACAGCGTGTTACGCGTCACGCGCGTTTATGACAAGGTCGGGAGTCGTGCTCGTGGCGTGACTACATATACAATGTTCTGTAATCAACACACAAAGGAGCACATGCCACTGTGCGGATGTATCACGCTCGATGCAGATCACACATTCCTAGTTTAGTGGATTCGCACGTGAATTAGGTTAGTAGAAGAGCACTTGGTCTAGGAATGCACAAGACGGAATCTTTGATAGATTCGCTTACTCAATGTAGACTAATTGGAGGAAGGTATCACTGTCGAGCACTTATATTGCAAATTGCTACCAAGTCTAGTGTTTCTATGCATACGTTTGTGCTTGACATATTAACATTTGTAAATGCTATTATTTTAACTATTATTACAGTACCATCCAAAAATATGGGTACATCTTCCGATTTTTACAAAACAGTGTATTCAAATTGTCTCCACAATACAAGGGGGTATGGATAAGCCGCAACATACAGATGTAATCTTTCAAAATTATGTTGGTGCTACAGTAATTTTTTATGCTTAGTTATTGTTTAAGATTAATTTTTGATAGTCGCGTTCAGTGTTTTTATAAAAATAGAAAAACTCAAAAATAGTAGCGCGGTTAAATTCTTGCATTTAAGTCTGCGCGTATGAAAGCCGACTTGCACGCGGTTTACGGGAAAAGATAAACAGTTGAATTTAAAAGTAGTCGTACCAGTTTGGTTCATGATAAGCGTCCAGAATGGCCCACAACTACGACCACCACCGACAGCATCAAAGAAGTTCACCAATGATACTGGATGCCTATCGAATCAAAGTTGGAGAGATAACAGAGGCTGTGGGCATATCGAAGGAATGCGGTTATAATATATTACATAACGAATTGGGCACTTTGAACCAAACAATGCAGGCGAATGAAGGGCGATTTAAGTGAAGCAAGCTGTATATTTTTGCATACATTTCTAACTTATAATTATACCTACTTGCGTCCACCACTATACTTCTGGAACAAAGAAACAATCAAAACACTGGATTGCGAAGGCTGACCTTGCTCCGAAGAAGTTTATTTACAGAGCAAGACGCCAACTATGTATTGACTTTAAAAAAGTCTATGTTTAAATATAAAATTTGACCGAAAAAAACTTGTTTCTATGTTAGGCTAACAATATATCTATAAAGATGTTTGCCTCCTATGAATTTTCGCATACTTCCATGAAATGTAATGAAGAGACAAGCCATAAGCAGTGAATGAATTATCAAAACATTTGAAAACAAGGTTCTAGTAACTAATACAAAAATCTAATGTGGCCAGCACATAACCTTTCACCAGATATTTTACCTGGTTGTACGCATAAAACAAAAAATATTTTTAAATACAAATACATATATTCATGTCTCACTAAAAAATAATTCTCACATATATTTGCAAAATCTATGGGATATATTAATATAAATTATGAACAATAAATACATTTTCTTTATATTCAATATCCTGAAATTTTCTTTTTCTATTTTCCTTTTCTTTTTTTTTATATTCATTTTTTCGCAAATTCCTTTTATATTCTTTTTTACGTATATTCTTTTGCGTTGTTGATTTTTTTTATTTTCATAATCTTCATAATGATGTACAAATATTTTTGACAGTGGCATACAAATATTTTTGACAGTGACATTTATGTGTCGATTACAAACATTTGAATTTCTTGCCTTGAAGTAGTTTGATCTGAGAGAGATTTAATATAAGTATTTACATAAATTTTGGATAAATAATATTTAGATGATTTTTTTCTTGTAACTATTACTTCCGGTTGTCCAATTGTTGCCAAAACTTAATCAACTCTTCCCATTATTGTTAGATTGAGAAATCCGTAGTTAAAAATGTCTTACGTCTTATAGTTTTGAGAAATCGTGGATCCAACATCCACACACACACACGGACATATCGTAAAAAGTTATAATCGGATTCTAGGGACCTTAAAACGTACTTATTCACTAAAATTTGGATATGCGATTTTTAGCATGAATTTAATACCTCTCTTGACAGTGGCGAGAGGTAAAAAGTGGTTAAAGTTTTCTAAGCAATTATCAAAGCTAGTTAGATTTTTTTAAATAGTTACCTAAAAAAATTAATTCCATGAGTGGTAGCATGAATGGTGATTAGGAGATGCCTAGGGAGGAGATGACTAACTGTTTTAACTCTATCAATCGTTTATGGTTTATTTTAGAAAAAAAAAACTTAAAAAAGCAAAAATTAATTGTACGCAACTTTTATTTCAAAATTTTTTCTCTAAAATAAACATAAACGATTGACAGAGTTAAAACACTGCTAGTCATCTCCTATAATCATCATTCATGCTACCAACACATATTTTTTATAAACAGTCGCATGTTGCCTGATTCAGAATTTCTAGTACCTATTGAGTATTCATTCCGGTACAGTAATAATACATTATTATGCATAAATTTATCTAGTTAATAATTGAAAGTAATATAGATAATGTGTAGAAAAACTCTATAATGATAATATTTTTAAAATATTTATGCACTTACAAACCAATTGTAAATTCAGTCACAAATCGTCGGAGCAATCCAATAGTATATTATATTAAACTGGATCAATGAATAACCAACAGGTCTATAATTTACTTACAACATACGACACTACTTCTGCGGTATTTTTAGATTTACAACATGAACATTTAAAATTTCATGTCACGATCTAGTACACGCATTATGTTCGTGTCATATAGTGATTTCACTAAATATGTTTTTTAATTGCTTCTAACACTTAAAAGAACTATTTTAGTTGTTCTTCTTTAAGGTAATTAACACATAATTATGAGAATTTTATTCAGAAGTATGTGCATGAACAATGATATTATGAATTTATCGGTATTACTTGACTGTTAGTATGATTGTAGAGATGACGACAAATAATTGGAGATGCAGTCGTGGTAAACAGTGTTTATTAGATAGTAAAGTTAATTAAATTACTGTTCATTTTTCTTAATTTGCTTATTTTTCACAGATTTTCAAATGAAATTATAAAATATAAACGTGAGATCATCTTTTTATGTTAAACAAAACGATGTATTTTGACGTTTATTGACGTAATTTAGTTCTACTAGCAAAAACACGATTTTACCACATTCGTGTTATTTTGGAATAATACTACAGAATATTAATTCACTGTGATGTACGAATGTGACCAAATTAATTTTGTATAGCTACATAAGTAGATTATGACTAGCGAATGAAAGTTGACGTTTAAATTATTTAATAGATGTGATTTCTTTTGAAAACATTTCCCTATATCTGATTTGAAAGGAAAATGACTCTTATGTATTCCGTTACAAAAGATTAGAATTGTACTCAATACTAGGAAGTATTAAAAATGTCCTTAACAACAGGATTCAGGGATGTATTTAAAAAAAATTATACCGAAAATTCTAGTTCGTTCGTTTCAGGTGTCAGCAACCCTCGAGTCGGAATTACTGTTAGAGGAAATTAAAAATAATCCTATTTTATAGAATTGTCAAACTAAATAGTTCAAAGATCAAAATATTTTGTTATAATCAACATAAACGAAAAATGTTTAAAATATGTTAAACGCACACCTGTTTTGGTATTTAGTTACCCTAGTCGGCCATCTATTTTCAGCCAGATATACTAATGTATTTCTGTGCTTTCCTAGTGCAGTTTTTAAATGGGTTCACGCAAAAATTTCATACCTGAATATTTCGTACAATTCTATTCTTCTCTAGGGTTTCAAAAGAAACCACATCTATAAAATAATTTAAACGTTAACTTTCATTCGCTAGTCATACCATAACAGTTCATAAACATATATATTATAACCGTCTGAACATTAAGGGCCAGTTTTTCAATCTCTGTTTAAAATTTTAACCATGATTAAATGAACAATGTTGAAACAAAATGATATAATATTGTTTATTTAATGAAATTAAAATTTTAACCAGAGATTGAAAAACTGGGCTTAAAACGCATTTATCTCAAAACTAGTAAAATACACAATCGTTCCTTTGGCATAACTGACGAATTGATAGATAAAAAAATCTGATGTGGCCAGCACATTACCTTCCGCCAGTTATATGAGGCATTTACGAAAATTCTACTGATGAACTGTTACCGGTAAACAGCTGTTTATCAGGTTATAGCTACCGGAATCGATATTTTAAGAACCTAAAGGTGACGGAAGGTAAAAATTGGTTTTGTAAAAAAAATCGTTGAGAAGAAGAATTTATTTCTAAAATAATTTTACAATATTTATTTCATTTATTAAAAATACAAACCAAGAAACTTATTGTTGTCATATTTTAAAAACGTCAGTATCATTGTCATGTCACATCTCAAGTATCAAAGTGATTTTAGGTTACATCCAACTTAGCGGCCGAAATTGGATTTCACAGCATGTATTGCCTGAATGTAAAGCTATCATTTCGCATGTTGATAGTTATCAAGCAAATACCAATTTTTCATGACAGTTTTCGACCAAGTATATTTTCGTTTTGTGAACTGACATTGGTTCATTGAATGTTAATTCCTTCAGGATCCTTTACTGTTTGATTTTGGAAGTTCTTGTGCACAATCAATTTCATTTTGTCAAAATATTATATTGGTTCTTGCATCATTTTATACATAAAGCCACAGGTATAACAATTCTATACTTAATAATAATAAAATTTCTGTGGTTGATCCTGTAGAAATAGTTTTAGACCTCTACAGTAACAATTCAATAGGAATGTATGGAATTTTGAATAGCAATATAATTTGATAGTTAATATCTGAAAAATTCCTGTCGAATTATGGAATTCCGGGTACAAATGTTTGCATGAACGCCGAAGTAATCCGGTTGTAATGTGTTTAAAGTAAAATTCCGTGACATGTAAGCTCGCAGTTAGTGGTAGATTGTATTGATTTAAGTGATATATTGTAACTTTTACATGTGTAACATTGATGTTAGATGCCGTAGATATGGCGTGTAAAACCGCAGTAAATGCAAATGTGTAACTGGTATAATATGGCAACAGTGTTAGGTTGTAATCTGGACGTTTTTACGAGTATAGTCAGCGTAAGATTAAATCATTATTCATCGTGTACTGCAGAAATTAATTAAAATCATGGCTAACTCTGATGAGAACAAGCGTCGTGGTTAACGGCTCCAAGCATGCGCAGGTCCCCAGTAATTCAATTAACGCAATATTTGACGTTTAATGTTGCTTAAATTATGCACATTAAATACAATTCTGCACCATCTAATTCCCGTAATTACGTCTTAGGATGTTGCATCTTGTTACGTTCCAAGCTTGCAACAAAGTATTTTAACACAATAGGTTCATTGCTACAACAAATGTGTCTGAAATAATTTTACTGTCTACCTATGATATTATTACCTTCATTTCTTACAAATAACTATAAAAGTGTAAAAGTAGTAGATATTAAACTTCTTTTTTCGTTTCAAGAATAAAACATGACGTTGATTAATTACACTTTGAAGATGTGTAATGTTGAGCGTTACTAGGCCGTAATTTTTTGACGTAAATTTTATTGAGCTTTAGTCTCATAATAGTTCGGCCGAGATACATTTTTAACAAATTATATATCCTACATAAATGATGGACTAATTTTTTCATATGTACCTAATACTTTATATATATTATAGGAAATAAAATAAATAAATATAAATAAATATATCATCACGGCATATTACCCATTGCTGGGTTTGCCAATCTGCTTTATACACAGAATTCGGTAATGATGATGACATATTTGTACCGTGTGGGCGTTTACCAGGCGTCACCTCGCGGGCACTCATTGCTGGCGTGGAGAATTCACCAAAGGGGTCAATTTTGTGCCTTTTACAATTTTAAATATTTGGCGCCGGTCAGGATCGAACCCGGTTCCCCAGATTCGCGAGCAGACACTCAGGCACTGGAAATGGAAGTTGAAAAGGGGAGGAAATAAAATTTCTTTGAACAGTGTAAATAAGACAAGGAAATTTTATTTCCCCCCCTTTTTTATACTTAAAATATAGGCTTAAATCTTATAAAAACTGTGGTCCAAATGATTGGCGATAATAGTTAGATCAGTTTTTATAGGGGCATCTTCTAGTCCAGATTTATCTTTTAGCGAGACTCTTGATTTAAAAAAGAATTCGTAAAAATCCTATGCGTACAGGAAAACCTATCTTGCACTTGCAAGACGCCAGGGCCAATACCCTAACAGAAGAATGTGCGAGGCCTGTGGATACATAACATATCATAACAGATTTAAAGGTGTATAACTAATAAAGCTGATTTAACCCAATTTATGTAAGTTTAAAATCCATATTGTAAACTAGTCAAAAGAAATTTGTAGAAATTTCTCACAATTTGTGAGAATAGTTTGTTTATTGGTGTTTGGAAGACATAGTTATTGGAAGTGAATTTCACAACGAGCTTTTTCCTGCTGTAATTTTTTACAATTTCAAGCCTGGATTAAGCAGCCAAAACCATAAAATATTAGTTCTTCCAAATTGAATCAGCTAGAACAATAGTTCGCTCAAAAACTGTAGCAAGATAATGGGCGCTACTTTTTTGGTATTGCAGTGGGCATATTGGATATTGCAACTATAGCCCTGGGTGATTATAATACAAAACATGAAAAAATCTGATGTGGCCAGCACATTACCTTCCGTCAGTTCTACATATTTTGTATAGCTGTCATATAGAAAGTTCCTTTCTTCTATTTCTTGTACATTATCTTAAGGCAGTTGTGTGTATTTTATACAAATCCATGCAGAAGATTTCTAGTAAAAGATTCTATATTTCCAGTAAAATAATAACATAAACATACTGTCAATTGCACTTGACACTGACACCTTTCAATCAGAATTTTCTTAAATAGCAACCGTTTCCAGAGTTATAGCATAGCTGGCTAATGTAAGATATTTACTATCTTTATAATTTGTAAACTCTATATCCATTTAATATGAAGTATAAAATGCATTCAAATCGTATAGAGAATAAAATATTCTTTAATATTTATAATAACATTAAATGTGAAAAAATGATATTTAACATCGTTTTTTCAAGAAAAACTGTTAAAATCTTCAAATTAGAGTACTTCCGATTGACCAATTATAACCAAAATCTAATCAACTCTTCATATAGATGTAACGAAGAATAATACGAAAGAATATAAAGAGTTATCGCAGGCGATATCGCACGCGCAGACGCACACACACACGCACACGCCTACGCACACGCAATCGTATTCTAGGGACTTTAAAACGTGCTTATTCATCAAAAACTCACCACCGAATTTTTTGACCAAGGAAAATACTTTCCTTCACCTTTAGGTAAGGTTTTGAAAATTGATTCCTTTTGATGCAAAATGTACTGACTCTATTATGAAATATTTTGGAAAAATGTAATCAAATCAAATAAAATACCGTGTTTTTTTACTATATCAGCCTTGTAATTAAAAGAACAGCGTTCTACTTTTGAAATAAAGGTCTTGAATCACATATTTAATTTTTTTTGTTTTTTTTTACTGCGCAGTGTTTGTATGATTTGTAGTAATTTTTTATGACAACGACATATATCCGGTGACATTCTTGTTTCTCGAAATGATCTTTTCCTTTGAATATCTCTCCGATTTTCCCGGATGAAGCAACTCGGAGAAAGGTTGCGGAATATTGAATGATGAGATGGCCGAACCGAACATCAACCCATGTGTGGTGATTTGGAAAGGTCAGAGGGGGTGTAATTTTCGTAGGCGTTGTCTGGTTGAGATCTGACCCTCGAAGGTACGACAACCCTCATCTAGTTTCATTGTTTATTCAACGGCCATAGTTGTACCAACAACAAAACATTGAATAACTTCCTCATAACTCTCAAATGAACATGTTAATGCCAACAGTTACGTCGGAGGCTAATGGTTGTTATTGTTGAAACAACAAAACGCATGCATAATACACGGCTTTCACTTTATTGTCAACTAGAACGCTTCATTAGTTGGTGACAATTTTTCTGCCGGCGAAACTGTTTTAGCCTCATGGAAATGAACTAATCTACTATATTATCTGCGAATTTGAAAGTCGCATTCAGTTACGACTAACTGAAACACCTATTTTTACCTTCCGTCGCCATTAGGTAAGGAATGTATTGTCTTTGGTCAAAAAATTCGGTGCTGAGTTTTTAATGAATAAGCACGTTTAAAGGTCCCTAGAATCCGATTTTACTATTTTTACGATGCTGTCTGTCTGTATATATATATATATATATATATATATATATATATATATATATATATATATATATATATATGTGCATGTGTGTGTGTGTGTGTGTGTGTGTGTGTGTATATATGTGTGTCAGTGTGTGTGTGTAACAAAATGTTCGTCTACGATAACTCTAATACTACAATTCCAAAAATTATAATTCTTTCGTATTCCTCTTCGTTGCATCCATATGAAGAGCTGATTAGATTTTGGTTATAATTGGTCAACCGGAAGTACCCTCATTTGAAGATTTTAACAGTTTTTCTTGTAAAAACGATGTTAAATATCATTTTTTCACATTTAATGTTATTATAAATATTAAAGAACATTGTATTCTTTATACGATATGACGACATTTTATACTTCATATTAAATGGATATAGAGTTATAAAATTATAAAGAAATTAAATTTCATAAATTAGCTTGCTATGCTAGAAACAGCTACTATTAAGAAAATTCTGATTGAAAGATGTCAGTGTCAATTGACAGTATATTTGTGTTGTAATTTTACCCGAAATATAAAATATTTTTGCTCGAAACTTTCTATATGGAATTTGTATAAAATGCGTACCAATGTCAAAAAGTAATGTACATACAAGAAATTTAGAATCTTTTGCAAGGAACTTTCTGTACGGATTTATAGAAAATACCGCATCTACTGACTGTGTTCGAAAACAGGACTGGTAAAAAGTTACCGTGTTTGAAAATTGTACAATATCTACCAGATCCATCTACCAGATTCATGAAGAATCTAATCTCAAAAAGAAGGTAGTGATGCAAAGCGAAGCGCACGCGTTAAAAGTTTGTTAACTATATCAAATTTCTAACCTGTTTCAAATTTTCAAATTTTTTATAGGCTATGGATCTACCCTGTTTACCACTTGCGTTCTTAAAATATCGATTCCGGTAGCTATAACCTGATAAGCAACTGTTTACCGGTAACAGTTCAGCGGTAGAATTTTCGTAAATGCCTCATATAACTAACGGAAGGTAATGTGCTGGCCACATCAGATTTTTTTCGTATTGCTAAGTGCGGTGTTTCTCTAGTTTTTATATATTTAGCTTAAGTTATATTTTTAACTTCAGATCAATAAATAATTGAGATAATAAAGAAGATTAAGAACCAATAGGTATCAACAATTACTCAAAATTTCAATCAAACAGATGTTTCAGTATACTCTGTATCTTCATATTTTGAGAGAAAACTAATGTGTGTCTGTATGTTGTGACAGATGTAGATAAAAGAGTTTACCGAAACGTCGGTTATGTAAGAGAATACATAATGCTTGTTGACTGATATTTACAGTAATCGTTAACACCTAATCTATACCACAGTTGAAAAGTTTCCCATATTAATAATAATAATTACAAATGTGGAGAATATATGCAAAATAATTTTATTTATTCTGAATGTAAAACTACAAGAAGAGATGTTCCATTTTAGGTCCTTTCTTATTTATAATTTATATAAATGACCTTCCAAAATGTACTACTATAAATAATATACTTCTGTTTGCTGATGATACGGCTATTCTGTGCAAATCTAAAAGTGAATCTGAACTGATAAAGTCGATACAAAATTCTCTCTCATCGCTTGAGAAATGGTTCGTCGATAATAATATGAAAATGAACACAGATAGAACATAAGTAATAAAATTTGGTAATTATTCAAATAATTTAACAATACTGAATCAAAATTTAGAAAAATCAGAACAGCTGCACTTCTTGGACAGCATTAAGTTCCTAGGACTGAATATTGAAAAAAAAAAAATTAAATGGAAAATGCATACAGAGTTCTTGAGTAAAAAATTAATAAATATGTCTACATGTTGAGATACCTAAAACATTAGTTTGCACTGAAACTTTGCTCAACATCTATTATGGTTACAATCAAACCTTATGTATGGAATTAAAATATATCATTACGGTATATTTTTAAAATTCAAAAAAAGTGTGTTCGAATAATTAGTGAAGTTAGCTCTCGATATATATTCTAGAAGCTGTCATTTTTGTCAAAAAATTCGAAAATCTGTTTGAAGATATGTTGAGGATACACGAGTACAATACGAGAACTAAAAATGAATTTTATTTTATTTTGGAATCATAAACTTGTTTATCCGCCCTCAAAAACGTGCGCAATTTGGCTTTTATCGCCCGAGAGCTTATAAAGTTGCCATAAGCAACAGTCAGTCAAACGTCAAAATCGTCGTTTTTAGATAAATGTCAGACAACATAATAATTTCGATAAATCACATTTTTTGAACTGCTCGTAAAACTACTCGTATCCTTTCTCGTTTACGTCTTTTCACTTCTGTCAAACCAACTTGCTCTGGGCAGCGTCAAATTCATTCGACATTTCTTTTGAATAGTCGATATCTTCCATTTTTATTTGACACTAAATTAAAATTTGATATAAACAAACAATATAGCTAGAAACCACAGCATACTTAAAATTCACAACGCCAACACAACGATACCGAATATACCCATTGAATCCTTGAATTTCGAGAACCAAAATAAAATAAAACGTTATATGTACCACGGGCATAATCAAGATTATAGCACTCGGGAAAATTAAAGCTCTCCGCTACGCGTCGAGCTTTAAACATTCCCCCGTGCTACAATCTTTTGATTATGCCCTTAATACATAAATAACTATAATATAATGCGAAGTAATCTATCCGTTATTCACCAAGGAGTTATAAATAATCTCATAAAAAATTTATAATAATGTACCCAAAAAATTAAAGATTTACCAATGACCAAATATAAACAATCATTAAAACTATTTCTGTTAGATAAAGCATACTGCAATATTAATAAAAAAAATTCTTAATTATGTAACAATTCTCTGACTTATTCTTGTACGATTGTGCTATTTTGAATAAATAAATATTATTATTATATTGTAAGAAAAATCAGTTTATTTTAATAAACTCAACAGTGTCTATCGTTAGTTTAACAATTGAAAGTAAACATACTGATGTAAATATTACATAAGTAACACGTCAAGTTTGAGTCCGAACCATTAGAGCAAAATGTATTTACATATCCAAGAAAGCAATCAAAATAAAAAATGATGAAAAAGACAACAGCATTATGATAAACGACAAAAGACCTCTTACATTTATCAACCGATAATAATTCAAATGTTGGTTATTCAATTGATTGCTAAAAATAATACACTTCAAACTAGTATAACAATAAATCATACATGTAATAAAAACTTTTCACTTAATGCAATATTTAAAGTAGAGATAATTTATATTTTACAACGAAACATATGTCGTGTATCAGCACAGCGTAGATAAACAATAGGCTAACAAATTAGGCTGCATGTATGCTAACGATAGGCGTATATTTTTATGGATTTACAACATGTTGAAGTAACGTCAAACACAGACACGTTGCACGCATGGATCGATAGCTGGGTAAAATTATATCTTATCGCATGTAAACGTGTCCAATGTTAATGCGAACATATGTCGGACGCGCGTAATCGCACACATCTATAAATATCGTTATCGACATGCCAACCGATCAGAAATAAACGAGTGCTTGACTTCCATGGCTCTCGTGGCTGCGGATGTAGTCCGCTGCTCGACACGTGGTTCGCTTGTTAGCTGCCACGACCAGCGGCCACGCCAAATTATGCCAGCGGATTGCTCTATGATTGTAGCTATTCCACGAGATCACAGAACCGATAGAAATACATTATCCAAGAGGAATATTTTTAAAGTATCTACTAACAGGGCCGATCCTAACATATCAGCCGCCTTTGTTCTTATATAAAAATGCCCCCCCCCCCATTTTATTTTATTTTATATTTAAGCCAGTCATATTAGAATAGGGAAGTTTTGACCTCTCTGATTGGCTGAAATTGAAGACAAGAGACAAGTTTACTTAAAACTTGCGTTGATGCGAGCACCATCTTCTGAATGACTTAAATGGAACAGAGCATAGTTCTAAAAACAAGTTTAGTGAATAGGCGTAAAATTTAATTATCTACAAGTTTTATTTGAAACATTTTTGTCTAAAATTAATGAGGAACTTTTACGCAAAGATAAACTGATTTCCATTGTTAAATGCCTATGGCTCGCTTTTTGATTAACACCCTGTACGTATGTATATCTGTATCAAGAGTTGGGTAATTTAATGAAAATATGTTACTCTGATTATATTCCTTAGGGTTTTTTCTAAAGGTTTTTGATTACAACAAAGAAAAGCTTGATTAAAACAAAGAAAATTTGATTACAATAATTAAAAAGCTTAATAATTACGTAAAAAAAATTATTATAGTATTACTGTCATCGTTTACTGTAAAAATTCATATTTTTTATTTTTGCTTTTAATTTTTTTCTTGGAAAAATTTTCTCAAAGGGGCGCAAGATTTCTAGTTACTGATAGATACCCAGTCTTTTAATAAAATAAACTATATACCTATTAGGATAGATATGTTACCAGTCAGCCAAACCAAGTATTTAAAAGAATAATGCTTTATTAATAAGTTTATTTCATAAATTGTTGATATTTTTAAAATTCTTAAATAAGTATTATTTTTTTTCTATAAAAAGTTAAGATGGTTTTGCCGTCCCCAAGCTTGACCGCCTTTGTTCTGGGAATAAAATGAACACCCGCTAGGATCGGGCCTGTCTACTAAATGTCTAGAACTGCATTCTCTATAATAAATTGCACCCAGAATTTAATGCAGAGATATTGAATAGAAAGATCCGTCTGTCAATCTTTCAAAAAAATTCAATGTTACTGAAAGGGTTTTGCGTTGTTGGAAAAGAAAAATTTTAGGAGAAGATGCGACATCGCCGTTCTAGTTAATGCAAGGTGATATACAAGGTCTAATGACTTGCAAAGTTAACAATACAAGCTACAATTAATATAATTTACAAAGAACCTAAAAGACGTATTAATCGATATACCCAGGAATAGACGCAAAGAACAAGAAAACTACGACCGTATTTATTTAGGACTTTTTGGTAAGATAGTGTTTAGTTGGCACATTTTAAGTAACTGATCCAACTCACTCTGCATATTTTCTGGGTTAGTAGATCCAAACTATCGTCTTTCTCTTTTGAACAGTAACAGTTGCGTTCTTTGTGTATTTCTGAAGTTATTTATATATGTATGTTACTGCTAATATCCGAAATCCGTTAGAACGCATAATAACTAAGAAGTTCAGAAAGTATGCAAAACAACTTAAATAATAAAAGATGAGTACAGACTCCGTCAATGTTTGCCACTGTCTCGCTTCTTCACAGAACACGAGAAACAGCTGAAAAAAAAAGTGTCCAATACAACTAATTTTTGTCCAACATTAAACCTCAGCCCCTTCTTCATCCCAGTTAAAATCACGTGAATGTAATTCTTGCTGTCCCTCGAAAAGTTAGGGATGTTATATTAAGCATCGACGGGAGTCAACACGGAGCGAATCGGAGCGATTGGCTTCCGGCAAATCGCCAGTGTAGCGGTTTGTTTCGCATAATTCCTGAACTTCTTAGTTATTATGCATATTGGCTGATTTCGGGTATTAGCGATAACATATACAAATACAATTAAGTGATGGGAATAAAAATTTGAATTTGGAAGTACCAGAGATCAGTTCAAGATTAAACCTGAAGTACACAAATTAATACGGTCTTAAACTTATTCAAGCTTAAGGTGCATTCACAAATGAAAATTAGGTTTATTGTTTTTGTTTAGGTTTAAGTAAGTGATTCATAAATGTAAGTTTAAATTACCTGAAAATTAGTTTTTATATGTACAGATATCTGTGTAGGTACATGCTTCAAAATCAAGATTAAAATATCGGTAGAGCAGTACTCAACAAGACACCTGTGCGCCGTGAAACTGTCATTCGCTTGATATTATTAGTTATATTTCGGCAATTAAGTTATGACAATCTCCATGTTCTTCTCGCATTTGTTTAAAGTCGAATCCACCTAGTGGATACTAAATAAAGATGTGTGTATATATCTATATCATTTCAGACTCGTTCTCATTGGTGAAGTTTGTGACGACAAACTAAATAATAAACCTAAAGTTTGAACCTTGCAATGTTTAGCTTTATGATTTGGATTTAGAGACTCTAAATTCTGAAGTATGAATGGAGTCATTACATAATATGCGGTCAAAGCCTTTAAATCTAAAGTATAAAACATAAATTTAAACCTAATTTTAATTTGTAAATGCACCTTTATTCATGTAACAAACTCTGACTACTAGTAAGAGACTACTGCGGAATAAAGTTCTCTTTTAATTGCGGATCTGATATTTAAGGATCGTTGCCATATCCCTTGCACTCCTGACAATGTTTTAAACAGAAATAAATATTGCTGTCTGTAAAATATACTATGTTTTTCTGCGGTTTCGGGACAACATAAAGCCAAGCATAGTATACGAATATTACGGTTTGATGTTTGTTAGTTAAACATTTATAATACCGTAGTAAAATATAAAATAAACTTACAAAGTGCCATCTTGGTAACAAAGGCTGAATCCTGGTTTCCACTTAAAGTCCGTAATAGACGTGTCGGGAATATTGGTTCTGATATAAGTTTATAGAGTTCAATGAAGCAAGATGATAGTTAATAGTAATAAGTTTGTCTCGAGCGCGATGCGATCGTCGAGGCAAGTGCACCGTGCAACAATTTGCGCTTAATTGATGAGGTAATCCCTGCCGTAATGTATTAGGTGTATTAGATTTCACGGAGAGAGTGGAAAGCAACGCAAGTAGAGTAGTGCATTTATCCAAGACGGCGTGGTCGATACGTTCGTGTCCGGGCCTTGTTTGCCGCCCGTACATATTTCATCTGGGCCGTTGAGAATGCTAGCAGCTGTCTTTTAATCTGAATATATCACGTGAATTATTGTCATTTTTAAATCGATCGGCGACCATCACTCGCGATACGCTTGTAGTGGAGCTGTTGAGCGCCGCCATTTAAAAAGGTGTGCATGCTTGATCGCCCGTACAATCGCTTCTTCGCTCCAGGATGATTAATGTCTGGAAAATATGTTCACAGTTTCGTTATTTTCTGCCTGTTGAAAAGCTTCTCCGGCTGCGCTTGTTCCCGTGTTTTTGTGCCGTCGCTACTCGTGGGTTACTTTACTTCGTCTTCCAACGACGTCCCGTTTTGTTACGGCGAGGTGATAAGAAATATTTCGTTTAACTTTTTGACGGCGGGTTTGAAAGCCTCGTTATTTTTGATTGCTGCAAAACCTCCCATTCCACTTTTTCTACTCAATCCAATATACTTGACGACCCCAGCGAATAGCTGTGCACATTAAGATTCTGGGGCTCTGCATACTTGTATTTCAGAGGCAAACTACGAGCCCAAACTCATAATAGTTCGGCTAGTTTTTATTTTCAATAAACAAATTATAAAACTTACGCTAATGGTGAGAAATTTCTACAAGCTCTGCGCATTCTTATGTTAGAATATTGTTTCCAGTATCTTGTGAGATATGTTTTACCATAAATATTAAATTTTTACCTCCCGTCATACCGTACGTAAAGGAGGTAATGTTATCGGTCCAAAAATTCGATGGTGAGTTTTCAGTAAATAAACACGAATTAGGGTCCCCACAACACGTTTTTACTATTTTTACGATGATGACGATGTGTGCGTGTGTGTATGTGTGTATGTGTGTGTGTGTGTGTGTGTGTGTGTGTGTGTGTGTGTGTGTGTGTGTGCGTGTGCGTGTGTGTGTGTGTATGTGTGTATGGCGATTTTTTCGTCCACGATAACTCTTACAACAAACCGCCGAACATTTCTATTTTCCGTATTTAAGCTTTCTACATTCATATAAATAGATTTTGGGTAAAATTGGACAATCGAAAGTGATACTTTATTTGAAGTTTTTAATGAAAAATAAATTAAAATATAATCCAAAGTTTTCAATTTTAGTATTTAAGACTCTCATAACAAGGAGAATAATATATTAGATTTTGGCTTAAATTAATAAACCGGAAGTGATACTTTACTTGAAGCTCTGAACAGATTTCCGTGAAAAATATATTGATATATTTCAAAACTTGTCAAATTATTAAGACTTTTATATTAATGAGAACAACATATTAGATTTTTTCTAAAATTAATAAACCGGAAATGATTTTACTTGAAGCTCTGAATAGATTTTCGTGAAAAATATTTTATGATATACCAACATTTTTCAAATTTGGTATTTAAAACTTTTATGTTAATGAGAAGGACATATTATATTTTTTCTAAAATTGATAAACCGGAAATGATACCTTAGTTAAAGCTCTGAAGAGATTTTCGTGAAAGATATATTATGATATATTCCAAAACTTGTCAAATTTGGTATTTAAGACTTTTATATTAATGAGAACGACGTATTAGATTTTTTTCTAAAATTGATAAACCGGAAGCTATAAACAGATTTTTTTGAAAATATATATTAATACATGATCCAAAACTTACCAAATTTGGTACTTAAAACTCGATTTTGACTATACTTATATGATAAACCGGAAGTGGTACTTAATTTGGAGCTCTTAACAGAATTTCGAGGAAAAACATAATAGAATATAATCCAAAATTTCGTATTACAGACTTTTCTATTTATTGAAACGAGAAATCAGATTTTGTTTACAAACGATCAATCGGAAGCTCATTGCTAATCATGGAATTGACGGAAGGTTATGTGCTGGCCACATCAGATTTTTACGAAGAAGTTTTTTATTGTGCCAAAAGTAAAGGGATTCAGTAGAAGATAAATCTAATCGAAAAAAAAATTGGAGAAAATTCTATGTTTGGATGAAACGACACTCAGTCGCAATTAAAGTGTTGAGGACATCATATGTTTAATATACTTGTAAATGTTGAGTCCAAATTTAAAATCATTCGTGAAAACTGGATATTTGAACTTGATATATTTTTCCTCTAAGGTAATGATGATAAGTCGTCTTGCATTGAAGATTAGTAACACACTTGATGGGACTGTATATGAATCCAATCTTCTTTTTCTTTTAAGTTGAGATTAAAATCGTTTTCGCAGTCTTGCGTAAGTATCACGCACTTGATAAAAAATTCAATACCAGAGGGATGTTAAAATCGGTGGCAAGGTTGATGCACGCGCTTGCGTACGCGTCGGCCATGTTGACTGACGTTCGGGTGGTAGCAGCGTTAGCATCAGCTTCGTCTGAGCCTGATTAGGGAATTTAGCACGGTGCATGGTATTAGGCTCATGCAATATCCAAACAGTCTAATGGTTTGGCCGCGACCCAGCGTCGGCAACGTCGAGACGCACAGGGAGATGAAGTAGTGGTGGCAGCGTTCGTGTTCTTCTTAAGTAGAGTAAACTTACCTCCCTGGGGATCACCTCGCCTTTGAAGAAGCCGCCCTCTCTAAAATATTCATCGCAAGAAATTTTACTTGTGTGTCCCATAAATAGTAATTCATTTCGTAAGTTGGCGTTATTTAAAAGTCCTGCAGCAATTTTGGATTCCATTAGCTCGTGTTAAATATTTACAGATCCCTGTGGGGGCTGGTCGATTTTTACTGAACATGTGCCGAAGTGATTATAAATTATATTTTCATAACGTTCCGCGACGGCATGAAACATTGATCGAGCTTAAAGCTCTGACTGCCAGGCCTCTTCTCTGTTCGGTTCCCAGCTCCTCTGTTGCACAACGATCCGAAACGCATACCCCAGTCCCAGCCCTGAGCCGCAATGGACGATATTGAGGATGCACGCCTCGCTGATCACCTTGTTCCGCAATATATTGCCTCTGCTATACCGACCTACATGTAAAATTTACTCCCCTCTGCCAATATTATCTACCACTACACTGCCTACCCAACCCTCAAAAAGAAACTAACAATAGCTACTTAAGTGTTCTTGAAGAAGTAGTTCCTATATTTTTTGTCTATAAAAAGATAAAATTGAATTGAAGTATATTGAAAATAGTATATGGAAGAGAAATGTATACGTTATTCGAGTATTTCACCATTTAATCGGTCTAATTCTCTAAGGCCCACTTTTACAATTGATGGATCAACAGACGGACAAACAAAGAATAACTTTGTTGCAAAATTCTTGTCTGCGTTTTGTGTACGGTGTGCGTAAATACGATCACATATCTAAATACCGCAAGATTTCTAACATGCTCTCCGTTGAAAACCGTTTCAAATATTTTTATTTATGCTTAATATATAAAATTATATTGACAGGTACGCCATCCTATTTATTTGACAAATTAATAACTAAAGAATACAATTATTCTCTTAGAATGAAGCATTTGTACATTGTGCCAACCTACAGAAAGTCAAAATATAAAGGTGCGTTTTCATATATGGCCCCGACTTTATACAATAGTGTTCCTGACTATCTGAAGGTGCTTTCTTTAAATAGTTTTAAAAGAAATGTTAAAGCTCTATTAACTTCATAATTTTTCTCATTTTTATATCATTGTTATCTATTTTGTGCTACATATTATTTTTCGTTAATGTATCTTTTTTATTACTTTCATTATTTGTACTTGTTAAAGGTTTTGTAACGTGTCTATTGGCTTTATATACATTTGTGTATTAATTTTTTGGTTAGGTGGAAGAGCAGCCTTGGGCTGAACCTCGCCGTTGATTTATATGTCAATAAAGTTTATTATTATTATTATTAACTACGGTATAGCTATCAGAGGTATAACTTTATCCTAGTAATTATACCTTCGATAAACACGCCTGTCTTTTACAATACATTTTTATCTATCAGGTACACTAATAATTACGTTAAATCACTGTAGGTTGGTACTGACACATTAAAATTATCTTCTTGTTAAACTATTTTTCTTCAATATTGTTATTATTTCTACCTTCTAATTAACATTTTTCACGATGGTAGATGATATAAATGATATTTTTAATTCTAACAGTGACGATGAAATTCGTGGTTGACATTTGTCAGACGTATGAATAACAACACATCGTTTGTGTTTACGTGGTATCCATAAGAACTAGGGGTAAAGTTATCCGAGGTTTATACGACCGATTTCCATGGGATACGAAATACTGGTGTTTAATACTATCTGACGTTTATCCGAGGTTTGTAAAATACAATTTTCAATTTTATACCTGGTATAGCGTTACACAAGGTTTATCTAATGATTGTAAAAGTGGCCCTAAGCAAAATTGTTAAAATTAACAACCATTTTCAGTTGTTAATTTCAATGTCAGTTGCTAAGTTCAAAATCACAATTCACTATTACATCAAGTTGCTAAAATTTAACAACTAGTCTTTACGTCGAATTGTTAATCTAGCAACTGCATTTCTCTCGTTGTTAGTATTGAAAAATCGTTGATAAATGCTTTTTCTTGTAAATTTTGTGTTAGGAAATAAACTTTTACTGGAAATAGAGGGATGACAGCAAAGGTAAACTATTTATAAACTAATATATACTTACATGCCCAATAAATATAAACATTTTTAAACAATATTTATGCAAAGAAATTTGCGAGATGTTAGTAATCCATTCCCGGTCCTGATATCTGGAAAAAAATATTTACAGAGATATTCAAACTGAGCAAGTATCGTTTAATTCGTGAATTGGATGTCTCACGCTTCAAGCATACTGAGTCAGTATATGCCCGAAGGTCTCATGTTACAAGATGAAGGGTTTACATTTATTCCAAATTTAAATATTTTAATTCCTAATATTGAACAAATTTTCAGATTCTTTTCCAAAAAGATCTAAATTCAATTTCTTGAAATTTATTTTCATTTGTCTTATACACATTTAAATTTAAACAGCCATTTCAACAATATCAAATTTATAGTATTTTTACTGCTAAAACTGCTAGACGATGGTCATGTGTCATTCCTGATTATAAAATTCTTGAAATTTCAAAATCGATCGCATAGAATTGAATAAACATGTATACTAAATTGGAGAATTTCATCAGATTCTCCCAACACTTAATTTCTACGACTAGCTATGGGTCTTGTAAAGAGATTGCAGGGAAAAATTTCAATTTTTCAAGTCAATCATCCATTTGCAAAATTTCCAACTAGCAGTTATCAGAACTGAAATGTAAAACTAGCTTTGTTATTTAATTAGTCCAAAATTATCATGAAATCTACCATTAGAGAATAATGTTCTGCGGAACATCTTGTACCTCAAATTTTCTTATCATTCATTATTAAAAACTCAAACGTCAAACGTATCAAAATCTATCACTTTAAGGTTGTGAATAGAGTAGAAATATGTACAAATATTGAGAATCGACATGCCCTTTAACTCACTTGTTAATAACTTCATTGCTATATTTAACAACGATTGTTCAGAACGACCAGTTTTAACAAAGTCGTTAATTATGTATTTACTAAATACCAATCGAATGACAGTTGTTATAAGAGTTGTTCAAATTCGTTGTAAACTCTCAGTTGTTACCTAACGACTATGTTAACAACTATCTTAGTGAATTAGGCCGAATATTGGGTTACATCGTCTTTATTAGTTAACAGATCTAATTCTATTAGGTATTATACTCATAAACCACGCACATTCTTCTCTTAGATTGTTGTTTAATATTGTCGGTAATTACAAGAACTGACGTAACAAATTTTAGTAATTTTGTAGGACACCATTTTAAAGTTTTTTACAGAATTTGAATGAGCGCAGATACCTTATAAAACTAACAACGTATGCCGAATGGTTATATTTACTGGTAGAATAATTGATGTGACAATTTGACCAAGTATACTTGTCTCAAATAATTAACTATTCTCTACAATACTGAATTGGTACGGTGGCACAAGGTATAGGTATTAAAAGATCAAATTCACTTTTATGACATAATATGTACTTTTATAAAACACACAAGAAAGTTATATAAATTGCAATGAAATTTTTAATAAAATACATTGAAAATAAATAAATTAATGAATGAAAAAAAAAATAGTTCGCCCTATCATTTACAGGTAATTCTTTTGTAAATTTGTACAGGAAGTGGTGTCTAATGTATCTAATTTGACCAATTCAAATATAGAACTCTATTGATCTCCAGAAAATACAGCATTAAGCATTAATGAGAAGTTAGTCAACTTTATGACAGGAGAGAGTGGAAATCTGTGTTGAAGAAATAAGATAAGTCAGGCGCAACGTAAGTTTATATTTCATCGAGAAATATTCCATCTTGTGTACCTACCTTGAATTATTAATCAAGAGCTCGTTGGCTGCGCGATAAAAAAGAGAAGCGAATAGTGCGACAGTCAGCTGTTTGCGAACAGTACGTGCACAAATAGTTTCAACAGTTTTAATTTTTTCTCCTAACAATCAAAACACGTGACGAACACTCAGGCGTTTTTGTCAACATTGTGTTTTAATATAATTTAAAATTTTAATCTAATTTATAATTCAATTTACTCACACCTATGCTGTGTTATTTTTACGCCAACGAATTTTAATTGCTTAAAAACAAAAAGGGAAAACCCAATTTCATAGTAACACGTAATTTCCAATGTGCATAAACTTTGCTTGTTTTTGTTTAATTAACATTGTATATTTTCCGTGTTCATGCAAGTGTTCCAACCCTAGCCCTTTTTGATAGTGCTTGTGTTGTCTAGTTCCGTCCCCTTCTGGTGTGCCTTTGTGCCCGACAGCGGCCGTGGAAAAAAGCGAAAATTTATCTTTTAATTACCATATTGAAATTGCGTTCCCGTTGCCTGGAATTGTTTAATTATTGTAAAGTGGATTTGCATGAGAGAAGGGTGGGTGCTGCGGGGCCCAAAGGGAGCGGGGCGACGCCCGCCAGAGGCGCCGCGGGGATATTGTTTCTGTTGTGCCTTTGTACCACCAGCCAAATTAATTAAATACCATATACTTTGTACTTTCTGCTCTGCATAAAAGAACACACAACGTTCGCACGACCAAACACAATCATGAGTTTTATTTTTAATATCTTTTTAAATATTCATTCACTATCTACTAAAACTATTTCGCTAATCTTTTTTCATTAAATAAACTCTATTTTAAAACTGTTTAACTACTCGGCGTAATTATTTCTACTTTACACTCAATGAAATCATTATACCTGCTCTGCAATATGTCTTTATGTAAAATGGTATTATTATTCTTTCCAGGAAGGATCTTTCTTTCTACTACGAGTATAAGGTAAACTTTTCCCATTTTTCTGACTTTCTACAAATACCTAATTTGTTTTTCTTCTATATTATATTTATTGTAGTGTTTCTCCATCTTTGCTCAACTGTGGTGTTCTGTTAATATTACAATCAATTGAGACGTATATTTAAAGACCATCCAACAGAGGAAAATGATAAGGCACATAAGCTGTATTATTTTTGGTCTAAATCTCCGTTCGTCTCAGTTCACTTCAGACAAACTCAGTAAATTGTTGTTCTTTGTATCCTAACTGAGCAGAGCGGTACTGGGTGTACTCACATTTATAAAGTTCGACAGGGAGAGTGGAAAATGTTGACGTAACATCAAAACTGTCAGCATTATAATACAACCCATTTGGTTCATTTTTGTTATTTATCAAAATTCGAAGTATAAATTGTTATTTAGCAATATAAAGCAATTGAATATATACAATGAGTATAATAAATAAATTATACCTCTTTTTATTGTCTAAGGCCCGTTCCTACCACCTACAGTTAAAGTTACCTTTAGTGATAATCAACGGTTATATTTTATGTTGCAAAACTGTTCTTACCACTTTTGGTAAGAACTTATTGTTAAAAGTTAAAATGTTGTTCGTATTGCTTCTAACCATCAGTTTAATTCTTAACTAATAGTTAATATACCGACACTTTAACTAGAGCTGGTAGGATTTTTATAATAGTATGATGTATTAATAGTCACGGCAATCGTAGAAACGCCGTCTTTTCAATAGAAAAATGCAGAATGTAATACCAAGAACTAGCAAAACTTCCAGTACACAATGAAACACAAATTATCAACGCCAAAATCACCTTAACCGCCACATGAATGAGAAAATGGCAGGCAGGATCGGCTCAAGCTACAGGCAAGCAAGGCGACCGCCTGGGGCGAAATTGGTTTTAGGGCGACTTTTTGGAGATTTCTTTTTCGTAAAATAAATTAATAAATAAATTAAGATTTGTCTATGAGTGCAGTTTTATGTAAAGATTCTGGGACTAAATTGCGAATTTGGGTTGCTTTAAGCATAATCTTACAATTCCAGTAACGATTACTTGCAGTGAAACAATTTTCAGCAAACAAACTAGTAATTAAATCCTATTTGCATTCTACTATGAAAACAAGGATGTTTAAATTTATTGGCGTTTATATCAATTAAAAACGATATAGTATCAAAATTAAACACTGAAGAAGTAAAAACTACAAAACTGCAACAAAAGCTCTTATTGGAATCCTGTATAGAAAACTGCACTCATTAACCTATCAAAAGTTTCCGGAAATAGGAGCTCGCAATGCATATAGAAATTTTACAAGAGTGCAAATTTTTTTATACAAAACAAGATTCTTATATTTTTTACCTAGGATGAACTGTTAAATAGTTACATTAGATATTTAGTTGTGCTATTATTTTATACATAATTAAGTTATACTCGTATAAAAAAATTTCTTAAATAAATTTCATCAGTATAATAAATTTTAATCAATGAGAGGAGGAATCTAAAGTTTTCGGCAGGGGCGCTCAAAAGTCTCGGGCCGGCTCTGTGACATGTATAGTCAAAAAATTCAAATATTGAAACATTCATTACTGCAGTTACACTACCATTTCCATTCCATTTTTCACCGTTTAGTTCAGTAAATGAAGAATTTTATCCTACAAAAGGTCGGGTAGTTCTAAATTTTTGATATGTTGTATAGGATGGTTGGTTAATGAAAATTCCAAATTTCCACAAATCCCCTTCCTCCGCCATCTTGTAAAAACCACCATAAAATAGACGCTTTTCTCAGTTTTTCACCTATAACTTGTATCTAGTACATTTTAGCGAAAAAAAAGTTATTTGCCGACTTGTAGATGATTAAATTTCCTAAAAATTTGATACGAAAAGTTTTTTCCACGATTCATAGCAACGGAGCTATGAAGCTCCCAAAAAAGGCAACAATTGCGCACTTAACAAAATTTTGAGTTTCTTTCCATTTTACATTGCAATAACCACTTTTCGACCTCTGTTTACTGGATTAGTTGGTAAGATGGAAATAGAGTACACCCTTCTGTAACACATACTAAGTTTAGTCATTCTTGCACCAGAAATTGATAACGTGAATATCAACTCGGGGAAATAGAGTGTATGTATTTTATTTGAAGTCTACACAATGTCTAGGAGGTAATTATCTTCCTATAGAGGTAAATGAAGGTATTAAAGCTTGTCTGTGATGTTTGTATGTAAAATCCCGGGCTTTCAACCTGAATACTTAACATTAATTTTAGAACAAGAGCTGGAATTTGGGTGCGGTAATAAATCGTGTAAATTTGTCCGGGACGCCACTGAAAAGGGCGGAATGGCAGAAGGGTGTAGGGCTGAAGGGCGTGCCGGCATGCAGCAACCACGCACCAATTTTCTATCCGGTCCGCGGTGAATTGATGTATGTAAAGTACGTTTCTGTTCACACTGACTAGCGTGGTTATTCATGTACATTACCTTAAATGTACTCATTTTCCTATCAACCCCTACTAAGCCCGCACTTTTCTTTATCGCATTGTTGCAGTGACAAGTAAATTATTAAATAAGTCCAAAGCGCCCGCATAGCAGCTGATAATATTCATTAATCACCGCAGAATTAGGAAGTAGATCCTATCGCGCATTTTGCATTATGACTACTGTTTTTTAATCTCCTGATTCTTTTCTCCTCCGCATTTATAATTCGGATTTTGCATACTTTCCTTGCACGCAATAGATCCGTTTGCCATTTCGATAGTTTTATTACATCAGATAACATCGAATGAAATTTATTTGTAATGTAATTTTTGTGTAAATGTTTTCATTGATATATGTGGACATTTATCAAAACAACAATGGATCAAATCTGTTATACATATTTTTAATTTGTAAAATGCAATAAAATTTCCGTTCTAAAATAATAAAAATGTCCAGTGGAATATGTACAACAGTTTTACGGCTGACTAATTTTTCAGATTCATGAATTGAAACACGTTTTAGCGTACGTTCGAATCAATAACTAGGGAATACAAACAAAATAAAATTACCAAAACATATTTCATACGAAATAAAATTATGGCTCTCATATTTCCACTCCAGTAAAATTTGTTTCAACTTTAAATTACGCCAGATAAGCAACACGTTTAGAGCTTTATTCGGTTATTTCCACTGGGTTCTTTTATAACAACCCAAAGCAAAACGTACATTGAAACAGTAAATTTTTCTAAAGTTGTCCGGTCAAGGCCCTCTATATCATGAACAAATTGGCATACATTTATCTCTCTCATTTGCAAAGACTACAAGCGTGTGCGTTAAGGACGTATATAACACGCTTGTCTTTTAAAAATACATATTATTTCAACATTATTAGGACATTCCATTTCAAGCCGATGATCGTTATTGACAATACTTTTGCTGTAACGTAAGTTTATTTATTTCGTCAGATATATTACCTTGATTCATAGCAGTACGAATAACCTTATTTTCTGTCAGACACCTAGATCCGTAATCTTTCCTTTATATTAATTGCATATTTCCCTACAGTTCACTGTCATATTTATTGACTGAATGAAGTTACAGAATCGCTACAATGTTAAACTCGGCCATTTTTAAAACAATCCATGCACTCAAAATATTTTGTTTGAACTTGATTTAAGATGCATGCACAAATAAAAATTAGGTTTATGGTTTTTGTTTAGGTTTAAGTGAGTCATTCATAAATGTAAGTTTAAACTACCTGAAAATTTGTTTTGATATGTACAAACATCTATGTAAATGCTTCAAAAATAAGATTAAAATATCGGTAGAGCAGTACTCAACAAGACACTTGTGCGCCGTGAAACTGTCATTCGCTTGGCATTATTGGTTATACTTCAGCAATTAAGTTATGACACCTCCATGTTCTTCTCACATCTGTTTAAAAAGCCGAATCCTCCAATTGGATAATAAATAAAGATGGGTGTATATATCATTTCAGACTCGTTCTCATTGGTGAAGTTTGTGACGTCAAACTACATCATAAACCTAAAGCTTGGACCTTGCAATGTTTAGCTTTATGATTTGGATTTAGAGACCCTAAATTCTGAAGTGTGAATGGGAGTCATTATATAATATGCGTCTTTAAATCTGAAGTATAAACCATAAATCTAAACTTAATTTTCATTAGTGAATGTACCTTTAAGATGCATTCACAAATGACAATTAGGTTTAGATTTATGGTTTATACTTTAGATTTAAAGACATTGCAAGGTCCAAATTTTAGGTTTATGATTTAGTTTGACGTCACAAACTTCACCAATGAGAACGAGTCTGAAATGATATAGATATATACACCCATCTTTATTTAGTATCCACTTGGTGGATTCGGATTTTTAAACAAATGCGAGAAGGACATGGAGACTGTCATAAATTAATTGCTGAAATATAACCAATAATGCTAAGCGAATGACAGTTTCACGACGCACAGGTAGAGATGTGTCAATTCCCGAAATTTAAAGATACGGGAAAATTATATTTACGGGATATTTACAAAAAAAATCCGGGAAAAAAGTAACAAAATTACTTCCCGAAAATCGCGGATGAAGGAATTTCCGGGAATTTCCCGGGGAAAGATTTTTTGACGGCACATCATTACGCACAGGTTTCTTGTTGAGTACTGCTCTACCGATATTTTAATCTTGTTTTTGAAGCATTTACATACATGTCTGTACATATCAAAACTAATTTTCAGATAATTTAAACTTACATTTATGAATGACTTACTTAAACCTAAACAAAAACCATAAACCTAATTTTCATTTGTGAATGCACCTTTATTCTCGTGATATTTCTAAAGATAAAAATGTTCAATCATCGAACAAGATCTGTTACAATTTAAACATCAAAATTAGAGGAACAAATTATGTTCATAATGCCGAATATGTTGATTCTTCCTAGTGTGACAAACTGACTATTAACCCGATTTGACTTTTTTATCCCTGTGAGTTTATTTTTGGTGGAGCAACGGCCGATGATTGATATTTAAATAGAACAAATGGAGTTCTTTTTCTGCAAACAGAGCACAGATGTTTCAATACATGACAAAAACGTGACGACAGCTCGGAGCGGAGCAGGTTTATTGGTAAAGTTGTAGTTCATCTACTGGACAGTGCAAACACAGTAAATAGAAAATCCAGTACGAAATTCAATTTGATTTAGTTTAAACTGGATACAAAACAGTTTTCAATGACTCTCTAAATTCAATCAGTTTGCCTGTCACTGCACTGTACAATGTTCGCGTCTCCTACACGTGCACACATTCAAAGCAAAGTATTCACGCGTCAACATCGAGGAGCGGCCAGGAAATTCCCTCCAAACAGAAATCAATTCGTCAGCGTAGCCACACAATCCAATACATATAAATAAAGGAAACACACCTCCGAGCTTTCGGAAAGACATTCTACTAGACACGCTGAAGAATTCCATACAATAACTGGAAAAAGAATCTAGAAAAGAATACTGGGCAAACCAGATAGATAATAGAATAAATACACTAACATCGACTGAAACAAATGGCTAAGAGTCCAGAATGGCAAAATTTTACAGAGATACCTTGCAAAATACATTCGCGACTCTTACATTTATGATTGAAAAATAGTCTATAGAAACTTATGTACATGGTGACTCATTTTCGATGTTCTTTTAAGGTATCTCGGGTAATATTAACGATAGAGCAAAAAATTTTGCACATTCCAGGGTCAACTTTTTGAGAAAAGTTTAAGTCACCACAGAAATTTTCGAAAAGAATACTGGGCAAGCCCGATAGATAATAGAATAAATACACTGACATCGACTAAGACAAATGACTGAGAGTCCAAAAGGGCTAAATTTTTCAGAGGTACCTTGCAAAATACATTTGCGACTCTTATATTTTTGATTGAAAAATAGTCTATAGAAACTAATGTTTATGGTGTCTCATTTTCGATGTTCTTTTAAGGTATCTCGGGTAATATTAACGATAGATCAAAACAATTTGCACATTCCAGGGTCAACTTTTTGAAAAAAGTTTAAGTCACCACAGGAATTTTCGAACTTTTTTTGTTTCTGAACTACAGGCAAAAACTCGTTTTTCGCTCATTTCGAAAATATCTCATATCTTATTATTTATGATAGTTAGAGAAAAATTGTTATAACATATTTTCAACTGTTTTTTAGGTACAATAAAATGGCGTAATTAGATTTTTTGAAAACTTAATAATTCTCGAGATATCACACAAACTTATGATTTTTTAAATAGAAACCTATGTTTAAAATAGTCTCGTCGTTTTGCTTATTTCATAAGCCTTTCAGTGATATGTAACAAGTCTACATTCTTTTGTTTTAAACATGAATAAAAGAAAAATAATTAATTTAATGGGGTGAAAAAAATTAAAAAGTATTAAGAAACAAATGAAAAAATCAATAAAAACATTTGTTTATTTTGATTCTATAATTATTAATGTTCTAAAAATTATTCTTAACTGTTAACTAACTTATTATTTATCGACGCTACAGTTGGCTTTGAAAAAAATGGTTTAATATGCTTTTGAAATAAATAAATTAAAAAAAATGAGTAAAACTGCAAGAAATAATATTAGAAATAAACTATTGATGATTTTGAATTTACTTCTTTCATTTGTTTCTTAATAATTTTCAATTTTTTCACTCTAAAAAATTAATAATTTCTCTTTTATTCATGTTCAAAATAAAAGAATATAGAATTGTTATATATCATTGAAAAGCTTATAAAATAAGCAAAACGATGAAACTATTTTCAATATAGGTCCCATTAAAAAAATCATAGTGTTATATCTCGACAATTATTATTTCAAAAAATCTAATTCCGCCATTTTATCCTACACAGAAAACAATTGAAAGATTGTTAAAATAATTTTTCTCTTACTATCTTAATAAATAAGATATGAGATATTTTCGAAATGAGCGAAAAACGAGTTTTTGCCTGTAGCTCAGAAACAAAAGGATATCGAAATTTTATGTGGTGACTATTAAACTTTTCTCAAAAAGTTGACTATGGAATGTGCAAACTGTTTTGCTTTATCTTTAATATTACCCGAGATACCTTTAAAAATGAGACACCTGTACATTCCTAAAATATTTTACGGACCCGAACCTAATCAAGATAAATTCAATTGATTTTAAGTATGTATAAAAAAATATTACAAATACTTAGCTTATCTACTAAGTGAAAATCGATTTGTTATATCTAATGTTTAGTACTGAAACTAATTTAGGTAAACTGTGCATTGTTTGCGATTGTTACATTTTTGATGAGTACGTGCACAGTACCAGTAAACATCCTGTTAATTTTTGCCGCCATTGTTTACCATAATAATAGATGTATCAGTTTCTGGAAATGTATAGAATTTGATAGCGGCGTGTCAGTTGTATGAATATGATTTCCAATTAGTTGGCGATAATGCAGCTGTTGCTGTCCTAGTTCTGTCTCTCGTCTGGCAGTGTATATGTAACTGTCGCCATTTTCCATTGACCGCCAACTTGCACTGTTGCAAAATGGCGCAAAATTGAATATGGACTACAAGCATTAGGATGGAAATTGTTCATCAAAAAGCATTTGGTGTTGCACCATAAAAAATAGGTAGCGTTATTGACGCTTTTAAGTTGAAATTACCAAAAAAATACTCTTTGAACCATGCCCTAATTTTTATGGTATGCGGAAAAGAAGACCGCAGACAACAGTGGCAGCGGAAAATAATTAATCATTGCATCTTACGTGGAAAAAAGGGATAAAAATTTAGTACTTAGAGTACTAGTACTAAGTACGTTCTGAATGAAAATCCTTTAAAGTTTGAAGATACCCAACACAGTATTGGCCCGGTATTTTCATCTCTGGTTAAATGTCAGTAAAAATGAAAAATGTCGCATCGAAAAATTGACACATGTGTAATTTTCAGATACCCGGCCTAAGAAGAGTAATTACAACATCTTTACCGAATTAAAAAAAATGCATTTGATAGAATCTGTGGTTAATAAAGCTACCCAACATAGATTTCCAGTTGACAAGTTGATAAGTCAAACAATTTTGAAAATATATGTTTGTGACAGTTACTATTTTAGTTGTTAGTATTTTGTCTCTTATTCTCTTGTGAGATGGTCGTGGCATGGTGTATTCGTAAGTCCACTTTCGTATTTATGAAGAATTTTATCAAGGGGAATAACATATTAGATTTTAGCTGAAATTAATAAACCGGAAGTGATACTTTACTTGAAGCTCTGACCAGATTTTCGTGAAAACATATGATATATTCAAAAACTTTTAAAATTTAATATTTAAGACTTCTATATGAAGGCGAACAACAAATTAGATTTTGGCTAAAATTGATAATCCGGAAGTGACACTTTACTTGAAGCTCTCAACAGATTTTCGTAAAAAGTATATTACGATATATTCTGAAACTTTTCAAATTTGGTAAACTTTTCAAATTTGGTATTTTTAGATTTTTTACTAATAAGAACGATCTGTTAGATTTTTTCTAAATTGCTAAACAGAAAGTGATACTTTACTTGAAGCTCTGAATAGATTTTCGTGAAAAATATATTTTGATATATTCAAAAACTTTTAAAATTTATTATTTAAGACTATTAATTGAAGGGGAACAACATATTAGATTTTGGCTAAAATTGATACTTTATTTGAAGCTCTGAACAGATTTTATTGAAAAATATGATATGATATATTCCAAAACTTGTCAAATTTAATATTTAAGACTTTTATATGAAGGGGAGCAACATATTAGATTTTGGCCAAAATTGATAAATCGGAAGTGATACTTTATTTAAAGCTCTGAACAGATTTTCATGAAAAATATATTAAAACGATGATCCAAAACTCAAATTTGGTATTTAAAACTCGTGTATGATTTAAAACAACATTAGATTTTGACTATACCTATATAATAAATCGGAAGTGGTACTTAATTTGGAGCTCAGATTTTCGAGGAAAAACATAATAAAATATAATCCAAAATTTGGTATTACAGACTTTTCTATTTATTGGAACAACAAATTAGATTTTGTTTACAAATGATCAACCGGAAGTGATACTTTACTTAAAGCTCATTGATGTTTCAAACATGGGATTGACGGGAGGTCATGTGCTGGCCACATCAGATTTTTGATAAAACTTTCGTTCCGGTTAGAAATACCTGCGCTAGACAAGGACCTGTTTGAGGCTAGCTTCAAATGTTCAAATGCAAAATACAATGAGATAGGTACTTTTCACACGGCCCTATAGGGACCGTAAGCGTACGTGAATACAATCAAAGCCGCGTAGTGACAAATTTTGTAAGTAGGTTCACATCTACTGTATATTGTTGCAAGTCATATTAAATGTTTTAACTGCATATTGCAACATAAACATAACCTGTCTAGCATTTTTATTGTAATGTAACGTAGCCTCTGATTTGCGACTTTGATACGTTTATGTTTATAGTTCACGTAGAATTTTTGTATTTCTATTGTGTTGTGTTTAGACTTTAGACAGTTTATCCAGATAAGACAACCCGTTAAAGATATTCTCTATTCTAAAATGTTCTGCGATCTGGCAATTTATTTTTGTGCATGAAAGAGGAAAAACATGCAGCTTTACATCTGTTTCAATTATAATGCATTTGACCTTGAATGAAAAAATTTCGCCTGCAGCGCCTTTTTTTCTGGATATCTTTAATACCTTGCTTCATGAAAGTTTTGGTGTGAGCCGTTTTTGCCAAATGCGGACTCCTCTCAGAAGAAATTCGTAAATACGCCACTGAAAAAGCGGGATTGAATTCTGAAAGTTTGTAGTTTCGTAATGCGTAAAACATTATTTTGTTTGTTATTGAGGACAATAATATGTACTTTAGATGCAATCAGCATTTTACTTACGTAATGGAATTTCATTAGTATTAATTTTTTATCAATATTCGTCGCTTTTCTTCTATTTATGATAATCGTACAATAAAGATTTTATCTGTCGCATTTATCTGTTTACATCTGAGTAAGAAAATTGAAAAATAAATTGGTTATAACTGGGGGTGCGTGAGGTATTATGATTTGGTTAACTTATTAAAAGGTGCGCGTGCGGCGGTGCTGAGCCACTCCCAGGGCGCGGGCGCGTGTGCGTGCGATTGATTGGTACGCCGGAAGTTGCCACCGCTTCGCCGACTCACTAATACGACACGCGGGAAATTAACCAGAAGTGTGTATGCATGCATGCTTATTCCACATTAGGAATGATTTCTACGAGAACGTGAATAAACATTTATGCTTTTGTTTTAATTCGGTCAATGCTTTCAAATGCTGACTCATAACAAATTAATAAAATACTATTAACCCAGACGGAAAGTTATAATTCATCGTAAAGTCTTGCTCAAATTCGTATATCAATTCGCTAATATGATGAGATATAATGAAGAAGCATACGTTTAGTAGGTTGGTATTTTTAGCTTAAACTAAATTAAGCACTATAAAGACCAGCATTTTCGTCTATGGTAAACTGTTTGTTGTTAACTTATCTCTCGGTTACAAGAAAAATGTCACATTGTAATATGCTATAATATAACTGACAATAAATGATTGACATCCAGCAGAGGCGGACTTTGGCCTAGGCTAAAGAGGCAATAGCCTAGACCCAAAAATGTTAGGGGCCGGATTCAAACTCATGCTCGTTTTGACATATTTATTTTTATAATGTTTTATTTTGTTTAAATATATTTTGTATATAAAATGTATTATTTAAAAAAGTCCGTAATAATTAGGAAAAGATTTAATTTATGAGAGATATCATTATATCTTCGCTGCATCCAGTGTTATAGCTCTGTACCGAATTGAAGCCCCCCATATTATATGAAATTAGCGCGTTTATGCGCGCGCTGATATTGTTAAAGGCTGAACGACTGAACGCTCCCATTCAAATACGCGCGCGCGCGAACTACCTTCATTATACTTATGACTGACTACTTTGAACGTAAACAGATTTTTGAATTAAATAATATTTATTTAGCGTCTCGTTACTATTCATTGTTTTTCATTTTACATGTACTATTAATTAATGAATAACTCAAGTATAATTATTACAAAATTTAAAAAGGTAAAATAAACGCAGCACAAAACACCAGCTGCTGCGTTCGCATACGAAAAAAAAAATAAACTTAAAAATAATAAGATACAAAAAAAAATTTAAAGGGTACGTTATTTAATTTGATAATATCTAAAACTGGTAATCTCAGCACCGACTAGCTATTCACCCGACTATTTACTAGCCCAAAATAATTTTTTTGCCTAGGGTGCGAAATAATTTAAATCCGCCTCTGACATCCAGGTATTATAGGGTTAAAAAAACTGGATATACGGTGCTGTCAGTCATCAAACTGTCATTTTTCAAAATGATGTACGAAGAAAAAAATACATAACATTCAATATAAGTCTCAGGCAAATTTCCTATTTGCTTTTTTTGCTGCTACTTTTAATTAGCGACCTATACCTTGTTCTATTTAAGCCATTCAGTATTGCGGAGCATAGGGAATAGTTTTGGCATCTCTCATTGGCTGCAATTAGAGACAAGTTTACCCAATGTAATTTCGGCTATTTCAGATTTGCGCTGTTGCCAGTGCCATTTACTGAATGGCTTAAATGGAACAGAGCTTAGTCCAGTAACTATTCTCTAATAATTATATAACTACATGAAGCGTCAATGGACAGCATTAAAATAAAATCAGAACAATTAATATAATTAATAATAAGAAACATTAAATTAAACAGTTAAACGAAAATGACAATATACCCTTTCGACATAAAAAGATCTTCTGAAATTGTCACATTACCAAGGGCGAACCGTGAACTTTTGGGGCCCTGGGCTAATACTATTTGGGGGCGAACTAATTAACCATCTAACCGCCAGTTTGCCAAAAATACTCTTTTATTTTTTTTAAGCAACATGGTGTTTTGGTGTATATTTAGTCAAAGAGAGTAGGAAAATTAGCTTTAATTGCAATAGTTATGCATAACAAAGGATATCTTGTTATTCTAAAAGCAACTTTAAAGCTATGTGTTTAAAAAAGGCTTAGTAGACAATTTTAATTTGACACATAACAACGATCCGACAAATAATTTGCGTCTTGTAAGAGAATGACTATTGTATAATACTTATCAAAAATAAGATCAATCCCCCCTCTTCCACCTTCTCCCCCCTCCCCGGTTATTGGACTATAAAAAAAACATTAAAAATTTGGTAGATTCAATGGCTCGGTATTAGTTGCTGTTATAAAAACGAAAGGAAACCCAACAAAATATATTTCTTTATACAACAAATACCTATTAACAGTTTATAATTTTAATGTTTTGGTTATCGCACGGAGACTTTTTTGTCCTAAAATTAAAAATATTTTCAATGTTTACCTCATAAAATAACTGTATTATTTATTTTGCTCTGTATAAAACGTAACATAGTACTTTTCGTCTCGGATAAAAAATTTATTAATTGGATTAGAGAGTGCTATTTTTTCTAAAATAGATTGAAACTATTGTCGTACATAAACTGTATGTATTATCTTTGATAATCAAATTCTTAAGTCAAGAATAAATACTACAAAGAAAAGGAAAAACAAAAAAAACACTTATTCTTAAAAGTAATTAAATTGATTATCGATGCAGGATGTTAATACAATGTGTAGCATTGTCGAACTGACGCTGACTGTTGCACGGGTTATATGGATTGCCTGCAACGAGGGGCCCTTTGTATCTGCGAGGCCTTAGGCTACAGCCAATAAAGCCCATACCTAAATCCGCCCCTGCACATGACTGTTTGATGACTTTAACAACTTCCTATGTCCAGTTCAAATAACGCGATAAATATTGCTGTCAATCATTTTAAATGTAACTATGCTGCTAATTGCTAAAAAAACTCCCGGTATATCTAAATCTATAGAAAATAGATGATATGTCTGTCTCAAGACAAAAACAAAACCATCAGATGAAATACTGTTTTTTAACTGTGGATGTCTGTTCATTTGTCTACTATTTCATTGTTTGCTATAGTAGAATTTTATTTGTAATTCTTCAGTTGAAACAATAATTTAATTTACAAAATTTATGCCCGGTTTCACCAACATCGAATGGCCTATTCGTCGAATAAGTGAAAAACATAGCATTAAAATATGAGAGCTAGAATAAATACCGTCATTTGTGTTATGGTTTCGATGCGATATTATTCCTTTATTCGTCAAATAAGTTATTTGAAGATTTATTAGATGTTTGTGAAACCGGTCATTAGTATTTTAAAAGTTGCTAATAGTATTAGAAAACATTTGTTTTTCTACAAAAATACTTTGTGTTAAACTGGAAAGTATTCAATGTCGGATTTTCCTTTAGTACATTTTTATTACTTGCCTGTTTGATTTTTTTCCGAATTCGCAAAATTCTTTCGAGTGGTATGTGAAAAACAGTGTCCCGCCCCGCGTGTTTAAATTATCAATCAGATACCCGATCCTTTCCAATTAGAGCAAAAAGGGTGGAAAACAAAATCGTCAGATGTTCCGTCCATCTTCACCCTCTCACCCCGTCGCCTGAATAACGCCGACGTGGCAATGTTACGCCTACCGGATCAAACAAGCGAAAAAAATATCCCAGCGAATGGAAATCACAAGGAAACGATTACACAGCAACTACGCACTGCTGTTACTAGGCCCCAAACTCCAAAGCAAAGCTTAAAGTGAATTCAACCCTGTCGGGTGGATTTCGGATTATGAGGATTCAATTTCGCATTTCTCCAGCTTGGACGCTTAACTTTAAAAATATTTTGGTCATCATAAAATTTAGCAATCTAAGACATTTTTTGTTTATCCGGTAGGTACATGTCTGTTTAATCGGTAAGAAATACTATATTAAAAAATCTGGTGTGGCCAACACAATACCTCCCGCCATTTACAGCCCGAGTTACAAAGAAGATTAAGTTAATCCTTATTTTTGGATTAGCGAATTTTATTCTAATTTCCACAGTTTATTTCTTAAAATATAGTCTAATCTAATCCAAGTAATTATTTTTTTTAAACCCCTCAACAGGATTAAATCCAACTTACAGAATGGGTACACATTCACACACATCTATGCCTTAGTAGGCTTTGCTCTAACCATTGAGCCACCGGAGCTATAATAAAATGAAGATTAAATTTTAAATACCGGGATAGAATAGAATTCACTAATCCAAAAATGAGGATTAGCTTAAACATTTTTGTGAATCGTTAATTTTTATTAATCCAAATACATATCTACACTTATGCGGGAAACTGTATTGAATTCCTTTTCTATTGTTCTATTTACTTTTTTCTTTTTACAACGTTACTAATATTATTTTGAAATGATTAGTTCTTTGATAGCGACATTTATCTGTCAGTTACATACATTTGAATAACTGCGTTTTGTTTGTTTAAAGCGTAGGATTTGGGATTTAAATTATAGATAATTTTATAAATTTACCCATATAATATATAGAAAAAGTTTTAATGCAAATCTATAGAAAATTTAATAATTTTTAATTTTTATTATAAGATTAATCTCGAAAAAATAACATTTAAAGATATTTTTCGAAGAAAAACTATTTTGAGCTTCTACTAACGTGCCATTTCCGGTTATCCGATTTCCACCAAAATCTAATGGGCACATACACACAGACATCATCGTGAAAATGTTAAAATTGGATTCTAGGGATCTTAAAACGTGATCCCTACACCTCTCTTACCAAGGGTAGCGGGAGGTAAAAACGAATGACATATTTGTCCAACACCAACTATCTCATTTTCTATTTCTTTCTAATTTTATTACTGGGCATTCAGCGAAATTTAGTTACGTATAACGTAACGTAATGTACAACTCAGAAAGTTATTGCAGCTTAAACGCAAAAATAACGTACACGTTAAAGTTACGCGACAGCTTGAATGCGCATGCCTATTAAAAAGGTACGGAAGAAGGTATGGAAGCAGGTAAGGAATAAGAAGTCACATTGTGTGTGATGGAATAGCAAGCGTTTAACGTCACATGTTCTGTATGTGTTGAGGTTATTTTTCGGTAAAAAGTGCGGCTGTAACTTCGATTATGTTGCTTTTAGCGTTTTCTACACAATGTTAACGTTTACGTTCCTTCACCTTAGAAGTTGCAATAACTTTTTACTGTACGTAATCTACCTTTCAACGGTATGGTATTACCAGTTATTTAAGATACGATTTGAAACAAAATAAGCGTCGCAAACATAAATTATTTCTAACGTAACTTGGCAACATCCAACTGTACGTCACATTACGTTATACGTAAATAAGGTTCGCTAACTGCTTACTATATTTCTTCTCTTTTGCTTTTTTTTAGTTTTAAATTAAAATTTACGTAAAAATAAAATTCTTAACAATATTTTGTGTTCATTTATTTAGCAAGATTTGACATTTGATATTTTCTGACATTCATATCCACCAACAATAAATTGTACTAATCTATTACACCACTCGAATGAACTATTAACGAACTCTTTTGGGCGCAGTAATAGCTTTATTATATACGCAAAGGAGATAAATACATTTATTTGAAGGTCATACTCTAAATAGCACCGGGTTATAATATGTCATTCTTATTCCGAAACAGAGAAAATGGTTTACGAATTTCAAGTCTACGAGAAGTTTGCTCGTCGTGAATAAAATTGTTGCTTTACAATAGGTATAAGTGTAAACTTCTGAAGACAAATGTCCGCTGTTGTCTTTGGTTACTTGTTTGTAACAAATTTTACAAAACTTAATTTTGCAACCTTCAGGAAAAAACACAGTTCCAGTTCACGTCCAATAAAAAAGTTTTATGTTATACCCCCGGGTATACAAAAAAACACATCCAAAAACAGTGAGAGAAAAACTAAACAGAAAGTTTCTTCATGCTATTACCTCTGTAATAAAATTACAACACCTCCATTTAGAAGCGTGCAGTTCCGTATGCTGACTTTCAAATAGGGTGTGCTCTGTTCCCTTTATGTAGGTTGCTAAATTATTGTGACATTTTTTTGTCTGCTTACATACACGTATGGTTAAAGAGTTTCAGCTAAGGTTTGAAGACAAGAAAATGATTGATATAAAGCAGCATTATACTCGTAAATTTTTTAACAAAACAAAGCAATTTCGATGGCTTAGAATCGATTAAAGATGACACAAAGAAATCAGTAGAAAAATATGAAAAAAATATTAACCTATCATTTATTTCATATGATGAGAGTTATTTCTCATTTTTCAATAGAAAAAAATGACTCCTGTGGTGCCTCTGGTGAGTCTGGTGCTATCTCCACTGCAGCTCTGAGAGCTGACGATTGGTAAACTCTGAACGATAGATATATCGTTATTAACAAAACCTGCAAATATAAGAAACATTGGTTCTGTCAAAAATAGGTGTTAGCAATTACTCAATCGAACAGCATTTTTATTCTCTTACAACACTGAAGTTTTGATGCACTCTTGTACCTTCTTCTGGGTAAGTAAGATTTCTATCTAGGGTTTGTATACAGGCTGTCGCCGTTTACCCTTTCCAACCGGACTCACCGAGCCGCAATATTTTACCACTGTGGTACTGCCGGCTGGATTTCACCCATTGCTACGTTTAGTTAAGATGCGTAAGTGGCCAGCTTATAGCATCCGAGTTTGATAAATACGAGTACATGTTATTTACGACAAATCACACATTGTGAAGTAGTAGATATGCGCTTGACCACCAAGCTCTTAAAAAATATTACATCTCTTTCATTATCATATTCATTTGAGAGCAAACTGATGTGTATGTGCTTTTTATGAAGTTTTGTACGATGTTGTAAAACTGAATGTGTACATAATATGCAATATTTTGTAAGACCTTACTTACCCAGAAGAAGGTGCTAGAGTCCACCGAAATATCGGTGTTGTAAAAAAAGAAAAAAATGCTGTTTGACTGAGATTTCGAGTATTTGCTAACACCTACGCTGTACCACAGTCGGGAAATTTATATTTATTTATGGGGTCTAGATACCGTGTGTCTGAGTGCCTGAGTGTCACCAATCTGGTGACTAGAGTTCGATCCCGACCGATGCCAAATTTACTTCGAATTTCAATTAGCACAAAAGTGACTGGGGGGCAATTCTTGAAAAGTGAGATGTCAGTGAGATTTGACAGAAGTGAGACAAAACGTCACGTGGCTTACTTGTCACGTACTAAGATTTTTTTCTTTAATTCTTGAAATAATTTTGTCGTCTCACTATTTCACATCTTATTTCACTGCATGAAAATTATCGCCTCACCTATTTGATGATGAGAATCAATGTCACTCGCTAATGTTAAATAGAAATTTGCTTAATACTCAAGTATATTATTATTAATTAATATTATAAATAAAATAATTACAAATATCATGGTTGACGAAAGAAAAGTAGCTGCTGTTTAATGCATTTGGAAAATACAGAAATTATTCTTTGAACCAGACGTAGTTACGAATGGCAACATTATCAATACCAGCTAAAATAAAAATAAGAATAACAGGCAAATATGTAAAGGCAATCAAAGAAGAGTGCAATGTAGCACTGTCAATGTCAAAAATCACACGTTAAATGTCAAATTTTTCACTTGCTAAATCATGGCCATTTAAGGTCTGTGTCCACGATGCTAGAAATCGTTCCGAGTTCTCGATAACATTTTTTGATCATAAACATTGAACTTGTAAAACTACAGATGTCAGGTTGGTCGAATTTATGAAGTTAGTTTCAGCCATTTCTACCAATACTAAAAACTAATAAAAAATAAAAATTATCCCGGCAGTAAGTAAATTAAATTTTTACAACGAATATTACTTTATTTATAAGTAATTATTTGTAATCAATATCAAAAATGAGTAGAATTATGTAATATATTATAACCTTATCATTTTCAAGCTTATCAAACATCAAACGTCAAGATTTTAAATTGGTAACAGTTAAATGAAATTATCCGAGATATCGAATTGCGAACTATATCTGAGAACTCGGATCGATTTCTAGGATCGTGGACACAGGCCTTTAGAGAGGTGAAATATATCTCACTTTGTTTCGGGAATTAAAAAAGTGAGAAAATATGAAATGAGATGAGAGTGAGATGAAATTTTATGTCACCTTTTGCGAAAATTCTCATATTTCAAGAATCGCTATCCTGTGGTGTACTCTCCACGCCAGCAATGAGTGCCCGCATGGTACGAATGTGTCTGCATCATTATCGATATCTGCGTACAAAGCAAATTGCCACATTCAGCAATGTGGGTAATATGCCGAGATGATATATTTATTTTATTTTTTATATTTATTAATTCTTCTTTAAACATAATTAAGTACTCAAACGGCCCAAATTATTGTGTTGGGTTGTATATCCTACAACAATTTATCAAAACCTACCTACAACTATAACTGTTGTTATTGTTGTTGTAATGCTTGTAGATATGTGAATGAATATGAAGTCCTTGATCTTGCAGCGTTTCTTTCGTGGTAGAAAACAGTACAGCAGTAGCAAACAGAGGCGCCGGCGGTGTCCTGGAGTTTTTTCGCCGCTGGGACCGCGCTGGGAACTCGTTGCTCGTGGCTCGCGGCCACCGCAACAGTTGTCCGTATTCTCAGGCGCATCGCATGCTTCATTAGTATCAACATACATTCATGAAGTTTTGCCCTACGAATCGCACCCGCGTAGATCCTCCGGTAATTGGCCGACGGTGATTTATCAGCGATATCAGATCCGGAGTGCAATTAAACATTACTTCGGACCAACTTTGTTGCTGGACTTGCGCTATTAATCTTCCAAACCGTGATGTCTTGCTTCAAACATTCTAAGCAAACCGCTGCGGCGGATGCACACCGTAATAATACCATTATTACTTCATACAACTAGTCTTATCTGCATCGATTCTATTTTTAACATAAATGAAAATCGTTAGTTGTTATAGTTCAGAACAATAACAACATAATTTTTTTTGAAGAATTAACGAATTATAAGTAAAAATCTGATTTGGCCAACACCAACCCTCCGGCTATTTAATTTTTATTAATTTAAATATATATATATATATATATATATATATATATATATATATATATATACTTACATATTTACGAGTAATTATTGCGGAAACTGTATTGATCCATTCAATATAACTAGGGTTCTATTTACTATTTTCTTTTTAAAACGTTACTGTTATTAATTTGAAATGATTAGTTCTTTGACAGTGACATTTATCTGTCAGTTCTAGTAAAGTGCCATTTCCGGTTATCCGATATACACCAAAATCTAATGGGCTCTTTCCATTACAGAAAAAGTTCGAAATACAAGGTTTCAAAATTTTCTGAATGATAGTATTTGAGTTAGAGTAAAGGATCCACACACACATACACACAGACATCATCGTAAGAATGTTAAAATTGGATTCTAGGGACCTTAAAACGTGGTCATTTAACAAAATCTCGATATGCGATTTTTAGCACGATCTCTATACCTCTCTTAGCAAGGGTAGCGGGAGGTAAAAATTCTGCCGCAGCAAACAGAAAAAGAATAAAATGAGAATGAGTAGGCAACTATGGTTTTATAAACCAAAATCCATCTAATATTCTCATTCAAATATTATTGCCTTGCGATAAATATGTCATACCGTGAACATTATTTAAGTATACCGAGAGTTTTTATTATCAGTGAGCATGGGCGTTTGCATTACCTTATTTACATTTAAAATGATTAACAGCAATGTATTATCGTGTTTTTTGTAAAAAAAAGCTGGATATAGGGAGAAAGGGTAGTGTCGTTTTCATTTAACTGCATAATTTAATGTTTCTTATTATTAATTACCTTACTCGTTCTGATTTTCTTTTAATGCTGTCGCTTATTAAAATAAGCAACAAATAAATCGGAAACTTGGCTTATTTCTGGTAGCAGAAACGTTCATCAATGCTTTGTTTAATTAATGAATTATCGAAATGAACAAATTCGAATCAATTTCCTTGTTCTCATGTCATTTAAATCATTGCTGTCAAAAAATCGCATTGCATTTGTTCATATTGATGAACCGTTGATTAAACAAAGCATTGATGAACGTTTCTGCAACCGAGCATTAGACATATTGGACTGTACCATGTTATGATTTATGCGTTTTCTTCAATCGTACACATCATTTTGAAAGATGACAAGCATTTTGATTGAAAACTTTGACAACTCCCTACGTCCAGTTAAATAAAAACGGTATAATACATTTCCGTCAATTATTTTATATGTAACTCTGGTAATGACATACGCCCATGTCCACTATATCAGTCGATCATACCCTATGAAACAGTGTCGACCCTACCAGATATACAAGGTATTATGTAAGTATTACATAAGTGTGCAACGGTTAATTGATGGTAGAAAAAACTACATTTATTTCTGGCAATAATTTTTGTTTTACATGCTTTCTATACGAACTGGGGCTCTTTAGAACTAACCAATTATGTCATGGTTCAAAATTTTGTAAAAAAAATAATCTGTTCTTTGGAAGAAACAAATATTAATTGTGTAAACGAACGTGAAACACTTTTTACATTAGCTTACAACTTATATTCGGTTTATTGAATATTAAAATAACAATTACCAAATTGATAAACGTGTAGTTTTTCATTGTGAATTTCTCCAATACCTATAATATCTTCAGTGTCGCCAATGATCTTATGCATTTCCATGTTTTTAGTCAGACAACGTTAATTTCAGTGAAATCGGAATTATTCTTAATTGGTCCACTTCAAACTTCATCTGTTGCTATATGGAGTTAACCATCAAGTTACTGTAGATTTAGGTTCCAGACAGTCATCTCAACATTCTTTTAAGCTATGTACATTTAATTTCGTAACTCCGTGTATAGAACTAAGGACAAGGAAGCAAATTCAGTTATACTTAAAATCTTTCACCTATAGGCGCGAAAAGTGCCTGTACCCAAATTAAGGTTCCAGAACGGTAGTGGTCAAGTATTACGACTTCGTGTGTCTATTGGTTAGTAAACTAAAAAGACTTCAACTAGAGAGGTACGATATAATATTTATCTCAATAGAAACGAAGCGTCAATGTATGTATCACTTCATCATGAAAAAATAGTACAATAAGCAACATTAAATCATATTCCAATGCTTCTATCTAATATGGTTGAAAACTCCGACTAGTGTGAATCGATTCCAAAGCGAGGACGAGTACTAGTACATACTCCTGTCTTTGAAACAAAATCTATGCATTGAGTATAAAATGTCACTATAGAAGAAACATTAAACCCTGTTGCACTGAAATACGATAACGGCCTTCTACTATTCATATCCGCTGCCAACAAATACCACTGCTAGACTTCTTCTGTTCCGGAATGTGTCTGCCAGCTTGCATGCCTTGGAAAAACTAATTAGTAATTGTTCATTTAAGAAATATTAACCACGAATACAATTACAAAACACTGCTAAAAGAACACCGTAAATAATTCAATTACTTCATAAAATTTTGAATTGTAAATTCTGGAATTCCGGTTTCTCACCGAATACAATAGAACTTTTTCAAGATAAAAACAAAAACATATCACGATACCATGTAAATGAATACACATTTCTTACTGAATTAATGCGTGGTCAGTTTGGGAACTACACCATGCAATAGAACGGGGTCGTTTTGGATTTATTCCTTGATATAGATTCTGTACACGGGCAAAAGGACGTGCTCATTTGCATGTTAAATATTTAATAGTTTCTTACCGGGTGGGGTAACGAGGATTAAAGAATTCATACTTCCAAAGTGTCACAGAAATGCTTAAGAAAGAACAAATTTCACCAACACCAAACAGTACAAAGCCCGAGGCAAAATATTTTTTAACATACTCGTACATTTAAAAAAAATTCTCACCTGTGCACCTCTCCACAAATATTAAAAAATAAAAATTAAGATTTCGGTCTAAAAAACAGAAAATTTTATATTCTACAAAACGATCGTTAGCGTTAGTGGTTTGCGATGGTACCGGAGAATGTAGGTATACATCTCAGCTATTTTTACCTCCCGTCATACCATAGGTAAAGGAGGTAATGTAATCGTGCAAAAAATTCGATGGTGAGTTTTCAGTAAATAAGCACGAATTAGGGTCCCCACAACAAGTTTTTACTATTTTTACGATGATGTCTGTGAGTGCGCGCGCACCTGTGTATGTGTGTGTGTGTGACGATTTTTTCGTCCACAATAACTCTTATAACAAACTTCTAAATATATCTATTTTCCATATTTAGGCTTCCTGCATTCATATAACGAGTTGATTAGGTTTTAGGTAAAATTGAATAAATGGAAGTGATACTTTACTTGAAGCCCATAACTGTTTTTAAATGAAAAACTATATTAAAATATAATCCAAATTTTTTCAATTTTAGCATTTAAGACTTTTATGTTCATGGGAAACAACATATTAGATTTTCGCTAAAATTAATCAACCAGAAGTGATACTTTACTTGAAGTTCTAAACAGATTCTCGTGAAAAATATATTGATACACTCCAAAACTTGTCAAATTTAGTATTTACAACTTTTATATGAAGGGGAACAACATATTAGATTTTGAATACAATTGATAAACCGGGTGATACTTTATTTGAACCTCTGAACAGATTTTCGTGAAAAAATATTGATACAATCGAAAACTATTCAAATTTTATATTAATAAGAATGACGTATTAGATTTTTTCTAAAATTGATAATTTGGAAGTGATACTTTACTTGAAGCTCTGAACAGATTTTTGTGAAATATATATTATGATATATTCCAAAACTTGTCAAATATAGTACTTAAGACTTTTGTTGACGGGAGGTCATGTGTTGGCCACATCAGATTTTTTTACATAGTCCCCGTTAATTTCATTAGCCTTATGTAGGCGGGGCACGATATTTTTGTTGCTAGTGTCGAACAAGTTTGCCGTCTGCTCCATTATCCAACGTTCCACGTCCTTTTTTACCTTATTTTTAATTTTTTCTTGTCAGATTCTTCTGTAAATGAACATATGAAAATCAGACGGTACCAGACCGGGGCTGTGTGGTGGATGGTCTACAATATCCCATCCAAAATCGCCGAGTAAAGCTTTGGCGATTCACGCTGTTTGAGGCTGTGACGACATGTGTTATCATGAAGCACATTCCGCGTGCTAATATTCCATGCCTTTGGTTTGAATCGCTCTTCGACGTTTCTTTAGGATTTGATAGTAGTGGTCCGCATTCAAAGTTAGGGTTCGATGGGCTTTGTTCCCGGGAAATGAAGCTCGGGAAAAGTCGAGAACTCGAGAAATCATATTTGAGTCTAAAATATAGTAAAAGAAGACTATTTTGAAAGAGATTTTGTTATGTGTTTAGATTTTGTTTTTAAGAGAAGATAATTTTAGTTCCTAATGTTCATAAGATAGACATTTTGTTATTTTTTGTTTAGATTTTGTTTTCAAGAGAAGATAATTTAGTTAGTTCCTATGAAAGTTAAAACTGTCAATAAAGGTTTTATGATTATTTTGATACTTTTATTTGAGAGAGAAAACCACCTAATTTGTCGATAAGAAGATATTTTTTATGATACATATTTTTAATTTCGTGACATTTTTCATTATTTGGACCGAAAAGATATGCAAAAAACACGTAAATGTAAATTTCTCGACAACCCGAGAAGACCCGAGAAATTACCCTCGAGAATTCTCGAGACCCGAGAAATTGATAAGAAATCATCCCTATCGCAAACAGGTGCCATTGCCAAACTGTTCGCCCTAGAGAGCTACTGGACCACTCGTATGAAAAAGGAGCACAGTGGTGCCAACTTTCTGAAACAAAATTTCCCCAGGCTACAAGTGCTTTTGTATCTTTAATTTTAGAACGGTTCTGTACTATTCATAATTTTATAAAATATATTCTTGGCGGCTTAACCCTCACTTGAAATTATAGAAAATTACAGATCCAAAATGCTTGTTGTTAGATTACATGATTTTGCACAGAGGTGTTCACTTCAAATAACTATCTTCAAAACGACTCAATATTTCACTTATAATAATATTGGGCTGACAGAACATATCCTATAATACCAAAAAAGTTCTTGTTAATGCTTTTTTCCGAACAACTTTTGTTGGACCAAACTTATTTTGGAAGACCTAGAGCTTTGTGGTAGCCAATGAATATGACCCATACCTAAATACTTTTTTTCTGTTAATCAAAACATTTTTGGTGGCTTAACCCAAGCTTGAAATTGTAGTGTAGGTCTATTAGTTGGACTCAACATTAATTCCGAGACAAAATTATTGGTTATTTTATAACTGTTTGAACAACACAAAAGCTTAATGCGCAGTTCCACATCGTGTGGATATTATAATATATAAAAAGTGGGTGCAGCTATCTCTACTTCAATCAAACGACTTTTTTTTATCTGCAAGGTATATCAGAACAAACGATGGTTTTGTGAATAAAAGCTTTATGACTGTGGAAATCAATACGCTAGCATTACTTGAAAATATGAAATATCATTTTTTAAATATGCGCCATATGGAGGAACGCGTCTGTTGTAAGTTCATGCATAAATAAATAATGAAGTCATTTAATTGAGTAATTTATTTGTTAATTATATAGCGGTCGACTTTGATTAATTAATAAACACAACATTGGGCCAGTTAAATTAAAAATAGGTTTTCCATTTGTGCAAGAGTTCAAAGTGTTAAAAAATGTCAGAGTATTTTGTAATAAAATAAAACATGAAAATGACAGCTGTCAGAGATAATTTAAATTACTGCTTCGCAATTCGTAATTCGTAGTGCACTCGTACATTCGGTTTAATCCGGTTGACAAACACACACGTGATAAATTTGCAAGTTTGCAATAAAAGTCTAACTTCATTTTATCGAGCCATGAAAATAAAAACTAATGGCAGATGGTGGGGTCACCCTTCTTAGCGAGTCTCTAGTGACCACTACCTTGTTCATCAGTTCCATGTTCTTAAGGCATCGATCCCGCCGCTGTTTTATCAGGAACGCGAGGTCCAGTCCAGAGGGAGAACTTTTGAAAATTTAAACACGAGTACGTTTCCTGTTCCGGGGAAAAATACCCTAGTAATAATAAGTTACGACGTCACTATGGAATTCGTCCGCAGAGACTCGACAAGCTACTCCGCAGCAAACCCGCGCAAAACCTTTCAAAATGGGACCCTCATCACTGCTGCGACACTTCTCAAACTTCCAGATTTCTTTACAAAACTAAATTAAACTGCCATATCCAATTTTTATCTACTCTCGAGATTTCCTTCAACCCACGTTTACCAGAGAGACATTTCGGTCTATTTCCAATGCTGACGCTATTAAAATTTTAAAATTGCAAAACTCTTGACCAAATATCCAAGCGCGAATATAAACGAAACAATTACTAAAACGAGTAACGATTACATATAATGTTGAATCTTTGTAATTAACATTACTCGTAAAGTGATAGATTCTGTAGAAGATGCGTCCTTGCCGTTCTAGTTAACCCTTCCTATAATGCAAGGACTTTTATGAAAAAGCAGAAGAGGTCGTTAAAGAGAGAGCCAAATGAGCCTGTTTCACATTTTTCAAAAAGTATTTTAAATGAAAGTTTATGCAATATTTTTTTTAAATAATTTTTTTAATAATTTATTATTATTTTTGTAAATAATTAAATACGAATATTGGAGCCAAAAATAGTCATAAAAAATCTGATGTGGTCAGCGCATTACCTTCCGTCAGTGTGCGTCAGTGCTATGTATTTTGTATAAATGTCATACAAAAAGTTGCTTGCAAAAGATTCTATTTCTTGTACATTACCTTAAGGTAGTTGTATGTATTTTATACAAATTCTAGCAAAAGATCCCATTTTTCCAGTAAAATTATAATACAAATATACTGTCAACTGCACTTGACATAAGACACCTTTCAATCAGAATTTTCTTAATATAGCATCTGTTTCGAGACTTATTATAGCATAGCAGGCTAATATATGATATTTAATTTCTTTATAATTTTTTAACTCTATATCCATTTAATATAAAGTATAAAATGCATTCAAATCGTATAGAGAATTAAATATTCTTTAATATTTATAATAACATTAAATGTGAAAAAATGATATTTAATATCGTTTTTTCAAGAAAAACTGTTAAAATCTTCAAATTAGGGTACTTCCGGTTGACCAATTATAACCAGAATCTAATCAGCTCTTCACATGGATGTAACGAAGAGGTATACGAAAGAATTATAATTGTAGTATTAGAGTTATCGCATTAAAAATTTGTCACACACAGACACAGACACACACACACACACACACACACACACGCACACGCACACGCACACGCACACACACACGTATTCTAGGGACCCTAAAACGGGCTTATTCATCAAAAACTCACCACCGAATTTTTTTACCAAAGACAATACCTTCCTTACCTAAAGGTGACGGAAGGAAGTTATTTAGATAAATAAACGTAGGCGATAGTTTGTCGCATGCTAATAACAAACTTCTAATTTAACATTTGACGCTGACATTTTCCATTATAAATGAGTAATAATGGCTAATACAGAATACACTCAAGCTAAGTCGGACATTTTACCCAAAATCGAAAGCTGGATGATGGCTGAATTTATATCAGAAAACGACTGTTTTACTGTTGCCGAAATAAGGTGTATTAAAGAGTTAAGATAAAATAAAATGTAAAAACCCAACCATCAGCTCTTCGACCTACTGCTTCCAGCCACAATTTTCTTTTCTTCGCATCTTTTGGCATGTTTATAAATTCAATAGTAGGTTTGTTCCTAACGTATTTTTGCAAGAAGGCACAATACGATACTGTAAATTACTCATATTATATTGAATTTTGTATTATCTAACACGAACCAAACTCAAAAATTTGACACTTGTTTGACAACTTTGACAATATATTTATCATAACACTTGTAACAAAACACAAATAATTGACATTATAAGGGACCAATTGGAGCCGATGAAGATGTATGTGTTGTGACATCACATTCTGTTTCAGATCACGTGACTTTTTCAAAATATTATCCAAATTTTAAAAATTAATTTTAAAATATCTCTTGGATATTTGGTGATATTTTCAAATTTGAGGCTATTTAAATAATGATATTTTTAAAAATAGTACTTAGAAGACATATAAAATTCTTGTAACAGCCCTATTACCGGAGCTATAATAAAATGAAGATTAAATTTTAAATACCGGGATAGAATAGAATTCACTAATCCAAAAATGAGGATTAGCTTAAACATTTTTGTGAATCGTTAATTTTTATTAATCTAAATACATACCTACATATTTACTTATGCTGGAAACTGTATTGAATTCCTTTCTATTGTTCTATTTACTTTTTTCTTTTTAAAACGTTACTAATATTATTTTGAAATGATTAATTCTTTGATAGTGACATTTATCTGTCAGTTACATACATTTGAATAACAGCGTTTTGTTTGTTTAAAGCGTAGGTTCTGGGATTTAAATTATAGATAATTTTATAAATTTATCCATGAAATATAAAGAAAAAGTATTAATGCAAATCTGTAGAAAATTTAATAATCTTTAATTTTTATAATAACATTAATCTCGAAAAATAACATTTAATGGTATTTTTCGAAGAAAAACTATTTTGAGCTTCTAATAAAGAGCCATTTCCGGTTATCCGATTTACACCAATATCTAATGGGCTCTTTCCAATACAGAAAAATTCGAAATACAAGGTTTCAAAATTTTCTGAATACTAGTATTTGAGTTAGAGGCAGACATCAACGTGAAAATGTTAAAATTGGATTCTAGGAACCTTAAAACGTGGTCATTTACCAAAATCTCGATATGCGATTTTTAGCACGATCCCTATACCTCCCTTACCAAGGGTAGCGGGAGGTAAAAATGTGAACATAAATACTTTTAATTGAAAAAGGAACAGGCATAGGTAACCTGTTTTAAGATCCAAAAAAAGAAACTAAACTTTATCGAAGAGTTGCAGCTTGCTTGTTGAAAACAGAAATGGTATATTCAGCCCAGTATAAATCATTTTATTTTCACATTATAATTACGAAAAAACTTTTCACTAATTTGATATTCTCAAGTACCATCAATGTTATATTTAATATTACCAACTCCTAGACATCTCATCAACTTTTGCTCTTTGGATAACTCCAGATTTTTAACTCTTCTTCAAATAAAAAAAAAACATACTGGAATATTGAGCTTAATTAGAAATAGCAGTGGCAGAGGTCGAGTCCCTAATTAATCTCAAACCTCTAATTACAAGGCCAGGATAAGTGGGGCAGACTGACACGGTCCGTTCCAGTGGCATACGTGCACACACCCCCGAAGCACGCCACTGCACCAGCAATCAATGCAAATTGAAAATCTTCGCCGCCCCGGAACATTCCGCCCAAACAAGATTTAAATGCAACGAGAATTATTGTTCACGATACTCCACGGATTCAATGCAATTCCAGCTGGTTTATTCAATTATTCCGTACACTATAACTGTAATTAAGTTTTAAAGAAGTCCGCGTCGAAATTTATAGGATTTCATTCAGCCAATTTATATCCAAACATTGCAGTTTTACTTTCGACAAAACACCGAAACTTTTCTGCAAATTTATCATCATTCTTCAATATTCTCTGCTCTATTTTATTCTATTGTATTAAGTTATATATCTGTAAAATACCCATAAGTATTAACCGATTGACAGACCATGTCTGTTTACCTTTTTCACCAGTTTCCGTTTATTCGAAAGATCTTTGATTTTACAATTTTTTTATTGTTCTTCATTTAAAGCTGGTATTCAAATTTTCGTTAGTAGAAAGAAATATAGTTTTCCTTCTTCTATGTTAATGAAATTACTCCTGCATTTTTGGAAGGATAAACGCTGTCAATTTTTTTTTTCCACTTCTGACTGACCAATTATAAATACCGGATGTCTTCTTGATTTCTGTTATAGGTATATGATATACAGCATTCATTTTTAATTTTTCTGTAGTTCCTTATTAATTCTAGAGAAAAATTGTCAAAACAAAACTTTACACACAGTTAAGAAGTATACAATGTAACACGAGGGGGGTCTCCTAGATGATGATTGATACTACTGCTTCGACTCGACGAACTCATCTAGACTCTTACATGTTTACTCCATGAGTAACTAAATTCGACTGACTAAAACAAAACGCTATCTTCAGGACAGGATTAGCTTAGGGGTACAGGGTGCATAGGCTAGGGCATTCAAAATCACGCACGTAAACATAATAATTTCTAAACCTAATGATCAACAAATAAATGTCGTGACTATCATAATACGATAAGAATTTCTAAACTGAATTTTGACTTAAATAGATCAATATGAAAATTGAAACTTACCCTCGCCTTGTCACAACAATTTGAGACAAAATAAATCTCATTTTTTATATTTTATGAAAAAAAAATCAATAAATTTACTGAATTTTCAGCGTATTTCAGAGTATCATGGAGCTAGTCATATCTTGCTTGTTAGTAGGTATGTGAAACAAACAGTAAAAACTTTAATATAAGCCGCGAGCAGACACAAGAATCGAGCGACCTTGAAGTGCCTGGAATCAGCTGATTTTTGTGAAAGTGTCACTTTGACAATTACAATGTCACTTTGACAAGACTAATGTTTTGACCGTCTTGACTTATTTTGATTTGAACTGCTAATTTGTAATTATTTTACAATTTTTTATAATAGTTCAAAATTAAAATAAGTCAAAACATTGGTCTTATCAAAATGATAATATTATAAATAATTACTTAAAAATAAATTAATATATTCGTATTAACAATTAAATTTACTTACTGCCTAGTTTTTAGTATTGGTAGAAATGGCTGACACTAACTTCATAAATTTGAGCTACCTGACATCTGTAGTCATACAAGTTCAATATTTATGATCAAAAAATGTGATCGAGAACTCGGAACGATTTCCAGCATAATAGGCACAGGGCTTAAGTCTAAGTGACACCCGTATACAAATTACACAAAAATAGAAAATAATTGTTATCGATTTTAGTCTTATATTGAATATTTTGTTACAACTCTCTTAAATTAATTGGTAACTACAATAAAAAAATTAAGTAGGAAGGTAAAATTAAAAATGCTATACAGTGTTTTAAAAGCAAAATTAATTCCTGTGAAACAAAGGTTTCCACTGTGTTATTCAATTTCCAAACAATCTGCTTTTCTATTGGCAGATGCATCGTAACCTGTATCAACACAATCTCATTCCAGTGGAATGTATTTCAAAATTTAGGTATCCCGATGCTGGTGCGGATATAAAACTGTCCTTTGTCGCAACTTCGTCCAGTCCGCTGGTCCACGAAGCAGTTTAAGTGACTCAGTTCGGAGGAAACGGATATGGAACTGTGACTATGCACACATGAAACTTTCAAAGACACGGGATATTTGAATTTTAAATTCTGCCCTATCAGTTGTATCGGCGTATTAGCACACGACGGAAGCTTACATTGCCAAAAGACGGAAACATGCAATAGGAGAATAAAACAAATTTATTATCGTTCTTGTACTTTTTCGTTATTATATTTCTCGAAATTGGACTGTTGCTCTCTTTTGCATATTACTTTGTTTTCAAGAAATGAAATAAATTTCATCAAAACATTTTCTAGTGCTCGATCTTCTGATTTCAGCGGTGCATTCCTAATTAGTCGTCATGTTGCATTCGTAATTTCTATTAACACTTTGGCTGCTATGTGTACCACCATTGGTACCCAGAAATTATGTGTATCACATTTAGCAACAGAGCGCGGGCTCGTTTTTTTAATGTATACGTTCAAGGGACACAGAATTTCGCTGATAAAATAAGTGACATTGGTTATGATTTTGAAACTACTAATAAAAAAATCTGATGTGGCCAGCACATAACCTCTCGCCAGATATTTTACCTGGTTGAACGCATAAAACAAAAAAACTATTTTTAAATACAAATACATATATTCATGTCTCACTACAAAATAATTCTCACATATATTTTCTTTATATTCAATATCCTGAAATTTTCTTTTTCTATTTTCCTTTTCTTTTTCTTTATATTCGTCATTTTTTCGGAAATTCCTTTTATATTCTTTTGCCTTTCTTTATTTTCATAACCTTCATAATGATGTACAAATATATTTGACAGTGACATTTATGTGTCAATTCCAAATTAATAATAATAATAATAATAATAATAATAATAATAATAATAATAATATTAATAATAATAATAATAATAATAATAAAAATAATAATAATAATAATAATAATAATAATAATAATAATCCTTTATTGACTGAAACCAAAAGGCGAGGTTCAGCCAAAGGCTGGTCTTCCACCTAACCATACACATATATAAACATGATGTGCAAGATGCCAAAATGACAAATTGACAACTTTATAAATCAAATAGATGGAGTCTAAGGTTAAATTTAACTAAAACTATTATGATTACCCCTTAACCTTAAAATTAATTTTAACAAAAACTAAATACGTATTTCGAGAACTAAGTTCTCATCATCAGTAGTACAATAAGTGAAAGTTAAACAGAGTAGTCAAGATTACTCAACATGTCAACCATGCCAGAGGTCCTAACAACTCTAGTTTTTGTTAAAATTAATTTTAAGGTTAAAGGGTAATCAATTACAAACATTTGAATTTCTTGCCTTGTAGTAGTTTGATCTGGGATTTATTACATCAAATTATATTATATGCATTTCTTTATCTCTAAATCTATAGGAGATATAATAATGAAATTATATATTTATCGAATAAAGAATTTAAGTATTTGAGTTGAGCGTAAACAGGATGCACACACACACACACACGCGCACACACGCACACACACACACACACACACACACACACACACACACACACACACACACACACACACGCACGCACGCACGGACATCATCGTAAAAATGTTATAATCGGATTCTAGGGACCTTACTGAGTTGAGAAAACAGTGTTTGGATTTGAGACGACAGGCCATGGGCTAATTTTGATTGTATGCTGGTGGTAAAATTTTAACATTCACCGACTGCTTTGTCGAGACAAGATATTTACCGCCAAGTACGTGTTGTTAAATATTATTATGTGTAAATATACCAGTGGACAACAATAATATTGTGATACGGAAGTTAATGAGACAATCGTTAAAAACGTTTATCATCCAAGCGTGGCCAGTAACTCTGGCTCGCGGCCTGAGCAAAGAGGGTAAAGCGTTTATTGCATTTAAATTATTTGCAACGCAGTAATTACGAACGCGAACACGGTCGGCAGTAAAACCGCAAATTACAGCAATTGAAAATATTTTCACAAAGGAGACTCCACTCCACGCTTAGTAACAATAAAATGTTATCGTACATATCACGACTCTGTACGCTCTAATTACCCTGTAATTACGCTAACCGCGGGATTCAAATTCCAGACATAATAAGAGTTCCTAATTTTCCACAATTTTCACATTCGACAAAGTTTTTGGTTAAACACAATCAATATCTAAGTTCTAAATTATCTCATTTTATAAAAAAATTATGTTATTAAGGTTTTAAAAATAATTTCATGTTTTTAATTTTCTTGAAATTTTGCTTAATAACGCCTAAAATTATTATTAAAAATTTGGCGTGAAAATTGTGACGTCACTGTCACTCCGCCATAAGTAAAGAGCACCGACATACGTTATACCATTAATATGGTAATAAATAATAATTGTTAAAAGAAAAAAAAATACGATCGCATTATAAAATGCGATCAAAAATATTTAAAAATTATGGCAAGACAGAAAATTATTGTCATTTCAAGTCGTCCAAGTCACCAGCCTGTATATATACAGGCTGGTGACTTGAACGACGCAGCATAGGGATTTCAATGGTAAAATCTTAATGTGCAGTTATTTGCTCCCCTAATTATTTTAGAGCGAAATTGTATTTTTGTTACAGAAAAAAATACTGCATCCGAATATACTATTGTTTATAATTTTACAATTTCCGGAACCGTAAAAATAGTCAAAAACAATTATAACATTTTTACAAAAATCATTGTTGCCTTAGAACAAAAATTTAAATAAAAGTGAAACATCTGTCAAAGAATCTTAACGTTTAAAATTATTTTCAATACAAGGATAGAGAAAACACCTTTATTGTAGTGTTGATGACAACAATGTAATAGATGATTACAACAATGTAATTTGACGAGAACGAAATTTAAGATTTCTTTAAGAATTGACAGATGTTTGCGCTTTTGTTCCGTGGCAACAATGATATTTGTAAACATATTATTATTGTTTTCGACTATTTTTACAGTTCCGGAAATTGAAAAACTATAAACATTAGCATATTCGGATGCAGTATTTTTTCCTGCAGCAAAAACCTAAATACAATTTTGCTCTAAAATAATTAGGGGAGCAAATAACTGCACCTTAAGATTTTACCATTGAAACCCCTATTCTGCGTTGTTCAAGTCACCACCCTGTATATATCTATTTGTATAATTTCCCTTCATGATTTCAGATATAGGAGGAGTGTTAAATGTTGATTTATTCAAACCTTCGATAATATACATAAATAAAAATGGGATGAATAAAATTATAACTTTGGCTCGTTTTTATAGTCAGGTTGATTATTGTGTTTAATTAATGTAATTTTACGACTTTCTTTAATATGATTTTGAAGGCTATTAGAATTTTTTTTGCGTATTATGAAATGACCGCGTGTCAGGTCGCGAATCTGGGGAACCGGGTTCAATCCCGACCGACGCCAAATATTTCCAATTTTAAATGGCATAAAATTGACCCTTGTGGTGCACTCTCCACGCCAATAATGAGTGCTCGTGAGGTGACGCCTGGTAAGCGCCCGCACAGTGCAAATATATCATCTATACCGATATCTGTGTACAAAACAGATTGGCACACCCAGCAATGGGTAATAAGCCGTGATGATATATTTATTTATTTTATTTATGAAATGACAGTTTAGGTAATAAAACAACATAAAAAATATTAGAATATTGGAGAAATAGTCTAGCAAAATATTGTTAATATTTCGATCCCACCGCTGCCACCATTTTATCAAACTAATGGACGCTCACCTTCTTGCTATCCTAAGTTGTCGACTTGCATCGGAACAAGTAACATTATGGGAAAATTATAAACCATCTGAGCAGTATGATCCTTGGAAAAACCTAGCTCTCTCCTTTGAAGAGAGAAGGAACGAAGGTCGCAAAAAGTAGGCCGAGAGAGAGGGAGAGTCCTGGATGAAACGCAGGTTCCGCAGCAGGTGGCCAACAAGAATTGTCGAACAAAGAGATTTACGATATGAATTCGGGCTGTCACGCCAAAACGAGCATAAAAAATATATGTCACCAATTTCTTATCCGCGGTTATATCGTCTAACGAGAGAGGAAACATAAGTGATTCTCGCGTCTGCAATATTGTTTGCTACCTCCCAAAACGCGTAAATGTTTCATACTACACGGGTTAATATTTTATTAAAATGGTGAATAAAACGTATACATTTGATGGCTAAAATAAAATATATTACCACTGGGTGTATGAATATTTAAAAACGTACGTTTTAAATTCGCTATTTTGATGATATTTTCATTTCATCGTGCTATGAATATATAATAAGTAATCTAAATAATAAAATATATGTATTATTGGAATATACGAATTTTGATGATTATAATTTCAAAATAAATTTTCAGTGTTAACTTGTTTACATTATATTTATATTCAATATTTCAAATGACTAAAATAATAATTTGTTTTAGTAAAATATTCATGCTTTTGCAAATTTAATTAAATTTATCTATATTCATATTATTCTTAACCAATCTAATAATAATTATTTCATTTTATACTGACAAATAATATTTATACAAATTTTTCCAAACTTGCAAAATTTCTCGTTTTCTTTTCAGCCATTTTTATTTATTTACTATCAGTGACTCTGTCTGCCACAATACGTATGAAATTATACTCAGTTCGTTGAACTTCCATTGCGTATGTGTAATGTATAAAAATTTACATTGTTTACCTTCTCTACGCATTGTTTACATTTGATAATTTTCTTTACATTGTTTAAGTATGTACGGGCCCAAATTCATAATATTTTAGGCGGTTTACATTTTCAACAAAAGCAAAAGATTCTATTTCTTGTACATTACCTTCCGGCTGTTGTATGTATATTATTCAAATTCCATACAGAAAATTTCTATCAAAAGAACTTATAATTCCAGTAAAATTATAAGCCAAACACATTTATGTCAATTGCACTTGACACTGACATCTTTCAATCAGAATTTTTTAAATATAGTAGCTGTTTCCAGAGCTGTCAACTTTATGAAATTTAATTTATTTATAATATTTAACTCTATACTCATTTAATATTAAATATAAAATGCAGTCAAATCGTAAAGAGAATAAAATATTATTTAATATTTATAATAATAATAAATGTGAAAAAATTATATTTAACATCGCTTTTTAAAAAAATAAACTGTTAAAATCTTCAAATGAGGGTACTTTCGGTTGATCAATTATAACCAAAATCTAATCAGCTCTTCATATGGATGTAACGAAGAAGAATACGAAGCAATTACGATTTTTGGAATTGTAGTATCAGAGTTATCGCAGTGAAAATTTTGCACAGACATACACACACACACACACACACACACACACACACACACACACACACTTATATTTATATATATATATATATATATATATATATATATATATATATATATACACGCGCGCGCACACGCACATACACACACATACATACAGACACCATCGTAAAATAATAAAATCGTGTTCTAGGGACAAAAAGGTGACGGAAAGTAAAAAACTGTAGGCCAAATGACGAGTGATATTAGTTCGACCGGCGTTTTAAGTGTTTATCTAGTAATCCAGACTTAGCTTCGATCAAGAATTTTTACTTTTGGCACTATGAAAAACAACTTCGTAAAAATCTAGTGCTTACAGTAAAAGCTACATTCCAATGCAAGACATAAGAGACAATATTAACAAAAAATTTGGGATGCAATCCATAATAGAATTAAATCTAATATTACTAATAAAAGAGATGTTACCCAATATTAAATGGCGGAATACTTGCATAATATATCAGTCTATATCCATATTTTAAACTAGTTCATAAAAATATGTACATATGTCTCACCATCTGCGTTAGTTTCATAATTTGTTTGTTGAAAATGTAAACCGGACGAAATATTAATAATTTGGAATCGCATGAAAACTATCATAAATTACGCATAGTTGTACATCTCTGTTTTTCATATGATACATTGTGTAAAATAAAATTAAACTGCCAGAGATATTGTGCTGTCCACAACAGATTTTTATAATTGAAAACCAGAACCCCTTTTGTGTTTCGTTAGTAATTAAAACAAGCCATTAAATTATTAAATCTTCTTTCGGGGTTCCATTGGAAACATCCGAAGCTTTCCCAAATCTCACCACAAAGTGAGATCCGTCGATTTAGTCATTTCGTTTTGTTCAGCCTCAAATACCTCGTTACACACAGTCGCGTGTATTCAAAACACGTTATTTAATTAAAATATCAAGCACGGCAAAGCCGCGGGTGAATTAGAGCAGCCGACCACGTCACAGGTATCAGGGGGAAAACGCATAGTTCTTCTCAGTTTAAAATTACGTTCATAGTTCGCTGAAATCTACGTGGGTTAATAACGATCCACCCGCCACAAGGGAGGCTCAAAGCTATAACTTAACCCAGAAGGGTGGTGGTTAACGTATCAACAAAGTTTATTCGATTACTCTTACTGTATTAGCCTAATGTCGACCATTTATTCCACCCAACTTCCTAATGTGACAGGCTAAATTATTATCACTAAAAATATTACCTAAATAAGGGTGTTATAGTGTTACAAACTATGTTAAACAATATAATTTAATTTCATGAAAATGAATTGGGTATGTGAATTTTAAGAAATTTACTGAAACTAGAGGTATATATACTATTTATGGTGTATTGATATTCTTTGGGTTTGCATTGTGTTATATATAAACTTCCATTCATTTTGTTGTTTGCACATCATGGAATAATGCAATTTGTACCACCTCGACTTCAGTCGAGCTGGTCAGAGCCCAAATATCACTTCGGAAACTCATCCCAGGGGTTAAGGTTGGTATCCCTTATAATTTTAGTCATCTTAGTCTTACTGATAATCCTCTCGCTCTTTTTACCTGCCGCTACCTTTGGTAAGGGAGGTATAGGAATCGTGCTAATATCGTGACACGATAGAATTCTAAAGGCATTTTTTATTCAGACCGATTACCTCCGGTTACATGATAACCGCATTTTATTCAGCAAACCGGTTACTTGCGGTTACATCTACCATGTAACTGCGGTATGCTGCGCGGTTATATGTCAGGTAACTATTGCTATCCTTTTCTACGTGTCAAAACGCTGACATTTTTGCAATTAGGCAACTTTCAGTAAAAGTAAAAATCTGATGTGGACACCACACGAATTCCTTGTACGCAAGACCAATATGACGATGAAGTATAGACCCAAGTATAAAATTGCACGTATTTGTCGTAATTTGACATTAACATCTATTTTTTATTTTTTCGTTATTTTTTGTCCTAATCCATAGCAAGCTTCATTACAAAAACCAAAAATTATATAAGTTTTAAATATACATATCTCGCTTATACAAAGGGCTAATTTAATAATACTTGATGTGCTAGACACAGAATTTAATTCTCAAACAATTTTATTTGAAGCATTTATTTCTAAAATGAAAATGACACCATTTTATTAAAGAAAAACTGTTAACACCTTCAGGTAATATGCCACTTCCGGTTAGCCTGTTTTAAACAAAATCCACTATGTTATTCCAATTGACATAAAAGTCTTATATACCAAATTTGAAAAGTGTTATGCGAGATACATACGCACGTACGTACATACGCACGTACGTACATACGCTTTATATTAAATGTATCATACTATGAACAAGACAAATATTCAACAAATGTCAAATATTTAATTTGACAGAAACGTCTGTAATAACCTGGCATTTTTTATTCACACCGGTTACGTGCGGTTAATCATATGTAACCCGGTTACATGAATAAAAAATCTGATGTGGCCAGCACATTACCAGTTCTATGTACTTTGTACAAATTCCACTCAGAAAGTTTCTTGCAAAAGATTCAATATTTCCAGTATATTACCTCAAGTTAGTTCTATGTATTTTGTACAAATTCCATACATAAAGTTTCTATATTTCTAGTACTATTATAACACATATATACTATGTCAATTGCACTTGGCACTGACATCTGTAAATCAAAATTTTCTTAATATAGTAGATGTTTCCATGTTTATAGCAAAGCTGGCTGTTTTATGAAATTTAATTTCTTTATAATTTTTTAGCTCTTTATCTATTGAATATAAAGTGTAAAATGTAATCAAATCGTATGGAGAATAAAAAATTGTTTAATATTTATAATAGCATTAATTATGAAAAAATGATATTTAACAGCGTTTTTTCAAGAAACACTGTCAAAATCTTCAAATTAGGGTACTTCCGGTCGACTAATTATAACCAAAATCTAATCAGCTCTTCATTTGGATGTAAGGAAGAGAAATACAAAAAAAAAAAAATTTTTGGAAAGGTGGTATTGGAGTTATGCGATCCGAAAGAATCGTCACAAAAGCACACATACATACATACATCCATATATACATACAGACATCATCGTAAAAATAGTAAAATCGTATTCTAGGGACCCAAAAACGTGCTTATTCATTAAAAACTCTTCATCGAATTTTTTAACCAGATAATACCTTCCTTACCTAAAGGTGACGGAAGGTAAAAAAAAACAATCATTTCAAATTATTAATAGCAACGTTTTAATAAGAAAATAGTAAATAGAACAAAAGTTTATGGAATTGAACCAAATGTAGTTTCCAGCATTAATAAATATGTAGGTATGTATTTAAATTACTAAAAATTAATTGGCGGGAGATATTTATTTCTACATCCTATACTTATTTTAATTAAATGCGTTTGAATTTTGTTTTTTATCAATGTTGTTAAGATACAATATTTTCTACCTTCACTAAGGGTATATAATGAAGCTATCTGTTTAAATAAGTTTTACCATTTTATGCAAAGTTAAAGATGATATTTATGACCATTTCCTATTACTCTTCCGTTAAGCGAAACAAAATTACTTACCCGTTTTAAATTCGCGAAGATTGCATAAATAGTAAAATATGTTGTGGTGCGCGCGAGAATGTTTTCATCTTGGTGGATATTAAAAATTCCTAGGGTCGTAATTTCGGTTTCATAAACACATAATCCGCTTTGGCCGGCATTGGAGCGCATCCCGGCGCAGTACGTGTAAAAACCAATTCCCTTTTCTATTAACCCAGAAACGTGGCGGGTTGTATGGCTGGACGACTCAGCCAGGACTCCGAAGCCTGCGTTACTGCGTCAGGACGTTGCACCGGACAACAGATGATGCAGGGTGGAATCGACTGGTTGAATATCAAGGGCAGAAGAAGAAAATATTGTAATGTTCTTTTTAATAAAACCCAGCTTAAATGCTGCACTATAAACATTTTTTACTCCTCTTGGTTAAGCTGCGACTAATCTTAGTCAATTTACTGATTTCACTATCAGTGCTTTCAGCAAAAATTCGCAAGTGGATGTTGTGTATTCTGATTTTGCCAAGGCTTTTGACACCATAAATCATGTTGTACTATTGTTTAAATTGGAGCTTCAGTTTGATTTTTCTCCAGACTTACTTAAGTTAATACGTTCGTATATCAGTGTCCGTAAACAATGTATACAGTACAATAATCACAAATCTAATTTTTTCACTCCCCACTCTGGTGTTCCTTAGGGTTCCAATTTGGGCCCCCTTCTCTTTGTTTGATTTATTAACGATATTACTAAGTGTTTGAAGTTTTCAAATAGTCTTCTATATGCTGATGATTTGAAATTATTTCAAGTCCAAATACTTGTAATGACTGTCATGAACTACAAAAAGATATTAATAACCTTCTAGCTTGGTCATCTTCTTCATATCTATTTTTAATTTTTTCTAAATGTAAAATTATGTCTTATGCCATGAAGCACAGTCAGATTATTGACCCTTACTGGATGGAGGGTGAGTGTCCAGAAAGAGTGAATAATCATAGGGATTTGGGAGTTGTATTTGATCCGAAATTACAGTTGGATTTGCATTATAATTATATTGTAAATACTTCTTATAAAAGCTTGGGTTTTATAATACGCAACTCGCAATTTTTCAAAACTCAAGCAACTCTTAAATCCCTGTTTTACTCGCCTGTTCGATCTCGACTTGAGTACTGTCTTATTGTTTAGAAACCAATATACGCCTTGCACAGTAATAACATCGAAAGGGCGCAGAGAAAATTTGTACGATATTGTGCACGAAAAATTTCAATAAATTTTAATCCCCTGAACTATAGTTATACTGCTGCCCTACTACATCTCAATATGTTTACATTGGAGTCCAGACGGAAGATGTACTCTTGTCTGTATCTACATAAATTATTATCAAACAAAATCGACGACACTACTGGCTTAAATAATGTTTACATTTATATTCCGCGCCTTTCATCCAGAATACATACGAGCATTACATTTTATATTCATCACCTAAGGAGAAATTATTTTCTAAAACGTCCAATTACCCGACTGTGTTTCATTTACAATGATATTGTAGGGAAAATAGATATTGAGGTTGACATTTTTAACATAAATTACGTTGCTTTTAAAAATATTTTGAATTCTAATCTACGTACATTTTGATATAAATAGAATAAATCTTATTCATATATATTTTTTCCTTCTATTGTGTATTATTTTTTATGTATGTATTTTGTGTTTCACATTTTGTCTTTGTCTACGTCAAACATGTTTTTTTGGGTTTTTGCTAATTTGTGTATCTCTGGCCCCCTTGTAATTGGGATATTATATCCTGTAAGGAGGTCAATAATAAATAAATAAAAGATACAATATTATACAGTCGTTGCTTCATTGATACTTCAATGGCATCAACAAAATTTTGGGGCGCGATTCTAATTTAGAGAGCAGTACCCGTCTTTAAGGCTTCAATGGTTTTGTAACGTGAGAGAGTAACCTACGACACTTGGTTCGCGAGCCCCTAGTCAACGCGTGTGAGTCGACGCCTATGATAAAAGTTCTAGAGTTTAATAGTGAGGGAATATGCGGAGCCTAGATAGACGATCGATAACATAATGCAGCGTGCGATAGGCGGGCAACGTGAGGCGAGCAGTTGTGTTAGCAAGGGGAAGATAAACGTAATTACCGAAACGTTGTTATGTTGTTCGAGACTGTTCCAGAAAAATATTAGAATAACTGTATAAGCGCCGTTCTTTGCGGAGAGAGTCAGTCAAGAGTTACACAATGACTGAAAGAGTGGCACAGTTACATAAATAGAAGGAGTCAGTGAGTTGAGTGGCTCAGCAGTATCGTGGTGAGCGTATGCAGTTTGGTGTCGAGTGGTGTACTCGGAAAGTTACTGGTATACTGAGACAGCTGTGGAAGTGAATACTCGGTAGTTTTGAGGAATATTGGGAAGCTAAGTATACGGGCACAATAACGGCGAATGAAAGTGGTGAAAATTGTGGCATACAGACAGTCGGTGTTACTGAACCTGTGAAAGTTAGACGCTGTTGAGTCAGTTGAGTATATGGACAATGTGGAGGTCGATACGTCTGTCCAAAATGTGATATATAAGCGCCGTTCTTTGCGGAGGGAGTCAGTCAAGAGTTACACAATGACTGAAAGAGTGGCACAGTTACATAAATAGAAGTAAGGAGTCAGTGAGTTGAGTGGCACAGCAGTATCGTGGTGAGCGGATGCAGTTTGGTGTCGAGTGGTGTACTCGGAAAGTTACTGGTATACTGAGATAGCTGTGGAAGTGGATACTCGGTAGTTTTGAGGAATATTGGGAAGCTAGGTATACGGGAACAATAACGGCGAGTGGAAGTGAATACTCAGCAGTGGTGAAAGTTGTGGCATACAGAGAGTCGGTGATACTAAAGCTGTGGAAGTTAGACGCTGTTGAGTCAGTTGAGTATATGGACAATGTGGAGGTCGGTAGGTCTGTCCGAAATGTGATATAAATAAATAGTGACGTAAATAGTGGAAATAAATAATCAGTAATATCGTGTAAATAAATAGTCGTGTTAATTGTTCAAATAAATAGATAGTGTTAGTGTTTACCTATTAATTATTATATTCGTTGATTTAATTAGTATTTAATATTTGTTTAATATTAGTAATCGTTATTGTTATTATCTTTTAAATATTTATTTATCGTTTTAATAAACATCAATTTTAATTAATATATATTCTTTGATTTTTACACTTCACCCAAATAAATAAAAACGTTTCAGTATAAATAGGACATAAGAAGGTTCTTGGTTTAAATTCCGGTGAAACCCAAATGTTTCTTAGGCATCCAATGCTTTTTTGTAGGATCGTTTAAATGTTTACCGATTGGGTTTCCAAGGCAGTATGTTATCATTACAAATTACTGATCGGTAAATTATTTTGATTACTTACCGATCAGGAGGCTTACTTTAAAAATGACAAACAAGAATTTTTAACATGTCAAAATAATTTTCAAATCTTCGGTCAATAAATGCTCTTCTACCTATATCAGATGTATTGGAGATTCTCCAAATTCATCCTCAACCAGTAGGAAGCCCTTACTGCCCTTAATACTTAAATAACTATTAACAACAAAAAGGTAAACGAGAAAAGTATTCCAAATAAAAAACTTAAAATATGAATATAGGGTAATAGAGGTAATTTATTTAAGTAAACCATACTTATTAAATATACCATTGTTATAATTATTATGATATTAACATATATACTTCTTTATTTGGCTTTTTTGTTGACGGTTATAACGAAATTGAAGTTGAAAAGAAGATGAATTTTATTTTAAATTTAACTGAAGGAGAATTATAAAATAGCAACACCATTAAAATAATAATGGCTCTCCCTTCGAGGAATTCTGACTAGCCGTGTCTGCATGAATACCTGATCGATCGAATACAGCGAGTTTTCACTTTGCACTAAGCATTGTTATCGCAACTCTCTCTGGGAGCGCTTATTCCATCCCGGCAGGACTTCTCTACATCTCCGCACTCGGTACGTTGCGCTCCACTGTAGTTTTACTGCTACATCAAACTACCTCTTCATTTCACTTCCCTCCCCAGATATTTACTGTTTATCGAAAGCAGGAAATAAAAATTTATATCCGAGAAATCGGGAAGTAAAGTTGTTGATCGAAAGTTTGGTCATTAAACGTGATTAGAATTTCATGTGGTGACTAAGGTACGGTCTGATGGATGGTGATATCATGTAATTCGCTGCATTAAGCAGTACTTGATGGAGACAATAAAAATAAATCTACTGGGTTTAGAGGAAATAAAATCAACGTGTTTTGCGGCGATTTTTTACGCTCCAAGGCTCGGAATTTTCACAGAAATGAGACGCAGGGCGAAGGAGAAGTTTGCCAAGTTGCGCGACAATAAATAAGAAAAAAATACCTCTCATTTTCGTATTTTTTTAAGAACTCGCTCTAGGGAATTTCTTTGCAGCCTGCTGGCAGCCTGCTTCTGGATTTTGGCGAACATTCCACAGCTCTGTTTTGTGAGGAATAGGAAAATGGTTCAATCGATAAAATATACCGAATTATTGCCCAAGATTTATTGGCAGTACTCAAAACTTTTTATAGTTTTATGATGGTAAACAACAGCTACTATTATAAAATATAGAATGCCATCAGCCTTGTTTGTTTTATTTATTTATTGTAAATTCACTCTACAGGATAATATCCCAATTACAGAGGAATTGTTTCACTGAATGTACAGAAATTTCGTCGTGACGCGCGAGTAGTGACACCTTACAATAAAAATAGAAAAAAAAATACATATATATTCATAAATAAACTATTATTAAATTTAAATTATAAATTATCGGTTCTTGCAAGAAGTATAGCAGACAGTACTTTCTTGAACCTAGAAATGCAGTTAGAAAATATATCTAGTTCTAATAATTCATTTACAAATTTGTTGTAAATAATACACATCTGTGTGGCAGGTGAACGTAGTTCGTAGTTTGTCCTTGGCGTCGGGTAAGCAAATGTCAATTTAGTTCGAGATCGAGGAACAAGAAGATTTATTTTAGAGAGGATAGCCGAATCATCTACCCAATTATTGACCAATTTGTATAGATATAAACATGATTGCATTTTTCTACGGTCGTCCAGGGACAGAACTCCGAATGCGATTAGACAGTTATTGTAATTAAATTCATTAGTAGAGTAAACATGATATCGTTTAAAGTAAATATACATAACAAATTTTCTTTGTAAAACTTCAATAGAATCTATATGTTTATTGTAGGTTGGGCTCCATATTTGTGAACAATATTCCAGCTTAGATCTAACGAAAGAATAATATAAAGTCTTTAAAGTATGCTGGTTGTGAAATGAGCGTGTATTTCTAATAATGAAACCTAGGTTTCTATGCGAGCTTTTAAGCATACTAGTGATGTGTGGAACAAAACAGCATTTATTATCAAAAAGTACTGTTTTGTAATAACGAGAACATGACGTTCCTTTTTTGTATTAAATTAAGTATCTGAGAGTCGTATGTGCGAATCCCATCACCCGTATTGACTTTCCATTGTTCTATAGAAATTCTCATTATTTCATAACTCGAAACAAAAACAATCTATTTCGTGTTTAATTGTTTTTCCAAATGGAAGCACCAATGCACTAGGCACACTTTAATGGTTTCACCGCAAGGAATCAGGTGAACAGATCTTTTTTTCGAAGCCAACAAAAGAATTCAAACAATGAAGCACGTTTTGATGATGTTTGGTCAACGTTCTTTTCATGTTTTCTTGTGGCGTTGTTGTTTTTTCGTCCTTACTGCACAGTGATAAAACGTGTCTGTTTGGCCGTGCGCTGCGCTACGTTAATGCTCTATACCACCCCGCCGAGGCACAATGGACTGTCGCAACTATCAGCCTGTGTGTGCTATTGTTACACATGAAATTACATTCTGTTTTGCTTTTGTTCTTGTTCTTGAGGGCCCGATCTCGCTGCTACAGATACATCTATGTATCCTACACTAAATTGCTTTTTTTATATCATAATCCTGCATAAAATGGTACACAGCCTTCAAATTATTGACCTCTCCTGGCACTTTTTGTCATGTAACTATAAAAGTTGTCGATGATTTCGTCAGTGAATTGTTATTAATATCCCCAGAAGACACAACGAACAATGCATTGTACCAGTATCGTATTGATAGATTCAGGGGCGCGCGTCCCGTCACAGGGTGCGATGTGTGCGTCGCACACGGGCGACGCTTGATCAGGGGCGACACGGCGAGCAAAATTGTAATAAGACGAAATAATTGCGTAGGCTTCCACAGTCTGAGTCATGAGAAATATTCGTTTTCCGGGAATGGACTGTGTCTGACTCAAAATATGACACAGTCCATTCCCGGAAAACGAATATTTCTCATTGTAATAAGACTTAAGTTTTTTAATTTAATATGCCCGTTTTTCGAGGCTCACATTGGGATCTCGTAAACTATAAGAGATACGAAGTCGATTGAATTAGGGCAGAGTTGCCCCATTAGAAGACTCTTTTAAATATGTTTTTGTTTTTCCCGAAAAATGCATATACAAATGGTTACTGTACAAAACCCCAAATGGCGTGTTTTGTACCTCGTTTAGTACTAGAAACGTCGAAGAGACGTGTCTTAACATTAAGGACCGTTGTTAAAAATCCCGGCACGAATGCGGGACCGTTGTTGAATAGTTTACTAAGGTTGCTTTTATATTACTCTAAAGAAAACAACAATAACCTCACCTAACGCATAATACTTGGCACGCGTTTTTCAAGCCTAAGTTTGGGCGTTAGGTTGGTAATGTAGGGGTATATTTCAAGAAATTGCAACAACCATGTCAATTTGAGATCTTAATTTTTTTAAAACGGTCCCACGTTCGTACTCTAGCCACTTCCTTTTATATTCACAAATAACTTCCAAATATGAAATTATATGAAACTTTGGTTTGTAAGTCTTTAAGGACCCTTTTTTATTTTCCTTCAAACGACGATGCTCAGATTTTCTCTCACTATTAGATGTCAAGTAATGGGGTCCAGTTTATAATTTCCATAGTCGCAAAATTATACCATTGAAAGAGAGTTTATTTTAGCTTTCCATGTATCTATATTTCAAGCAGAAAATGTAAAAACAATTATTGCGGTTTATTTCAAACATATGGTAACTATGAAAAAGTACACAGGCTGTTCAACTTAACGTGTTCAGATAACTGTTGCCCCATTAGAAGACCATTTTAGATATAGGCAAAAATGTACATTTTGCAGTTTTTTTGTGAATACATACTTTCCAAATATGAAATAGTACTAGATTTTAGTTTGCACCTTTTTATGCCACTTTTTATGTTTTTTCGAGTGGCGATGCTTATTTTTTATAACTGTTGAATTTTTTGGGGGGAGGTGAGGGGCGCCAAGATGAGCATTGGCACACTGGCGATACAATGGTATGTCGCGCCCCTGTATACATTAAGTTGAGAATGTTGGAACTGCACTTTTCGTTCCTATAAAGAAGGTTCAGTAGTGAAGTACGCACTTCAGAATTATATTATAGAAAACAGGCGAATGCCATTTTACTTTCACGAATCTTTGCAGCATGCATTTTAGAATTCTATATTCACTTTTTATTCCAGAAGTTATCAGGTTTTATTCTATTAAAATAGAAAATATTATGACAGTTGTATACAATAAACATGTAAATTATATATAAATTAGCTTTGAATTGAATTGTGACACAATAATAACGTTAGTTTAATACTTTCGCCTCGAGTCGTACGCTTACAGGCGAATATATTGAGACACGCATGCTATCAAATTTTTGCTTTATGGTAAAAAACAAAAACAAATGCCTCATTTGGTAGAATTTTAAAAAGTTTGCTGTCACTACTTGAAACCTATTCTAATTCAAGTTGGCGTTCACCGAACGCCATAGTTGGCGCTTTTCGATCGTGCTGTCAACTAGTAAAATATGTAAAAAGTACATCCATGACGTCATAGTCAGCGAACATACGAGAATTCCGCCATGATACTTGGCGCTTGGTCCATAGCAGATGTGAAGTGTCATGGCGTATTCACTTAGCAAACATCGCATGTTTTGAGGCGGCAATTGACATTATAATTGGTTATTTTACATATTAATATTATTACTAATATATATATATATATATATATATATATATATATATATATATATATATATATATATATATATATATCGTCTTAATACGTATTAAAACGTTATATTTAATATTGGAAGTTAGCGATTAAACTATATATTAAAGAATTATTTTGAAAAGTCTTGTCTATATTTTATTATGAACATTGAAAAACTCTATACATCGAGAATCACCTATGTTGCAAGTCTATTCGATTCCCTCCAACTTTTACCGTAATCGGGTAGGCTTGCTACATTTATATATATTTAATTAGCATAGTTCAGTTATCTTTAGCTTTAGAATTAAATTCAATTTAGTTTTTTTCTTTTCTTTTTATAAGTTGTTACATATTTACAATGTTTTCACAAAGTTCTGTCTTATACATCTGAACAGGTAAGTCATAAATACTATTAATGAAATTCAAATATTCAACAAGTAGTGTTACCAACATTTGTTTCTAAATTATGTTAATACATACCTTAAAAATCCCTACAAGTTTTGTCTGGACTTGACGTCATTCATGGGGGCTTTAGAGAAGCGCCCATGCGGTCTCCTGGTCTACGTTTCAACATTGTTTGGAAACATAAAAGCATCCATACCGCGATTTGAACCTGGTACGGTCGGACCGAAGCAGCCGCTTTATGGTGAAGCTGGCCTCACAGTTCATCAAAGTTTTGGGGTACAAGTAGTTCTTGGGAGAAGAGTTGTGAGAATGAGCATTCCTCGGCAGAGATGTACGCGAAGTAGTTTGTAAATTTGTATAATGCATGTGAAGCGACAATGTAACATAGTGTGTAATCCTAGAGGGCTGCGCCCGTATACTTTCCGCACGTAATACATTTCTCCATTTCCGCTGGGTATTTTACCAGCAAAGCCTGGCTATAAACGCCCCACTATAGGATATGCCCGTCATATTTCATGTTTTTAATTATTGTTCATCTTCATAAACTTGTTAGTTATTGTGTCTGCGTGACTGCTTCCCCGTGAAGTTTTTATCTAAAAGTAATTTATAGTTCCCAGGTGGGACTGCGAGTTGTTTCTTTTTCTCCGCACCCGCTGTTCGATAAATTAATACATTTGGTAAACACAGTTGTTTTCTCGCTTCTTTTCTCTTTAATCCGTCTTTATTTCACAGTTACATTAGGTACTATATTTTATTAAACTTTTGAGTAGACCCTTAATAGTCTCTTAGTACTATGGTTTGTAGTCAGTACTTGGTAGAACATTTGATTATTTTTGTTCTCTAAACATAGATAGAGCAGCAATAGCGTAGTTGGTAAGAGCATCATTCCGGCAAACTGAAGGTCTTGGGTCTGAATTCCGATGGCTGACATGATCTTTTCACAATTTATTCCCTCTCTAAACAGGTCATTCTTAATTTGAATACATTTTTACCTCCCGCCATACCGTAGGTAAGGGAGGTAATGTAATCATGCCAAAAATTCGATGGTGAGTTTTCAGTAAGTAAGCACGAGTTAGGGTCCCTACAACACGTTTTTACTATTTTTAGGATGAAGTCTATGTGTGTGAGGATGTGTGTGTGTGTGTGTGTGTGTGTGTGTGACGATTTTTTTCGTTCACGATAACTCTTACAATAAACTTCCGAAAATTTCTATTTTTCGTATTTAAGCTTTCTACATTCATATAAAGAATTGATTAGATTTTAGGTAACATTGGATGACCGGAAGTGATACTTTACTCGAAGCACATAGCAGTTTTTAATAAAAAAAAAATTATTAAACTATAATCCAAAACTTTTCAATTCTAGTATTTAAGACTTTCATATCAAGGGAAAGAACATATTAGATTTTGGATAAAATTAATAACCCGGAAGTGATACTTTACTTGAACAGATTTTCGTGAAAAATATATTATGATATATTCAAAAACTTTTTAAATTCGGTATTTAAGACTTTTATATGAAAGGGAACAACATATTAGATTTTGGCTAAAATTGATAAACCGGAAGTGATACTTTACTTGAAGCTCTGAACAGATTTTCGTGAAAAATATAATATATTCCAAAATTTGGTATTTAAGACTTTTAATCAATGAGAACGACATATTAGATTTTTTCTAAAATTGATAAACCAAAAATAATATTTTACTTGAAGCTCTGAACAGATTTCCATGAAAAATATTTTGTTATATACCAAAATTTTTCAAATTTGGCATTCAAAACTTTTATATTAATAAAAAGAACACATTAGATTCTTTCTAAAATTGATAAACCGGAAGTGATACTTTACTTGAAGCTCTGAACAAATTTTCGTGAAAAATATATTATGATATATTCCAAAACTTGTCAAATTTGGTATTTAAGACTTTTATATGAAGGGGAGCAACATATTAGATTTTGGCTAAAATTGAGAAACTGTAAGTGATACTTTATTTGAAGCTCCGAACATATTTTCGTGAAAAATATATTGATACAATCTAGAACGACATATTAGTTTTTTCTAAGATTGATAAACCGGAAGTAGTAATTTACAGAATGCTATAAACAGATTTTCTTGAAAAAATATATTAAAACAATATCTAGAACTTATCAAATTTGGTATTTAAAACTCGTATATAATTTGAAACAACATATTAGATTTTGACTATACTTATATGATAAACCGGAAGTGGTACTTAATTTGGAGCTCTTAATATGATTTTCGAGAAAAAACAATGAAATATAATCCAAAATATTATATTATAAATTTTTCTGTTTATTGGAACAACAAATTAGATTTTGTTTACAAACGATCAATCGGAAATGATACTTTACTTAAAGCTCATTGCTATTTTAAACATGCAATTGGCGGATGGTTATGTGCTGGCCACATCAGATTTTTTTATTGTGACTTGATTTGATTAAAATAATTTCAACTTGTAAGTTATAGTTAATTGAAGCAATAGAAGACGAAATGACATATTGCTGGTGAAATTTGGAGAAACACAAGTCCCCTAGTCATCTAAAACATTTTCTTTAAGTGAGTTTTAATGTCTGGAGTGAGTGGCCCAGCAGAATGCAGATTGCTTTAATGATCACTGGAGTTAGTAATTCTGCTCAGGCAGCCGGTGAGATTGCACCTCTAATCTGCCCGCGTCGCGAAGAAACTCTTTGCTCTAACGTCTCCTAGAACGAGATTTCCACTTGACATTCGACATGAACTTGACTCATTGGAGATAATGTCGCTGCTCCGAGCAAATTTGCTACCATTACTTGATGCAGCCACGCTTCAATTCATATTTTATCCGACTAATTAAATCTTCAACTTTAAACTTTAATTATTGCTACAACTTCAACATTTCTTGTAATACTGTGTTTCATATTTTACAATCTTGAATAACGGGATTCAATTTCGGTGATATGAAAATTGTTGCAACTTTTGTATCTCTTCTGACATTGTTTTTAATATTACATAAGTTGAATTAAAGTTTCTACTCCATTTATGTATCTCAGATTTTAGTAATGATAACATGTATCATTACCTGGCATTGCTCCACTGAAAATTATAAAACTACATACGCAGGTACTACAGAAAGATATACCAAGATCCGGATGAATGAACATCGCAGTTCGCAGATCAACACAACGAACAATTGTGCTCTGGCTGAACATTCCAATACACCATAAAACACAGTTTCGATTTTAGAAATTGCAAGATTTTTAAAGAAGAACACAATTTCTTAAAATACTTTATATCAGGGATAACTGCAACAATATCAATGCAAGGACTAAAACACAAAATCAGGCCAAAATAACAGTTAATTAAAATCTTTATTTTATTTAAATTGCTACAGGATCATTGGTTCGTATCGATAATATTATCAAACAATCCTTCCACAAAATATTTTCGACTATTTATTCGACTATTTATTCTGTTGTCGATTTTGAGAGCAAAGTGATGTGTATGTGCTTTTTATGAAAGTGTAAAGAATGAATGTATTTTCTGGACATGAGTTATAACGGGTGTTTTTTTTTTGCTTAGATAGAACTTACGAAAGAGTTAACTGTCAAACGAGCTGTCATACTGCCCTCACTTTTTGACATTTATGATCAGTATACTCCGGAAAATCATCATGAATAGACTAGCGCTTGAACAATGCTACCAAATTATCCAAATTTATTTTGAAAATCAATCGTCGATTCGCACAACTTATAGACGACTTCGTGATTTTTATGGCGCACATAATCAAGTTTGTTAATAAGCAAAATTGCCACATATAGAGTGAGACCAATCCTCAAGAGACCCTACAGACTCCATTACATCCAGAAAAATGCACCGTTTGGTGCGGTTTACACGCTGATGGCATCATCGGACCATATTTCTTCAAAAATGAGGCCGGAGCTCGCGTTACACACATTATTATTTCATAAAATCTTATTTGCAAGTTTTAAAGAGTACACTGAACCTACTCAATACAACTTAAAGAGTTTTAAATATAATTCAGACATACACCCGTGCAATACAAGACAAAAAAAAACTCTTGCATATTCTAAGGAGTAAGCACAAATCATTGGATGCAATAGGTGTCCAGATTTAAACTTCCTCAAAAAATTAGAACTGAAAGTAATAAAAATTCCTTCAAAAAATTACTAAAAAATTTATTTTACAAAATACATTTTATTCTATAAATGAATTTCTTTCAAACTGACTACACCGGTCGGATCAGAATTAATAGTTCTCTCTGATTTTATGTTAGTTTTTATGTATTTGTAAATCTGACGTATTTCATACATGTATGTAACTTGTCCAAGGAATAAATAAAATTATTATATTATTATTATTATTATTATTATTATTATTATTATTATTATTATTATTATTATTATTATTATTATTATTATTATTATTATTATTATTATTATTATTATTATTACCACTGTAGAGATATAAAAAAATATATCATCACGGCATATTACCCATTGCTGGTTGTGCCAATCTGCTTTGTACGCAGATATCGGTAATGATGATGACATATTTGTACCGTGCGGGCGTTTACCAGGCATCACGTCACGGGCACTCATTGCTGGCGTGAAGAGTGCACCACAGGACTCAATTTTGTGCCACTTTTTAAAATTCGAAATATTTGGCGTCGGTCAGGATCGAACCCGGTTTCCCAGATTCGCGACCAGACACTCAGGCACGCGGCCAGTAGAGATAATTTTGGCTAAAATTGATAAACGGGAAGTGATACTTTACTTGAAGCTCTGAACAGATTTTCGTAAAAAATATATTATGATATATCCCAAAACTTTTCAAATTTGGTAATTAAGGCTTTTAAATTAATGAGAACGACTTATTAGACTTTTTCTAAAATTGATAAACCGGAAATAATATTTTACTTGAAGCTCTGAACAGATTTTCGTGAAAAATATTTTGTTATATACCAAAATTTTTTAAATTTGGCATTTAAAACTTTTATATTAATAAGAAGAACATATTAGATTTTTACTAAAATTGATAAACCGGAAGTGATACTTTACTTGAAGCTCGTGAAAAATATATTATGATATATTTCAAAACTTGTCAAATTTGGTATTTAATACTTTTATATGAAGGGGAGTAACATATTAGATATTTTTTCTAAGATTGTTAAACCGGAAGTATTACTATACAGAATGTATAAACAGATATTCTTGAAAAAATATATTAAAACTTGATCCAAAACTTATCATTCAGGCACGCGGCCAGTAGAGATAATTCTCACAATTACTTGTAAAGTCTATAAGCCCCTTAACGTCTAAAATAACCTAGTAGGGACGTTGAAATACTCGTAAAAGTAAAGAAGAAAAATTGAAATATGAATACAAGCTTGCTTAGAATGTGGCATCGTTGAATCAGCATACGAAATGAGAACTAAACAGTAGTTTCAGGTATGTAATATTCATGTGTTGAATAATTAGATTCTGGGTGACGGACTGGTAGGAATAGTAATCACCGCTTGTCGGGCTGAAGACGTATTTCCTCCCACGTACGTGCTGTCGCTGTCGCCTGCTGCGGCAGCGTCTGCAGCTTCCGAGGGCGTTGCATTTATTTCCCGTGATGCGAGTGCGTGATTAATGACTCGCTCATCGCGTCTGAAACCTGAAATGTGCCAAATCGCACTGAATACCTTCCGCCCAGACGGAGAACATCTCGCCAGTGGCGGCTTATGTTAGAGGGCACAGGGGCGTAGCCATAACAAATAAAAATTAAAGTAAAATAAATGAGCGAGTATTTGTTCATATACATTTTAAAAAAATTATTATTTATTTACTATCATTATTGTGCAGTCCTCACTACTGGCTTGATGGACTATTTACAGTCGATGAAACGTAAGAAAACCGATTTATAGCCGCATTATGATCAGCACTGTAAATTTAAACCTGCAAAAACAATACTGTCAAAATCACATCTATTTTTATTGATTAATTAATTAACATTCCTAACTATAATACCTATAGATATTAAAAAATCTGATGGGGCCAACACATGAATTTCCGTCAATTCCATGTTTGAAATAGCAATGAGCTTTAAGTAAAGTATCACTTCCAGTTGATCGTTTGTAAACAAAATCTACTTTGTTGTACCAATAAGTAGAAAAGTTTGTAATACCAAATGTTGGATTATATTTTATAATGTTTTTCCTCGAAAATCTGTTAAGAGCTCCAAATTAAATACTACTTCCGGTTTATCATATAGGTATAATCAAAATATAATGTTGTTTCAAATTATACACAAGTTTTAAATACATATTCGAGAAGTTTTGAATCGTTTTAATATATTTTTTCAAAAAAATCTGGTTTTAGCTTCCTCATTAATATAAAAGTCTTATATACTAAATTTGACAAGTTTTAGAATATATCCTATTATATTTTTCACGAAAATCTGTTCAGAGCTTGAGGTAAGGTATCATTTCCGGTTTATCAATTTTAGAAAAAATCTAACATTTCGTTTTAATTAATATAAAAATCTTAAATACCAAATTTGAAAAGTTTTGGAATATACCATAATATATTTTTCACAAAAATCTGCTGAGAGCTTCAAGTGAAGTATCACTTCCGGTTTATCAATTTTAGAAAAAATCGAACATGTTCACAATCATAAAAAATCTTACATACGAAATTTGAAAAGTTCTGGAATATATCGTAATATATTTTATCATGAAAATCTGTTGAGAGCTGCAAGTAAAGTATCACTTCCGATTTATCAATTTAAGAAAAAATCAAACATGTCGTTCTCATTAATATAAAAGTCTTAAATACTAAATTTGACAAGTTTTGGAGTATATCATAATATATTTTTCACGAAAATGTATCCAGAGCTTCATGTAAAGTGTCACTTCTGGTTTATTATTTTTTTTTTAGATACTAAAATTTGTTTATACTAAAATTGAAAAGTTTTGGATTATATTTTAATATAGTTTTTCATTAAAAACTGTTATGTGCTTCAAGGAAACAGTCACTTCCGGTTATCCAATTTTACCCAAAATCTAATCAACTCTTTATACGAATGCAGAAAGCTTAAATACGGAAAATAGAAATATTTGGAAGTTTGTTATAAGAGTTATCGTGGACGAAAAAAACGTCATACACACACACACGCACGCACGCACGCACACACACGCGTATGCGCGCGCACACACACACACACACATACACACACACACACACACACACACACACACATACACACGCACGCACGCACACAGCATTTTAAAAATAGTAAAAACGTGTTGTGGGGACCCAAATTCGTGCTTATTTACTGAAAACTCACCATCGAATTTTTGGCACGATTATATTACCTCCCTTACCTACGGTATGACGGGAGGTAAAAATGATCGAACATTTCATTCACACAAAAGAACACAGGATGGATTTTATTTTTAAACACACTAAGTAATTTAATTATGTTGTATTTTCCATAATTTTTAGTGCCCTACCATACAAAGATAGCACCAGCCGCCACTGCATCCCGCGGAAGCTGCACCTTTTTGCTCGTAAACCTTCCCGGTATTAAATTGGACATTTGTAATTATTTTCTTTATAGTTCGTTATTATTGCTCGCCGTTTGGAGAATTCCTCTCGCCCGCAAAGCTCCAGGAAAGAATGAAATTAATAATTTTACTTCTCAAACTTTCATCTAACTTCTTCCTTTTTTACTGGGTACTACTTTTTCATTTCATTCTTCTACCGTTGTTTCAGAACAGACATTCTAGTTAAAATAAATTGTAATACCGGGTTTTACTTTATTGTCGTAATTATGACGGAGAATTAGGAATTTAAGACATTAGCTCTCTGGATTTCTTTGGATATTGTTAATTTATAACGCTGAAACAGAACATGGGGTGTAAAACTAGTTCGCCACTTCGTGGTGCATTATGAGTAACGTTAAATGTACTAGCAAAAACTATCGACCAGGCAGTCTCTAAGATTTCTTGGTCGTAACAAATAAGTCACGTTGACTCTCAGATAAACTGAAACAAGTTTGTATGGGCTAAATAAATAAAATTTGGAACCTAGTATTTAAGTTGGTACCTTCGACATTTTTATTCGAAGTCCAATGTGATAAGACCAATTAAGAATCACCAGTCAAAAGAGCATAAAAAGTACCCTAAAGAAATGCAAGTAAAAATCTAGTATCCAGTAAAAATAAACACAGCAAATGTAGGAAATTTCTCGACTGGGGTATAGATTAGATTATAACAAGTACTCTAATTCTCAGTCAAACTGAGTGCTTTCTTTAAATTTTTGAACAATGTTGTAAAACTGAATGTAAAAGAACGAATGTATTTTGTGTACATGAGATGTAATATATTGTAAGATCTTACCCAAAAGAAGGTACAAGATTGCACCAAAATTTCTGTGTTTTAGCGAATAAATACTGATTGACTGGAATTTTGAGTAATTTTAAATATTTAAAAACTGCAAAATTTACACTTTTTCTCAAAATCTCGGCTCCAATGATTCAATGGTTAGAGCTAAGGTTTTTAGTCATGAGTATGTTTGGGGGTTCCGGGTTTTAAAATATGCTAATGCATGGATGTTTGTGAACCGGGTGTAACACGATAACCGGGCCACAGGTTGGGAAAATAGTTTTTCCTAGCCCAAAATTGGGCTAGTCATTTTAGACAATAATGCTCCAAATAAATGTTTCTAAATAATTAAATTCATCATCTAATTCAAAAACCAAATTTTAGATGCAGAATTTATTTGAAACATTATTGTTCAAAATTAATAGGCCACTTTTGCGCAACAAAAAACTGTTTTCCCATGTTAAACGCCTATGGCCCGGTTTTCGTATTATATCCTGTATAGGAACCCACTCTGTAATTTAATACTGTTCAAGAGTTAAAAAATCTGGTGCCCTGTGCAATGTATCAAACGACACAATACATGATTATTATAGTCTCCTAATGGGGCAATTTTAATCTAGTTTGACAGACTTCGTATTTCTTCAACGAGTAGTTCTCGAGATGTTTGTTATCCTTCACATTCTAGTGAATACGGCTGAGACAGCCGTAGTGTTTTTCTTTTTTTTTTGTTTTTCTTTTTTTTTCTTTTTCTTTTAAAAAACCTATCAACAGGATTAAATCCCAATTACAGAGAGGTTTACATATACAAACATCCATGCCTTAGTGGGATTCGAACCCAGAACCCCTAGCGTACTCATGACTAAGAGCCGTTGCTCTAACCATTGAGCCACCGGAGTCGACAAAATTCATAGTAAAGCAGATAAACTAGTTTTAAACCAAGTTTGGTTTACACCAGGTCTATAACTGGTTATTCACAGTTATATTTAGACCTGGTTCAAACCTGATCTAAGTAAATCGATCTTAAACCATTCTATCTAGTCGGCTATGTTCATACATTGTTCTGCTCATGCGTAGTGAATACAATTTTGAATTTTTTGATCATAGCTGATGTTGACTGCACTGATTTCTTCTAACTAAAACTTCGTTGGGAACTTTTTATTAACTTTTAACTACGAAATACATGCAAATAATTATTATCCATATGTTGTTTCTTGATTGCGGTAACACACATTGATGATTTAAGTGTATCAGGATTTGTAAGGAAATAGTTGTTAATATGATATTTTATTTATAAATTATTTATTACCAGATTTACTTTAATAATTCCCTTTACAAAGATATCTTATACCGTACAGTGCTCAAAACTTTCACATTGACTGAAACTAATCACGCTTTATTCTTAGTTTCATTTTCTAATAAAGGTTTTATTCTATCATTTAAATTCTGCAGATTTTATTTCTTAGTTTAGTTTCTATAAAATGAACAACTGAACATTTTCTGGAAAACTAACCCATACATTTTTCTATTCGATATAATTTAATTTCCACGAGGATAGGTATGATAAACACTCTGGTTTCTTCACCGATGTTCCACTATGTTCCTAATATCTTCTATGTATATCATTAACATGATCAAAACTATTAATCCATTATAAACTTCCTAAAAACGAAATAATATAATATGATTAATATGTGTATTCTTGACACAGTAATATTAAAACATTACCTAATACTAATTTTGAAAATATTTATATTACTTACCATATAAACATTACGTTTACATGCAGTTTTGAAAATGGTTTCAGTTTTCAGTCAAAATTATGCAAAACTGTTTACATGCAGTTTTCAAAACAAGTTTAAAAATTGATTTGAAATCAGTTTCGGCGCATGCGCATTTAGCTGATGTAAGTGACAGATCCTCTTCACTCCAAATACTTGCTATTATTCTAATTATTTTTTATACTTCGTACCACTACGCACTAAAACTACACAACTGTCAGTATATTTGAAGGTTAGTAACACAAAGCGACAGAAACGTTATGCTCTGTACGCATGCGCAGTATCGAAACTGAATTTTAAGTGTTTACATGAATAGTTTTGAAACTAGTTTTCAAGTCCAACCCATGAATTTTAGTTTTGGTTTGAGATAATTCAAAACCGTTTTGACACTGTATACATGGCGTTTTCAAAACTAAAAACGTTTTAAAAACGGTTTCAAAACTGCATGTAAACTCAGTAAATAATTTACATTAAACACACAAATTATATTGTCATACTACCGCGAGCAAGTCTAAATTTTAGTCTAGGTTTAAACATGTACTAGCGCTAAATTGCCTCTATGAATAACTGTTTGCGCCGGTCCAAGTTAGACTTGAGGTAGACCTGGTTTAAACTTAAACATATGCACTATGATTACGGCTGTCTGTATATTGAATACTGTGCATGTAACCTTGATGGTAATTTTGTTCTACATATTGACGGAATAATTTAAAGGTGTTGAGACTTAAAGGCGTGTGATTGTAGCGTAAATTAAAACGAATTCAATTAGCCGCATGTTAGAAAGTAATCGATCGTTGGGGTATTGACGCAGAGTTCCTGAATGGCGTTACACGCGTATGTACAATTTAATTACTTAAAAGCAAATATACAATACCATAAAATGGAATATTGCGTTGGTAATCAAATGCAACGCGGCACGTACTTGTTTACAACGTTGCATTTAACAATAATGAATTTATACGTGTCGCTGAAACACAAGTTTCGCGCGTAAAATATTTAGATTGCGCTTACAAATACTTATCCAATACTAGCGCTACATTTATGGCTCATAGCGAAAATGTAATCTTCTGTTAAACGAAGTGAACAAAGCGGGATAATATCTGCACAAAGACGAGTCTTCCAACATTGTCGATATTAGAAATCAGAGGATCAGTATTACAGCGACCATAATGAACGCTGCGCTTTAATCACCGCAGGAATATAGCATACGTTAATTTTTATTAACCATAAAGCGCGTAATATAATGGGATTTGCCCAGTTTCGAGTTAATTAGTGGTGGAAATACAATGTATATAGTATTTTGTTGCTAAAGTCTTTGGGTTTTTAACGTTATTGAACAGATTTACAAAATAATGAACATGAATCCCATTTCTCTTAACAGATCTGTTCACAAGTAAAACTAAATCGTAAATAAATTAGGTATACGAGCCTAGGCTAGGTCCATATGTCCATAATAGTTCGGCCGGTTTACGTTTTCAACAAATTATAAAACCTACACAAATGGTGAGAAATTTTTACAAAATTCTATCGATTAATTTAAATATAGACTTAAAACTTACAACAACTATAGGCCAAATTACCGGTGAAAATAGTTCGAGCGGCATTTAAAAGTCATCTACTCCAGATTTATCTGCTACCGAGACTTTTTTTTTACTTTGGCACAATGTGCAGGGCTTCTGGATACAATGCCTAATAGAAATAAACTGCTGTTACTAATAGTGATGTGCCGCCGAAAAATTCCCGCCGGTAATTTGTTTTTTCTCTGGGAAAATTCCCGAAAAATCCTTCATCCGCGATTTGCGGGAAGAAATTTTGTCAGTTTTTTCCCGGATTTTTTTTTGGTAACTCCCGTGAATATAATTTACTTTGATATTTGGTGCAAGCTGTTATGAATAATAATTAAATTACTAAATATGTAATATTATTAATTTTTTTGTGTAATTTAAGTTTCTTTCATAATAAATTGTTATTCTGGTTAATTTTTTAAAAATAAATATAGTGAAATGTAGTACGATGTATTTAAAGTATTCATTTAAGGTTTTATGAATTTTGGACCTTTATGAAATTTGAAATTATATTTAATATTTAAAATATGGGGTAGTATTTGTTATAAATAAACCTACAGTTACAATTTTTATTCATCTTTGAAATACCTCGAGAAATTACTAACATTAAATTAAACATAAATGAAGTGATTAAATCATCTCCTATGAGCAATATGTAAATCTGCAATAATAAGCAAGAGAAAGGGTGTATCCACTTTTTCAAACATACTGTATATTTATGTCGTATCCCCCGTGCAATTTTTGAACGCAAATATCTTGAGAAAGAAAAGAGATATCGACATGTGGTTTTAAAATCTTAAATCTGCACCCTTAAAACTACTTAAATTCAAAAATTATGATCTTTTATTTTTTAAAAATTTCGCCCCTTTTTTTAAACCACTCAAAAATAGGTATACAGTACACCTTCAACGACCTCACCAGTAAATTCCTAGTACCAAAAAACATAAGTTTAAAAATTTTCATCAAAATATTCCAACGGATACATTTATTGTTAAACATTCTTTAAAATCGTCAAAAACTGAAAACTTAGATTTTTGGGCATTTTTAGACTTTTCCTTTTGGAGATTGTAATAGTTGTTCAAAAATTATGAAAATTGGCATGCTAATGTAATTTTGCTCGTAGAATCTAATGGTGATACCGCCAGGGGTGTATAAATCACCATTTTTGGGATATGGTTTAAAATTGGGCATTTTTGAGCAAAATTTTGAGGACGAATATCTCGGAAACGAAAAGAGATATCGACCTGCAGTTTAAAAATTTGGAATGTACATGTTGAGAAGAATAAATAAGTATCAAAATCTCAAATATTTTTTCTAAGCCGAAATTTTGGTGTTTTTTAGATATTTGGACTTTGCGACAGGAATAAATTATTTTTAAGGATACATGTAAATATATATTTATGTATGATATACTCGTAAGAATATTAAAAAATCGAACGTAATTATATAAATTTTATTTTTATTTATATTATTAATTAAATTATTCACATATAATATTAATAGATATTTCTGACCATAAATAGAACTGTAACAACCAAAAATATAAGTATGAACCATGAATATATCATCATAATATTTTAATTTCTAATGACATTCTTCACCATAGTAACAAATAAAATAAGTAGGTTATTTATAATAAAACTAAACCTATCAAAGTTTAAAAAAGTTATTACTTTTTAAAATATTTGAGTTTTTCTCAAATTCAACAAAAGTAAACCAAATAACATTTGTTTGATTTTATGCTGCCATGCCAGATATATGTTGTATGATATAAACGAAATTTCAAAAAAATTTCTCCCCTTTACGTAGGTTTTTTAATTTGCTTGTTGCAATTGTAATCCGTCCAAACTATTACACCTGAGCTCTTAAAAATTTAATGTATAAAACTAATAACCGGCTGAGAAAGTAAGCACGACAAGGAGTAAACATGCCCTACGCACTAGTCTACAAATAGTTAAAAAATGAAAAATTACTAAATGACCTAACATTTCAACTGGAACTTTATAAATGATATATTAAGAATTAAAGAATAGTTTCTGAATTTGTTAATTCTCTTGTTTTGAATTGTCTTAGGTACTATTCAGCGACTTTATAGAAATTCATAATGCTTTAAGTAGTATGTAGATAGTAGACCATAGTATAGTTTCATTTTGGGCTAGTCGGTTCCGTGAAGGAGTATAAATGATAACCAAAGGCCAGGTCCAAAATATTAACCGATTGTAACTCTTCCTACAGTATTCCATTTTACTCATATGTTCTTAATTGTTAAAAATGATTACCAGACGAGCACTCAAAAATGTACCACATGATCCACTTTTGTGTGAAATATAAAGAAAGTTTTCCACAGAAGGAAATTGTACATGTAAACCTAGCTATTGCTAGGTGAATTTATATCCAAGAAAAATAGTCGCATTTGAGAGAAAAGTCTCAAGTTGCAGAGGCAGCGCTTTCGAATCTCAATGGAATAGGTACGACTCGGCCGTAAATGAAATGAAATACACTTTATGATAAATTGAGTTCTTATCTCTGTTTCACTCTCACCCTTTCCGTGTTGGGTTCAAAACAAAATGCAGCTAAATATATTTCATCCCTCATTCGTCTTCAAGATTCATGGACCGCGATAACATATAAACTTTTAATATGAAATAAATGCGGCCATTTATTTCACAAACGTTTTCATTTCAGTGTGCTTTATTACTCTCTTCTTACGCTGCATGGTGGTGGAGTGACTTGACGCCTTCAGTATTATTTATCCGTGAGGGGAGGTTTATGCAGTACTGTTGTATGTATTCAGAATGCAGGTGGCTAGAAATGCACGCGTTTAACAAAACAGGGCGAATGAGTATGCGAGGGTGCATTGCAATCATATTAAAACTTGGAAACTAAAAAGAAAATGTGGGAGCGAAACTTGAGTAGATTCTGCAAATGCTGGAAATGCGTAAGTAATATGGAAAACGCTCACAGATTAGAACGTATCTACTATCGGAACTATGATCAAACATAGTTCAACTTGATATACAGGGTGTAAATGAAATAAGTGCATTAAATTTAACCAGTAATGTAACTCAACGTGAGCAACAATATTTCTTAATAATTCTTTTTTAAGTCTTTTAGATTTTGAGTTAAAATTCTTTAAAGATTTGTTACATATTTCGTTACCCCCCATGGAGAACAAATGGCTACTGCCGTACTCAAGTGGGATACAAACAGCTCAAAAATTGTCGGTTATCGGTTACACTTGCAGTCACAGTAATTAATAAACGAATCAACGGAAATAACATTTATTATTAATTAATTCGTAATAGTACAATTTTTAAAATAAAGAAATTTAAATTTTGGATAACAAAATTTTAAATTTGTGTATTAAACCATGCTTTTAATCACCTGTGAATAGAGGAAGACAAGGAGTAACGAAACGAGGAAGAGCAAAAGCATAGTTATTAGGTTATGAGATGATTATTTATCGTCGACAAATCATAATAGTTTAAATATTTTATTCAAAACATGTAAGTACATACTTTTGTCCATTTAAACGAGGTACATGAGTACCAATAATTAGTCGTCCATTTATTGTTCCCGCCCAAACATTTTTTAATGAAAATTTTTACAGCATTTTCGTCAGTCGAGATGTGTATTGTGCAATACATCTTCCCAAGCAAATTCAGTCTCATTAATGAACATTATGGGCCATTCCCAAAATTGAAGTCTGTTATGTGCTAAAAACATTGAACTTTTTGCACATGGTGTGGATAAAACTGTTGCTTTTTTAAAAAATTGTCATACGTGACACTCCGTATTGTGATAAAGATGTACAGGATAAACAAATGTGCGAATATTAGGAACAGTATGATTTGGAAACGCTCCGTCTAAATGCTTTGGCAACTCTATTGTCTTTATATCAACCAAATTGTAGTAAAGATACGAATAAATAAATAAACCATAGGTATTATAAGTAATTACAATATATGTGTATTCGCTATTTGTAAACGTAAGCATTTTGACAGAATTTTACCTTATAAACAAGTTTATTACTAATGTCAAAATTTAATTGCAACAACTGACAGTACTGTCAATTGCTAAAACAAAATTTTTCGGAGCTATTGCTACTGCATTCAATTATTATAAAATACTTGGAACGAGTGTCAATTTATGAGGTTGCAAAAATGCTAAAAAAAATATGCGATTTCGAGAAAAAGTTATTAAGAAATATTGTTGCTCTCGACGAGTTATATTACTGGTTAAATTTAATGTACTTATTTCATTTACAGCCTGTATATTCTGAAATTAATTTTACGCACAATTGCATTAAAATTGTGTGGTAACTAACGTTTACACGTAAGTTACCATGGCCCAACAAAAATATTTCATCCTGCGGGCAGTAAAGTAGCACATACGGGCGGTAGAGTAGAGCAAAAGCCCGGCGACTTGTAAACATTAGTAATAGCCATGCCAAATTTGAACTAAAAGATAAACAAATGCTTAACATTGTATCTGTCAGAATAGGTTAATGTCTCTAGACAATATCAATTAGCCTATTCTGACAGATAAAATGTCAACCATTTGTTTATCTTTTTGTTCAAATTTGGCATGACTATTGCTATCAATAGAAATAAAATTTTGAATAATTTCTATGGATTTGGTATTTTCGGACGGAATTTTTTTATTTTTGTATTTATACCACAACTGTTGTTGTACGTAAAAACGGCGCACAACGGTTTGCAAAAAACTGATTTCCAATGTTAATCTCCTATTTACACCTTGACAAAAATCACCATATATATATATATATATATATATATATATATATATATATATATATATATATATATATATATATATGTGTGTGTGTGTGTGTGTGTGTGTGTGTGTGTGTGTGTGTGTGTGTTTAAAAAGTAATTTAAAAACATTTAATTTTATTGCAGTAGTAAGTAAAACGTAGTACATACCTCAGGCCGAAAGAAAATTTCGTCCACAGACGTAAACCTTTTCATTCGACCCTCTAAACATACATAACTATTGTGGAACTGCAACGAGACAAAAACTTCAAATCAGATATAGGCTTTCAAAATTGCGTCATTATCATCAAGCAAGTTTTTCAAATTAGATTTACTAAACAAGCGAACTGAATATTAAGTCTTAATACGAGTTTATGCACACCAAGCTACTAGTACATGCCTATATACGAGCCAAGGCCCATAATAGTTCAGCCAGCTAACATTTTCAACAAATTATAAAACATAGACAAATGGTGAGAAATATACATAGTTCCCCATGTACTGAATGTATGAAGTTTTTCCTGGATGACCAGCTGATTTGATTGTATAAATTCTTAATTTATAAGTCGTCCTGGGACTGGAAGGCACAGGATTTATTGAAAGCTCTTCATTAAAAAAACATTTTGACGATCACGTGTCAGATATCGAATGGTCTGCATAATTCACATTGAAACCATTGTATGATCTCTTGCGGACATGATAAAAAATTCAAGTCGGTAAAGTAGAACACAGGCGTTCCGATTAAAAAGTTTAGCCACCATCAATTACGAAGTTGTGGTGATCAATCTTGAGAGGGAACGTGGAACGTCGCGACGCTTCGTGGAGCGTCGGTCAGCGACGACCGGACACGTCCCACTGCGTCGCGGGGCCCATACGTCCATCCCCAGCTGAACACGTCATTTGTAACAGTTTTTTACAGATGCTTACACATAAATCTCCGACGAGAATTTAAATACCGAATCGGGAACACAAACCGCTTTTTCAATTTTAGAAAGAGGATGATTCAATCGTTACAGGAATTATTTGCGTATGAAACTAATTATGAAAATGTCAACCAGTTGAGAACGTTCGGTCATCTAGTGGAAATGACGAATGCATAAACTTGGTCCTTCACTCCTGGTTCTAAGATAAATTAATATCAAATCTGTGGATCTAGCATGTTTTCTCCTTTATGAAGAATAAGCGACCGGAATTCCACCGAATTTTACTTGCATTTATTGGTTTGAAATACGACCAACAGCCTACAAGTGGCCGACAATTATTTATAGTGACCTTCAAATGACCCATTGCACTTATTAAACTAAATTAGTATTAAATAATATAATATTAAAAATGGGAAATTTCCAGGGTTTGGTATTAAATATTAACAATTACTTGATTTCTCAGTCTTACAACACCGACGCTTCGGTGCACTCTTGCACCTTCTTTTGTTTCTATAGTCAATAGCTACATCCCGAGTGCTAAGAATTTAATCAATTAAATTTGACATGTCTGGCTTATGCAATAAATTTTGCTTAAATAGTGTCTGAGTACATAAAAATTTGAAATAAACCGAGACCGCAGGTCAAAGGATTTTATCTTAAATTAATTTGTACGATAACACTTTTTTAAAAGCAAAATTTTATAAATAAGCCAGACATCAAATTTAATCAATTTAATTCTTTAGCATGAGGTATATGTCAAGATTATTTCATTCGTTTGTTTTTTTTACTTGCCAAATAAATACCAAAAAATCTGGTGTAGCCAACACAATATCTCCCGCCATTTACCGCCAGAGTCACAAAATAGATTAAGCTAATCCTTATTTTTGGATTAGCGAATTTTACTCTAATTTTGGCAGTTTATTTCTTAAAATATAGTCTAATCTAATCCAATAACTACCTTAAAAAAATTAAATACCGGGATAAAATAGTATGTACTAATCCAAAACTGAGAATTAGCTTAAACTTTTTTGCGTATCATTAATTTTTATTAATCTAAATACATACCTATATATTTACATATGCTGGAAACTGTATTGATTTCCTTTCCTATTGTTTACTTTTTTTCTTTTTAAAACGTTACTATTATTCATTTGAAGTGATTAGTTCTTTGACAGTGACATTTATCTGTCAGTTACATACATTTGAATAACTGCGCGACCAAGGAGTATTGTTTGTTTAAGGCGTAGGCTCCGGGATTTAAGTATAGGTAATTTTAAAAATTTATCCATAAAATATATAAAAAAGTATTAAATCAAATCTGTAGAAAATTAATAATCTTTAATTTTTATAATAACATTAATCTCTAAAAAAATAACATTTAAATGTATTTTTCGAAGAAAAACTATTTTGAACTTTTAGTAAAGTGCCATTTCCGGTTATCCGATTTGCATCAAAATTTAATGGGCTCTTTCCATTACAGAAAAAGTTCGAAATACAAGGTTTCAAAATTTTCTAAATAATAGTATTTGAGTTAGAGTGGAGGATCCACATCCATACACACACATATGCAATTTTCAGCACGATCCCTATACCTCCCTTACCAAGGGTAGCGGGAGGTAAAAGTAATAAATAAAATTTGCTTAAATTGAATAATTCGGCATGTTTAGAAATATAGAATATTAGTAAAGGTAAAAACATGTAAGTATCTTGCTTCTGCGACTAATTATCCGACTAAATATGCCTTCAAAATTTTCAAAATTTGCATATAAAAGCTAGCTTTAGCTTCAATTTAATCGCTGTTAAAAAACTAGGTGCTATTTAATCATTTATTTAAATACACAATAATGGAAAATGATTGGTCAAATTAGTAATGAATGATATAATTATTAAAAAATAAAGAAAAACACAAAATAGTACATACAGCAATAACATGGACATTAGCATACTTATATTAAAACCTTGTAAAATATTACATCTCATGTATACAGAAAGAATTCGTTCTTTACATTCGGTTTTAAAAATATGAATAATTTTTTAGTGATATCATCGATCTTATTGGTCCTCTGTACACCAATGATTGTATATCATTGCTGTAGGGATTCCCTTTAGAACTTTTCCGATACGTTATATAGTCCTTGTATATTAGTTCTTGTATTGATGGTGTTGCAATCACCTCGGACGTGTAGCAATTCAAGAAACATACATTATAATATATTATATAAAATATTCACAGAATTGATCTAGCAACATCAAACCTGCGCATATAACAAGACGAGAACTACTGCGCAGGCGACAGTACTGCCAACAGAAACACAAATACAACTGCATTACTGATAATTATAAAACTAGTCGAAGTTTGTATGATTGTTATCTAAATTTCCCTGGGAAATACAGTGAAGGTATGTAAGTATGTTTTCAATTTCTGCTTCAATTTTTTTATTCTAAACCAAATAATGTACTCTTGTGTAAAGTTCCTCCTCGTTTTAATGAATTGTAAAGAGTGACGTGCTAATTAGATATGATTCTACGCGCTAAAGTTATAATTATATCCACTCTACATGTAATTATACATTGCTGGGTCACGCTATTTCATTCAGGATACTTATATCGGTCGTTGTTGATATTTCCTCGTGATAATTTCATTCTTGTTCTTCCTATTACTAACTTGGAAAACCTACGCTTCAAACTGCGAACTATTTCATATATCACACATTTCAATTTTAAATGTTTTTCTTTTTGTTTTATTTTGCTTTATCATATATTACTTTTACGTGGAAATGAATGTTGAAGTCACTAAGTATATAGATTTGAGTCTGTTGTTTAATTATGGGTATAACTAATACTCACACCCAGGAATGAGCTCAGAGAAAAGCTTGAAAATTTGTTTCAAATGTACCTCCAATTTGGATATACATACACACTTGAAATTTTTTAAAAATAGGTATCTAATTTGAAATTTTGTGTTTATTTAAATCCCAATTTAATATTTATTTTTAATGAAAACCAATGAAAACCACTGAAAGAAAACGCTGTTGGGGTAAAATATTTCGTTATTTTCTTTCCAAAAATTTATATAATAAAGCTAAGACATCTAAATATCTAACTACAAAATTTTAAAAGATATTGTTCTTTAAAGAAACTCAAGTTTGAAACTATCACGAAATATCCACTCACAATTAATTATTGAATTTGTGTAATATTTTGAAAAAGCCACGTTATCTTAAACAGAATATGATGTCAGAGTACATACATTTTAACATGAAACTATCGCCTACTTTCATTTATAATAACGTATGTGGTGGACAAACTGTTTTCCTATTAGGTATAAATGACACGTGCTCTATGTATTCCGACGTCGCAGGAGAAGGGGGAGGGGGTTGTTTTTCATGACTATTTCTGGCGCCAATCTTTTATTTAATTATTTACGAATATATATTTTTTTATTACTATGAAAAATATTGCATAAACTGATTTAAAAATGTGAAACCGGCTCATTTTTAAAAAAGACTGAAAATTGCTATATTAAAAATATTCAATTCAGCGGATTTTTATTAAATATGAAAAATGTAATTAAATCATTTATTTACTATACAGGGTGGTGACTTGGACGACGCAGCATAGAAGTTTCAATGGTAAAATCTTAATGTGCAGTTATTTGCTCCCCTAATTATTTTAGAACAGAATTGTATTCAGGTTTTTGCTACAGAAAAATACTACGTCCGAATACGGTAATGTTTACAATTTTAAAATTTCCGAAACCGTAAAAATAGTCGAAAACAATTATAACGTTTTTGCAAAAATCATTGGTGCCATGGAATAAAAATTTAAACAAATATCACATAAACAATTAGGAAATGTCAGACAAGAATTTTACAACAGATTGGAGTATTGTTTAATGGTAAATGGAGGTTTGTTTGAACATTTTATGTCTTTTAAATAAGTTAAGGATTATATTCATAGTTGTTATAATCAACTATTACATTGTTGATATCAACTACAATAAAGATGTTTTTATTTTCCTCGTTTTGAAAATAAGTTTAACGTCAAGAATCTATGACAAATATTTGCACTATTGTTTATATTTTTGTTCCATGGCATCAATGATTTTTGTAAAAATATTATTGTTTTCGATTATTTTTACGGTTCCGGAAATTGAAAAATTATAAACAATAGCATATTCGGTTGCAGTATTTTTTTTCTGTAGCAAACACCTAAATACAATTTTGCTCTAAAATAATTAGGGGAGCAAATAACTGTACATTACGATTTTACCATTGAAACCACTATGCTGCGTCGTCTAAGTCACCACCCTGTATACAGACAAGTTATTTATAATTAAACATATATATATATATATATATATATATATATATATATATATATATATATATATATATATACGAGTATATATATATATATATATATATATATATATATATATATATATATATTATGACGATATTTTCCATTTTGAGAATCTATATAACAAATAGGTACTAAAGAACATTATATTCTGCATAAGATTTTGTTTTGTTTTTCATTGTCATTAAGGCATTTTTTGAATATACATTACGTACAACTTGATGTTATAAAAATACAAGAGATAACTTATCATCTTTCTTATGTAAGTTGACTGAAATAATTTTCATAATTTCTTGTCGTGAATTCTCGAGAACAACCATTTTTCATCCCCTTGATTGTAAGTAGACTAAATTTTGTTAAAGTATTTAAAAAGTTAGTTTATTAGATGAGGTTCAAATTTATGCGTTCGTCAGTCAATGTAGAATGATGCATAGCCCCCTAAATTTAAACCGAAGACCATGTTAATAAATATTCAAACCACGGAACCTTCCTCTGCAGATCATTTAGAACACCTAGCTAATAGTCCGCTATAATTAATTCAGAAATTATCGCTATAATTTTCATTCTCATGACCGGGTATCATTATTTATCTCCCGGTTATTTAAATATTTGCTTTCGGATCGCAGCAGCCCTTGATGGGTCGCAGCTTGTAAAACAAGGCAGCGTCGGTTACGTCGCTCATTCTTCCAGAGCCTACTGGATTTAAATTATTACGAAGCACGTTGAGAGACTTGGGAAATTAATTACTTGGTATCCTGCAAGCGTGGAGACCTAGCTCTCCGCGTGACACAAGTGACGTGGCGATACTCACGCCCCGGTATTAAAAATGTGTCGCTACGTCGGTAGCAGACGCACAAGAATGATTAGTGTACCGGAATGCTTGTAAGAGTAAATATTACTTAATCATACTTCAAAATTTTATACGTTGCATACTATATAAAATTTAAACACTGTGACGTACCTACCCCTGTGTTTGCTGTTAATGCATCGGGCGCCATTCTGTGAACTGTCTGTTTTAGGGGTAGTTTAGGATTGCGGATAGCTAGTCGGAGGTCCAGGATTATTATTTATAAATGATTGTGAAATTTGTAAAACTTAAACATTTTATTAACACACGCCAAATGTATAAACATCTAACTAGAATAAAAAAATATGTCTTGGAAATCTGTCTGTTTGACTCTAACTTTGAATTTATGTAACTTGGTATATATTTACTGTACTTGATTGGAATCCTGTCTCTGAGATGACACTCTCGCTCGGATTCAGCGACTATCTCGCTGAGGGCAGTTCGCGATGCGCATGTCGTTGAGTTCTAGACTACAGAAGCTGCAGATAGACTGGTCCTCTTGTATAGCCGAAGCAGCTATCGCAGGAAGTGACTTCTTAGTTAGCCGATGCAGCTATTGTAAGAAGTCATTTCTTGAGCTCCGCAAGTGACATTTATACCCAAATTTGGTTACATTTGGTTGAAATTTGCGCGTTCGAAGAGGCAGATGTTATCGGCAATCTTATTGGTGTGGAGACGGAGTTGTGTCGCGATGTCTGATTAGCTGAAGCCTGGGTTTGTAAAATGTTTATTGTGTCTTTAAAAAAATAAGCAAAAAGATAAATTTCCATTATTTTTGTGAAAGTTATTATCAGGTAAAATTAAACAATACAAATAGCACACTAATACAATAAATATATTTCAGTTTGCCTTGACATCCACGGCTGACCGTAGCGTTAGCATCGCTCAGCTGTTCTTGCAGTTGTCAAATGGATTTCCCAGGTGGTTTTCTCCAAGTTCTGCGAATGGAATCGTGTCCTTAAGGGTCCTATTGTTGTCCAGACAGTTAGGCCCGGCCCGTGGATTATGGGTATGCCGGCTGACAGTAGTTGTACATCCTCACTTGTAACCTGTAAGTTTTCTAAGTGTGCTTTGACAAAAAACATGATTTTCTTCCCGATTTCTTAGCAAAACCTCAAGAAAAAAGCACACGGACCGGCTAGGAAGAATGGAAATCGCTGGGAAGACTGTGAACTTGAATTTCTGACCAACTCGTGTCCATGGAGAACTATGGCTCTGTGTGTCGTCTTTTGCCGGGAAATTTGAAGAAAATGGATGAAAATATGTGACTTCGTCACAACACTGAGACATTCGTAAACCTCCAAAATTTTCGTAGTTAGGTGTAGAGCTAGTCAGGGCCGTGCAAAGGAGCAATCGTTCCAGGCGCCTTTTGTGAAAAGGCGCCCACTGTAATGACAAGGCAAGCAGTTAGCCCAAGTTCGTCCTATATTCTTATATTTTAATCCAAATAGGGCGCCAAATTCAATAATATATTTCTCTTAGGACGCCAAAATTAATATTATGTGCTCCAGGCGCCAAAATACCACCGGACGGCCTTGGAGTTAGTTCGCCTCCGTGTGGTGTACCTTGGTTAACACTAAATGAACTAGCATAAATTGGCGACCAGACAATATGGAGGATCTCTTGATTATTGCATTCATCACAATGAATTAAATACAGTGGTAGTGATGAAGCAGTTTCATTATTATCTTTCAGCGACTTGTCCAATTACATTTACATACAGTTTATTTCGCGTTCTTCTTTCATTTTTGGGTTCTTATAAATTATCATACATCGTTCTTGTAAGTAACGCCCGAAAAATTTCAAAAGATCTCGTCGAGTACATAGAATTGTTTTCACGTGGTACAAATAGTATGGGTTAAACCAAAACTTAATCTTTTCATTTACACACGTTCAACGAATTTTCAGGTGACGCCTGCTTCCGAAATTGCACCACACAACATTATTTTATCTGAAAACTTTGTCTTCCCTTTTATTATTATATTGAAACTTTTAGGACTTACTTAATAAAAATGTAAAACAACATGTAAGAGGCCCAAAATGGTAACAATTAAGCAGAAGAATCTTTCATATGGTCTCAGCATTTTAACTCTAGCAAACTCACTATTCTTTTCTTGTAATAAATTGTAAAAGGGATTGTGCAACGGACTTATAAAATGTTTCCATTTTGATTCGTTTTGTCTTTTCGGCCGTGAGGCAAAACAAACAGACTGCAGTCGATTCCAAACATTGGCGAGCGGTGGAAAATCGAACAAGCGTCACCGTTAATATCGTAACACCGGACGTGACGTGTCATCGGAGTTGATGTTTATTTTTCACCTTCGAACTCCGCCCCGAGGGCTTCCGCTCGCCCCAAAGGCCCCAAACTGACATTTTCCGTGTTATTAACGAGGAAAATGTCAACGTGAATTAAGAAACTTGATAGACAATGAACGAGCACGAGCAGAGAAATTGGGGCGCTGCAACACTTTCACTCATATTTTGCCCTGGATTATGATTTCATCAGACTATGGGAAGGAAAATTATTGATTAGGACTTTGTATTTTCCGTGGTATTCTCTTGTCTACTGTTCAAATATTGTCCTTTAAATATTTAACGACTTAATACACTAGTAACCGAAGTCTTTTCAAGGGAAAGTTTGTTGCACTTTAGTAATGCGTCTACAAAACAAACTTCATATTCTGACTTCTAAATTTATAACTAGGTTTTAGTTTCAGACAATGCGTAATTGCTACATTAAACGCATTGCTAATTTAGAAAACGAGTCATCCTCAATTTTGTTCTCTTTTCTTTTCAATGTGTTTTCAAAACAATTTATATTTTTACCTCCCGTCATATCGTAGGTAAGGGAGTTAATGTAATCGTGCCAAAAATTCGATGGTGAGTTTTCAGTAAATAAGCTCTAATTAGGGTCCCCACAACACGTTTTTACTATTTTGACGATGATGTGTGTGTGTGTACGCGTGTGTATGACGATTTTTTTTGGTCCACGATAACTCTTCAAACTTCCAAATATTTCTATTTTCCGTATTTAACCAGAAGTGACACATTACTTAAAGCTCTGAACAGATTTTCGTTAAAAATATATTATGATATACTCCAAAACGTGGCAAATTTAGTATTTAAGACTTCTATATGAAGAGGAACAACATATTAAATTTAAGCTAAAATTGATAATCCGGAAGTGATACTTTACTTGATGCTCTCTATAGATTTTCGTGAAAAATATATTATGATATATTCCAAAACTTTTCAAATTTAGTATTTAAGACTTTTATATGAAGGGGAGCAATATATTGGATTTTAGATACAATTGATAAACCGGAAGTGATATTGTATTTAAATCTCTGAACAGATTTTCGTGATAAGTAAATTGATAAAATCCAAAAATTTTCAAATTTGATATTTAAGACTTTTATATTAATGAGAACGACATACTAGATGTTTTCTAAAATCGATAAACCGGAAGTACTACTTTACAGGAAGCTATAAAACAGATTTTCTTGAAAAACTATATTAAAAAATGATCTAAAACTTCTCAAATTTGGTTTTTAAAACTCGTGTATAATTTGAAACAACATTAAATTTTGACTATACCTATATGATAAACCAGAAGTGATACTTAATTTGAAGCTCTCAACAGATTTTCGAGGAAAAACAATAAAATATGATCTAAAATTTGGTATTACAGACTCATCTATTTATTGGAACAACAAATTAGATTTTGTTTATATACGATCAACTGGAAGTGATACTTTACTTAAAGCTCATTGATGTTTCAAACATGGAATTGACGGGAGGTCATGTCATTTTTTTATTATTAAATTACACATTTTTATCATTAAAATGGACTAGATCTTTCAAATCCTAAGTTTATTTTATAAACGGATCATCTCCCTTGACGGTAACTAGCCAGCAAGTTACTGGGCAAGTTCTTTTATGCATCCCAATCATGACGTCCATCTCAAGAAATAAAGCTTTTCCATTTAAAAACTGCTTGTGCTTGGTAAGTTATTATGTGTACCTCTGTCATCGTCCAAATTTCGCAACTATAATGTTGCTATTAAAAAAGCAATCGCACCAACTAATCTATATTTGGTTGCTTATCTGATGTCGTTGTTCTTCCAAATATTTAAAATATATGCAAATTTATTTCAATTATATTATATGCAAATTACAATAAATATATTTAATAAAGAACCCAGAAGATGTTTCAGATTAAACCAAGTGGGGATGGGCATGCAAATATGTGGACCTTGCAGAAAAAACACTTTCTGCTATTATTATTTTGATATAAATGTCATTTGATCATAATGTTTGTAAATGATGAAATTGTGAAAAAATTAGGATAAATACTTATTCAAGCGGGAAAGGAACCATACATAGACTGAGTAAGGTGTCTCGTGTTAACATATATTAGGGAACGTCAGCCAGCTATGACAATATCATTAGGAGAAAGAGAGACAAAGAGTTGAGTTTCATTGTGTGTTATAATTAAAACTGGATGTGAGATGTGAGTGTGCCAAACTACTTAATTTAAAGAGCTCGTTACGACCAAACTTTACTAGTGTTAAAATAAATTAGTGCAACATAAGTTTGTTTATAGTTAGAGTTAAACAAACTACTTTCATTATGGAAATTTATACTAAGTTTTATTTACTTAGGCAAAAAAGGAAGACTAACAATCGAGCAAATTCCAAATGGGAACTAAAACGGCAAAATTTTTACGAGATATTGGACCACATACGAGTTCAGATTCATAATAAGTCGGTCCGCTAATATTTAACAAATTATAAAATTTACACAAATGGTGAGAAATTTCTTCAAAATTCTATCGACTATGTTCTGTAAATTGGTATAGACTTGAACAAGGGCGCCAACTACGTGGATGCTCCGGGGCTCAAGAACCCACAGAAATTATTCAGAAGTTAAATGCACTGATTTTACCAGAATCAGAAAGGTTATATTAGTCATAAAATATCACCATTTAATCAAAACTTATTAAAAACAATTGAAAGACATGTGAGCACATGGTGAAATGATCAAGTCGGCCAATACAATAATAATTCACAGATACGAAACCCAACTTTCTCAGCCCTATTCATAGAACTTATAATACTTCGTTAGTCGCGCGGACTTTTGTGACGAGTTTATTTGCGTGGTCTACATACGTACACCGTTTAAATATTGGTTTATAACATTTGTTTTCATAAAAAAATATTTAATGAAACATTAATAGTTATATTGTTTGAAGTTTTTTACTTTTCATGAAATAAAATGGTAAAATTTTCAATTTGAATGGCTGTAAAATTTTATAAATATACAAAATAATTGTTTTTGTTTTTCGTGTAAAAATGGTAAAGTATATTATTTATACATAACAGTTAATCATGAAAAATAAAATAAAGAACTGTAGAACGAAAAAATAATGTCAAATTGACCTCTGTGGTAGAGTACGACCTCCACAATTCTTCAAATCATTTCATTAATTATCTCGATTCGAAGTTTTTATGTAGATATGTAGAGACATGACTATTTCTAAAATTAATAATAAACGCCTAAAGTAAATTTAAATAGCTATAATAGTAACATAAATAAAAAATATTGGAACGGAAATAATATATAACACGGCTACTAGCGTAGTCTACAATCATATTTACAAAATGTAATTACCAAGATAAGGACAGCAAACACCCCCCCCCCCCATCAATGTGCAGCCACAAAAATTTTGGAAAGTCGGCGCCCCTGGACTTGTATCTTTAAGATGTGTGGGCCAAATTACGGGTAATAATAGTTCGACCGCCATTAAAAAGGGTCTTCTTCTAGTCCAGAATTATCTTGCACCGAGACCCTTTGTTTTAGGGCCAATAAAAAATAACCTCGTAAAAATCCAGTGCCTACAGTAAAACCTACTTTGCAAGATATTTGGGACAATAATTTAACAGAAGCATGTGCACTGTACAGGGCTTGTAGATGTAGTCAATGGTATTCTACAGTCACTGTTAAAATTGCTTAGAGACGATCTCTAGTTAGAGGTGACTGTTAGTTTTTATGGTTTTTGTCATTCTACTGTCGGTAACAGAGCGTTGCTAACAATGGATGTTCTCTAAGGAAAATAATATATGTCAAAGTTGAAGTTTAATAATTATAACTTATAAAGATCGGTTCATAAATTATTGAATTTTTTAAAATAAGTTTGGCTACAAAGTACGATTTACTTACAAAATATATTTCATTTTTATGTATAGAGTACAGAATTAACACAATACAGGTATAATATAAAAATTAAAACTTGTAATAATTATAATACTACATGAACTTATGCTCTGTTCCATTTAAGCCATTCAGTAGATGACACTGGCAACAGCGCAAATCTGAAGTAGCCGAGATTACATTGGGTAAACTTGTCTCTTGTCTCAAATTTCAGCCAATCAGAGATGTCAAAACTATTCCCTATGCTCCGCAATACTGAATGGCTTAAATGGAACAAGGTATATAACAAATTATTTATGTATTCTTAATTTTATAATTTAGAAATATAATGCCACGATTCGTGATACAGCGGCTTGACTGACATCATGCAAATCACCTAAAATTAAATAAATTATGACACGAATGCTTCAAAAACTGAACTGATATTTTAAGGTTAGGTAATATAAAAACGTAATGTTAACAGGACTTTTAAATTGGCGCAAATATATTTTTCTTGATGTAAAATTGGTTCTATTTCCAACCTAACCAAATCAGTGACGAATTAGTTTCTTTTTTCAATCTACTTCTCCTATAAATTCTTCATCATTATATAACTCAAATGGATTTATTCTTTCCTGGCAACTCTAATTCGTCCTCTGTTCAAATCTAAAACATCCCTCAAAACCCGAATTTCTCGCAAAACAAACTTAACAGAGCTCTGCTAAATGTTTAAAGGTGCCCGTAGCCACATCTATGGTTAAAGAACAATGTTAGCGCTAACAGCGATTAAATTTGACTGTAGAATACGTTTTCTTAGAGATCACCTCTAAATTCATTTAGAGATGATCTTTAAATTTAACAGTGACTGTAGAATACCACTAAGTGTCTTTAAAGGATTTTTTAGAGGAAACTAATGAATTGATCAAACTCTCAAATGATAAGGAAAGAGCAAGAGCGCTTACGAATTGTCCGAATCGTTAGCGCCTTCAATTCGGACCAGCTGTGAGCGGTCTGAGCACCCTAAATATCTAGGCAAATGACAGAACACAAAGCATGAATCACTGTCTCTAACGTAATAATTCTGCCAAAAATTTCCCTTAATGGAAATTATCAAATATTTTTATAAAAAAATTACGTAAATGAAAGCCACAACAGAGAAAATAGTATAAAACACATTACAGAAAGATACTCAAGCACCCGTTTCTTCACCCACTCGCCCATTTTACTTTCTAAACTTGTTTTAATATACTATTCCACTAGTTTAAAATATAGATTTGAAACATGAAAAAACTAAATGTTATTCACGTATTCCGTTAGTTAGTAGTGGGTCACATCGCCTTTATTAGTAATAACACCTTTAATTCTATTAGACACTAGTGTATCTATTGCAGTCATGCCAATCTCAAATAACAAAATATCACCAAAAATCGTTTAAGAATGAAGCTCCTTCTAACATCAACATGCGCCATCTGCGTAGGTTTAATAATTTGTTTGTCCAAATGTAAGCCAGCCGAACTATTATGAGTTTGGGCTCCTAGACAGTGGAAAGAATATTAGAAAGACAAAAGAAAATATTTAAATAAGTTAAATGTATTTTCAAAGCGAATAAAGTTATTACTAACCATAAAACTATACAGGTAAAGCAGTCGAATAATAAAATTCATTTCTCCCAATATGAAAAGCAATTCAACGGAAAATAAGCTGTCAGAAACAGAGACATTAGAACAACAAAACCGATTACGCAACCTCAACTAGGTTCCACTTACAAATATCCAATCGAAATCGAATAAATTAAACATAAACTTTCAATAACCGCAACCCAGTGGGAAAATAAAAACAACTTAATACCAATCACGACCCGCGATGTGGAAACCGAATTTAAAAAGTGCAATTTCATTTCCCACATAGAAGAGAACCAACTGCAACGCACGCTTTTGGCATGATACGAATCGTTGATGTGAACTCACAATATATTTATACAATGAGCATTGAAACCAAGATGTTTCAAGCTCCATTGAACGCCGAACCATGCTGGAAAAAGTCAGCGATGCAATTTGTCGCATAAATATTAATTACGCACGGGTGGATGGGCGCAGGCGCTGTAATTCATATTTTAAAGTAACAAGTTACACAAAAGGATCATATCGTCTTTTATGGTTCATACGTTTTATGTGTGTACTACTTAAGATTTACAACCTTTTATGCATTACAAACCAGCATTAATACGATGGAGGAAAATTTGCATCCAGCGTTTTTCCTGATTTTATGACTGTGTTCTGCTTTCATATTTTCAGTATTCAACTCATTTCTTTAATACTCGTACTATAAATTTATGGAATTAATCAGGATTACTCACATAAAATTTATACTCGTACACACTAAAAGCAATAAACCAATGCTGATATTGTTATATGGAACTATTATGCATTTTTTACCTCCCGCTACCCTTGGTAAGGGAGGTATAGGGATCGTGCTATTTAGGTAAATGAGCACGTTTTAAGGTCCCTAGAATCCAATTTTAACATTTTCACGATAATGTCTGTGTGTATGTGTGTGTGGATCCTCCACTTTAACTCAAATACTATCATTCAGAAAAATTTTAAATCTTGTATTTCG